>CM072095.1:48430407-48770407 GCA_036850905.1 Luffa acutangula
CTTTGGTTGCTCTTTCGCCAAAGATTTATACTCTTTTTTTTTTTTTTTTTGAAAGATACTCAATTATACATGAGCAAGAATATCTCATGTGAACTTATTTGAATGATTGATTGATTATGTTTCTTAGGACTAGAGGAAAATGTACGTCCATTTCCGTTATATGTATTAGATTCTTCTTGATGCAGTTATTCGGATAAGCGAAGGGGTAATATGTGTATGTCAGATTAAGATCCATTTTTTCGGATGTTTGCAGCTTGGAAACAAAACAGCCATTGAGAAAGAGCGCGCTCGGCTGTAAGTTTCAGTACAAAGTTATAGGCAAGTGATTAATTGAGACCAAAAAGTATCAACAAGCTTTGTTGATTTAAATTGTGACAGTGCAGATGAAATGAACAGAGGATACTTTGCTGATATTGCAGAGCTTAAGCAACATGGTGGAAAGGTAATATATTAGCTTTGATGAAAAGGTCGAGTTAATTTTAAATTGTAGCGTAAGTTGTTTTCTTGATTTTTGAATTAATAAACATTGATTTTAAAGATTGCAGCTGCTAACAAGATTCTAATTCCGGCTATGGCTGCTGTAAAATTTCCCGACTTTGAAGTGAACCATTCTGATGGTAAAACGTTGAAGCTACCCATTAAATTTGATGCTAATGCTGTTGAAGGCAATAGTCCGACCTCAGCCTTGCCTGTGGCCACATTACTATGTCTTTCTTTCAGAGCAAGCTCCCAGGTACATTTTGGTATTCTTATAATTTGTTGTGTTAGTTGATATGGATACAACATGGAAAAGTTTATGATAATCTCTATTATGCCTGTAAACGACATTTTTATATCATTAATTAGGATTTAAAACTAATGTCGTTTGTCATTTCCAATTCTTATTCCCAAGAGAATTTTGACTTTTCAGCAAGCTAGAAAATGGATAAAGTACGATAATATACATTATACACTTTTTTTGGGATAGCCTACTTTATTCTAGATTAGTGGCTGGCAATGTTTGAATGGGTGGCTTTAAAGATATTTGGTTTGAAATAAAGCTTTCTCCATTGCATTAATCAGTGTCAATCCAAGTGGTTGAATGTTACGCATTTACTAAATTAATGAAAAACAGGAGACTTAATCTTGTCCCTTTTTCTTTCGTCTAATAACATTCGAGTTTTCAGAGTCCAAACAAAATGATTCTGAGGTAAACTACTTGAATGCACTAAAATAAGCTAGACAAGTTCATATGCAAATTCCAATGCTGTTTGGGAATGGTATTACAAGAGTTCTCAATTTTTCTAAAACTAAAGTTTGTTCTTTAATATAGAACTTTTTTTAGAAAAATGAAATTTAAAATGTTTTTTTAGCTGAGTTCTTCTCAAAATAGTCTTTAATTAGAGAAGATTTTTGAAGTATTCTTTAGAACAATAAAAATTTAACATTAAAAAAAAAAGAGGAAAAAAAAAGAGGCTATGGCTATGCAATAAATAATCTATAAATAGTGAAGTATTCTCTTTTTAGCCCATTATAAAACTGTTAAAAAAAAAACTATTCCCTCGGAAATACGTCCAACAACACCTTGCTTTCCATATTTTACTTCTTTGAGGGAGAAATTAGAACTGGAAACTTTCATCAGGCTTGCTATCATTGGTTGTTCAAAGAAGAGATGCATTTTGGTATCATCATCATATCTTCCTTTTACCTTTACAGGCCATGATTGATTCTTGGAGTGCCCCTTTTCTCGATGCCTTTTCTAGTTCAAAGAATGTCCAGTTATATGAGGTAACGTAATTCCATAATTAATTATATTTGGTCCATTGATTGCTCAAACCATATGAAATGACCATTTTCTGTTGGAATTTAAAAGTTTAGGCTGTTAATCATAATGCAGATGCTATTCTATGTATATATATAATATTACTGATCTGAGCAGTGTTATCGTATGTAATATTGGAACTCTGTACCTGTGGCTTTGAGCTGATTAGCCTATTTGGAAACTGAGTCCCTAATGTGATGGTTTTCTTGGCCAGCTGGTCATTAATGGTGTATCGCATGCATATGTTTCCAAGCCAAGCTCTAACAGCATTTATAATTTTCATTTGTTAGGTTTCATTTATAGATTCGTGGTTCTTATGTCGAAATCCAATCAAGAAATTGCTTCTTCGGCTAATGAGGAAATCCAGTGGCAATGCACAGAATGATTCACTTCAAAGGCAGATTGTATACTCGTTTGGCGACCATTATTACTTCAGAAAGGAGTTAAAAGTGCTAAATCTTCTCACTGGGTATGATTTGTTTCATTTTCCTGTGTTCCTTTTCGTTTGCTGTAGATAAACCAATAAACTAAAAGGTGGTACACAATTATTCTTCGTGAACATCTTTACTTCTTAGGTATATATTCCTGCTTGACAAATTTGGTAGAATAAGATGGCAAGGCTTTGGATTGGCAACTCAAGAGGAGGTGTCATCTCTTCTTTCATGCGCATCACTTCTTTTGGAAGAGAAATGAGGTAAGTGACCGTTAGTCTTTTCTTTACCCATTTCATTATTAACGAACATGGAAAGTTTTCTCATCTATTAGAGTTCACATAGACGTCGTTAAATTAAATTTTGAACATCATGTTTTCAATGTTTTTCAGAAATTATCCTCCATAAATTGATTCACGTCCAGAAGTTCTGAGAAGTTCTATTCTCCGACGATGCAGCAACAAATATTAGCAAATGATAGTGGAATCGGTATCGATCAATAAAGATGATCTGATTTTCGAATGGTGTGAATTAACCGAGGAAAGATTTTGTGAGAGCTAAATTTCTAGAAAGTGACCATTATATTATACATAATAAAGTCGAGTTGTCAACTGTGAGGTGACTGTTTTTGTTATATAATGTATGCTCATTTTATTCGTGTTTATAATTTCACATCTTCTCCCTTTATTGGCTGGCTCAACAGGTATAAAATTTATAGGTCCATGATTCAAATCCTTCATTCTTTATGTCAAAAAAAACCCCATTTATTGTTAAGAACAGTTAATGTGATCATGATGCCGTCTCCTTGAAATTAAGGATGTACGGTTAAATCATAACTTTAATTTCTCTCTCTCTTTTTTTTTTTTTTTTTTTGATATCCGTGAGTGTTCGGGCAGGTTACGTGCATCTCGACTAATCTCACGGGATAACCGTCTGACCCTACTACATTTGGTTGTCAAGGAATTTCTCTCCTACTTCTAATGATGCAAAACTAACATCTTCGAATAATTCTTAGGAAATCCATGACGGCTACCTACCTAAAATTTAATATCATGTGTTTTCTTGACAGAACCAAATATAATAGGGTCAAGTGGTTGCCTCATGAGATTAGTCGAGATGTGCGGGATACTTACTCACGTGTGCATATATAAATCAAAGTTAGTTCCATGTGATGGGCAAATTTGCAGACAAAACAAGAGAACTAATACATTTGTTTGCAACTTGTAACACGAGGAGATTCAGATCAAATAAGTATTAGCTCTGATAAATTGAACTTCTATAACCGACTAGTTCATATGAAGAAATTTACAACGCAGCTGAGACCAATTCTAGAGGAAGAATATATAATATTAATGGAAAAAAAGAAAAAAAAAATTGAAAAAGAGAAGACGAGCGACAAACGCACAGCAGCCGCACAAACGGAACTTCGTCGGCTCAATGGCTATAGCTATATGTTGGCATCTGAGTATAATATACAGTGAAAGAATGACAAATCTAATCTTCTTCTCTAGACTCTATGAGTGGAGGAAGCCGGTGAAGATGGATAATTTAAAAAACAACACAAGAATGCTTAAATGTAGAATAATTCTGTCAGGCTGATTCTGCACAGAGCCACTATCACTGAGCTGCCCTGCGTTCACAAATTCACTCTTTCCAGTCTTGGTAGCTGTAGAAACATTTACTGACATTGAACCTAGTATGGAGAAAAACATGTTAGAAACATACTCTTTGTTGAAAGTTGAGTCATAAAACTAGTTATAAGAATAGAAGTTTTGCTACTTTCTCTTCTGAGTTGAGAAGACTAGTGGTGATCTGTGATCTACTGTAGTAAAATGAATGAACCTTGATCTATATGTAGCAAGTTGGATTTGATGAACCTCATATAAACATGTGGTTAAATTGTTTTTCACAGTACAGAAACCTTGTCAAAAATCGAAGTACAGATAACCAGTGTGTATGTTTTGTGTCTGGTTGGGTACTTGAGTTGAAAAACTTGGGAAAAAGAAAATGTGTTTAGAATTTCTTTTCATTATCTGTGTCTGATAGATTTGTGGAGGGTTTTGGAAACTTACAGTCATAGTTAGCCCATCCAATTCGTTGATTAGCTAAATCATAAATGAAGATTTTGTCTTTCAGAACAAGGTCTGCCAAAAAAAAAAATGCAGTGTCAGTATTTCGGGTTAGAAAATGATTTAAAAATAAACAAAAAGTATAAGATTTCTGAACTCGCCTCCTAAAATTGTAATCCCTTGGCCTGCAATTTTCTGGAAGCCAACGCACCAAACAACAGTACCACCCTGTAGTGAAATTTTTGTTAAACCCAATTCCAAACCAGGATAAAAGTTATAGCAACAGTAGTATATTTGTCTAAAGTGATTCTACTTAATGCTCACTAACTCTGAGGCGAGAAAAAATGGCTTGAGTTGTTTCCAGGAAAAATATGTCCTATCACATTTCTAACTACTATGATAATGTAAATGTCCAGATAATGAAGTGAAGGCTATAAACTTACAACAGAGTTTTGTTGTATGAGGTAGTCTTGGGGTGTCAGTACCAGTGATGCACCGCCAGCAAAGTTTAAGCTTACTTGAGGAAATATATCGGAGATACTGAGATTATACCGGAAGACAAAAATAGTGTTAGATTCCTCCTTATAGTAAACATTAACTTCAAACAGAAATGTAGATTGTAAATTAAATCAACCTGGAGGAAGTTAAATAACACTGATTTCCCTTGAGGACAACAGACTGCGTCGATTGTGAAACTATGTTCGTGATCTGAGTTAAAAAAAAAAATGAGAGAGAAATAAAACTAGAATTAATCAATATCCATTCAAAATGCAAACCATATTCCAAGATTTAAGTCTACTTCAGCTTTGCTATAAAGAAAATAACATATATTAACAGAGTGGACAATGATAATGACATCATAATGGTGCTTTGGTCATTTGAACAATAAGAAGCATCTGAAAGTGAAACTTACAGCAACAACAAAAGAGTTGTAAGCTTCCTCAGCAAGGTATGCCAAAGTAGTGCCAGAGTCAATTATGGTTCCTTGGCTATTTGATGTTGCAAAGACAGCCGGATTGATAGGTAATACTTGACCATTAACAGAGATGCTTTGCAGATTCAAGTTATAATGGGGCCTGAAAGTTGATGCCAACAACAATTAGAGACCATATGCTTTCAGACTCAATTTGATCCAAACCTCCAAATATGAAAATAAGTTTACAATGAATACTGTTATAACATTTTAATTACAGGTTAACTAAGTTACTCAGAGACATCCTAGGCAAAGATAATGAAATTGGATCAGAATTCAGATACTCATGGGAAATGATGGGAACAAAAAACGTACTGTGATGGGACTAGAGGAGTATAAACAACATTGGGCTCCACAATCTCACCAAGGACCAATATTCCCCCACCATTATCATCTCCTTTCAAGCAGTGAGAGAATACTTTTGGTGCTATTCCTCGTGAAGACAGTTGCGAAATTACAGACAAGTCTTGTTGCCCGAACCCAAAGATTCCGTCGACTGCTCTGTCTGACTTAGTCAAGTCTCCAGTCTGTGATGTGCTACACCTGTTTAATAAATCAGTCACCAACCAAAAGAGTTTATCACGAGTACAGAAACATATAATTAGAGCAGATTTGGCAATGAAGCATAAACTCACCCAAACACAACTGACGCTGAGGAATTTGAAGTCACGGAACTATCAACTACTACATCCAGATGAATCATGTCCCTAATGTAATAGCCCGATGTTCCACTTCCATCTCCGTATTGGAAGACATAAGCACACTGATTGCTCTGCGCCGAACAGGCAGAGTCGGAGGACTGAACTCCAAGAGCACATAGTTGGTCTGAACAAGATACCAAAGCAGCTGTTGATGAGCTAGCAGGATCAAAGAAATTGAGCTGAATCTGTGAGGGGAAAAAAACAACTGAATTGAAAAATTGTTGCTGGAAAAAAGGGTTAGGGCAGATGACAATGCCACCAGTTTAAAATGGACTTAAAACTTATGGTAACACAAAATCACCTGGAGCCCACTAGTTTCTGGGCAGCCACTGCAAGAGTTGCAGCTAACCCACAAAACATCACTTCCAGTATCGATCTGCACATAGAAATCCTTTGGAGGATTACCTAGTTGCACTTTAGCGTAATAAAGCCTGTATAAGAACCAGAAATTTTGGGCAAACCAAAATAATGAGATCAACGAAGGTAATTAATGTATTAAGAAGTAGACGGACCCAATATATTGAAAGATCAATTCATGAACAAAACTGTCAAGTTTTTAAAACTAAAAAAAACTGGCAAAAAGAGAAGGCACAAAACAACAGAAGTATAATGTATTTATGGAAAAAAAAAAAAAAAAAAAAAAAAGAAAAACCAGAGGTTCATTCAATTCATTTGACAAATTAACAACAAAGCATCCAAAAGAACTCGTTCACAAAAAGTTCCTATCAAGACTAAACCCCAAATATATTCCTAAAATCAAAACATCTCGTCAAATTAAGAAAGCGAAACAGAAATTCCAAAGAAAGATAAAAGCACAAATTGAAAAAAGATTCGTTCCCTTTCCTTACCCAACGAGAAATGGGTTATAGGTTCCTGCCACAGGAAAATCAATAACACCACCAGAAGACTGCAACATTCTACCATGTCTAGCCCTGTCCCGGCCACGGAGCTGAGCCATTTCGACACCGTGATTCGTGGGAAAGGCCCTCTCCAGCGTCAGCGTCGCCGGAAACCCACACAGAACGGTCGCCGCCTGAATCAGCAACACCGCAACAGCCACCAACACTCCAGCACGAAGAATCGCAGCCATTCGTCGATCCCTTGTCTTGAAAATTGGATACCCACCAAACAAAGCGATTAAATACTCAAATCAAAGAAGAAAGACAAATATCAGAAGACAAGGACGAAGAGAACAAGGGGGAAATAACCGAGGGGCATAATGTTGTCGATGTTCATTCTAGAGAGAGAGAGAGAGAAGGAATGTCGTATAGTGTAGAGAGAGAAAGGAAAGGTTCGAATGAAGAAGCTGAAACAGAAGTTTCGGTGAGCAAATTGGGATTACGCTACCGATTCTCTGTCACAAAGTGATCGATTTATCATTCCATTTACAGCCTATCTTTTTATATGTCTCTATTTAAAAAAAATAATAATAATAAAAATAATTTATTTTTGTTTAAAAAAATGTTTAATTATTAAATTTTGATTTATTATTTCTATGCTGTGCCTATGATTGCTTTATGCTGCAGTCGTCGGCCGTTCCTCCTGGTTTTCTGTTCGGTAAACGTAAAACCAACCCAATTTGTATTTTGATTTTTCCCATCTTATTGTTAAACGCTGTCGTTTTATGGAACTTTATTTTATCACGTGATTTTGATATTCCCTTAGTTTAAATCTTGCTTTGATAGAAATAAAGAGGAAGTTTTGTTTTTCTTCTCCTACTTGTTTTATTTCTAGTCCTTCACTATTAAATACTCAGTCATAAACTTTCTATAAGAGAGAAAAAAAAAAAAGAATAAAACTGATTTAAATATTTTCTGTGAACTTTTTATGGCTTATTTGTGTTTGAAAAGATACCACCAATTCCACTTCGTTGGAAAAATATAAGAATTGACTCAAATTAAGGGTTGTTACAACCACATTTTTTAATTCACAATTTGATTAATCACCCATAAGCTTATGAATTTGTTGTAGTTAGATTTTTAAATACTGTAAAATGCACAAGATGTCTCAAAACTATATGGGTTGTACTAATCAAACCTTCAAACTACAAAGATCATTAGAATCAAGAATCAACTCACATTAGTTACATTATTCGTTTGTCTTTTTAAATCTAGAGGAGGATTGATGTTAATTTAAAAAATTAATATTTTTTTATAATTAATATTATAGTCTACAATTGACTTGTGCATTTAACTGTATTTAAGAGTTTAATTGTTAAAAAGAACTATAAATTTAAGTAGACAATAGATTACGTTAATGTTTTTTTAGTTCAACAACATTTGAGAGTGGAAGATTCGAACTTTTTGACTTCTTGATCGAAAATATATGTCAATTGTTCATTTTGGCGATCACGTAAAAGTTTGAGAGTGTTATCATTGTTAATAGTTGAATTATGGTTTTTGTTATTTTCTAATATAACAATATTAAAAAGTTTGCTTACCAAAAAAGGAAAAAAAAAGTTTTGACTGCACTACATTTTTGAAAATCGCACATTTCCGAGCGTTATATTGATGGTGGCGGTAGGGAATTGAGATTCAAATTCTCATGTATTTTCAAGTGTGTTTGGTGTAACCTGTTATTTGTACGGATTCGAGGCTGAGAATTAACCATGGTGGGCATCAGATTCCATGGTTCGTGGTCCCCCTTGGAATTGGAATTGGAATGTGAATGTGAATTCCCCTCATCCAAAAAAGGAATTCCAAACACTTCTCACAAGGCAGACGGTGTCACTTGTCACCTCTTTGAAACTTTTTTTTTTTTTTCTTTTCCTTTTTTCTGCTTACAAGATTTATGAGGAAGTAATTAGGTCCCATTTGATAATCATTTTATTTTTAAAAATTATGTTTGTTTTCTTTTAATTTTTCTTTTTTACCATAGTTGCTATCTTTCTTAAGGACACACTCTAATTTTTAGCCAAATTCAATAAACATAAATAAGTTTTTAAAAACTATTTTTTTAGTTTTAAAAATTTACTTGGTTTTTTTTAAAACATGAGAATAAAGTAAATAACAAAATAAATAAATTTAAAATTTATAGGAATAAGTAGTGTTTATAAGTTTAACTTTCAAAAACAAAATAAATTAAATAGTTATCAAACATGACCTAAGATATTGTTAGATAATTGTTTTTTTTTTTTTATGTTTTTCAAAATTGAATTTATAAACATTAATTTCATGTATGGTATCTTTATTCTATTGTTTAGTCTTCTTCAAAAAAAGATTTCAAAAAACCAAATTAAATTTTGAAAATTTAAAAAATATATATAGTTTTTAAAAACTTGATTTTGTTGTTGGATTTTGGAAAAAGTAAAAAATAAAAAATAAAAAATAAATTGTGAAGAAATAATTATGATTTTCAAAAATTGAAAACCTAAAACAAAACAGTAATCGATCACGACATCATTGAAAATTTTAAATCCAATGTTAAGTATGTAGACTTTAATGTTTATTTATTGTTGTAGTTTTAGACTTTTAAAATGTTATATTTTGATTGCTCAAACTAAATAATCATAGATTTCTATTGTTGATGCGAGAAAACTCACTTGACCTCGCGTGAGGTTCATTCATTTTTTTTTAGGAGAAGACGTAACATGCAAAATAAAATAGTAGTATCATCAGTTGAGCTCCGGATTCGAACCTCTGACCTCATGGTGGAGAGTACATGTCAATTACCGCTGAGCTAAGCTCGCTTTGGCTCCTTTAATTTAGAGTTGCCCTTTTATATTTATAGTTGACCTAGAGTTTCATCTTTTTCTTTAGGATAGATAATAGAAAAGAGTTCTCCTTTCCCTCTAGAACTTGGACATGAAAGAGATTGATATGTGTCCAATGAATCTCTTTGGGTCTGTTTCTATTCTAGCTTTTATCATTATAACTCTTCTCAAAACTAGGTCCAAATTCACCCGTAACAACATCTATCATGTTGTGTTTTATATAAATTTTAGGGTAAAATACCTTTTTGGTCCCTCATGTTTCACCTTTGTTTCCAATAGGTCCCTAGGTTTCAAAATCGAACAATCAAGTCCCTACTGTTTCGAAAATGCTTCTATTGAGTCCCTCCACCGTTAATTTTTTTAACGGTACTGACGTGGCAAACGTTTAATAATAAAATAATATTTTTAAATTAAAATAATAATATATTAATATAATAAAATAATATTAATAATAATATTTAAAAAAAAAAAGAAAAAAATATCTCTCTCCTCCCAACCCACCCCAGGCCCGAACCCTCCCTTCCTCCCCTTTCCTTTCCCCCCTTCTTCTTTCCCCCTTCTTTCCCTTGCCGGCACGGTGGCGGCGACTTCTACATCTTCTTCTTCTTCTTTTTAATTTTTATTGTTTCCGGATTTTGGGCTATTAAATTTTGTTTTTTGAGTTTAGATTTGAAGAAGAAAAAGGGCATGGGGGGTTGGGTTTTTGAAGAAGAAGAAGGGGGTGGGGTGGACTTTGCATTCCACTGCGTTCTTCAGAGTTTCAGAGATTCAGAGAGAGAGAGTCAATGCCAATCAGTGGAATATCACCAACTCCCAGTCTCTGTTCCTGTTCCCATGACCAATTCACTCTCGTCGATCGCCTCCCCCTTGTTTCTCTGCGTTTCTCTCATCCCTACCGTGCAACCTTCTTGCCCAGCGGCGGCAATTGGAACGCCGGAGCGAATTTTTTGGTCCATTTAGAACTGAGAACGCTTCTGCGGAAGCCTCAGCGTTTGGCTTTCACATTCTTTGCTAGAGCTGTTGATTCTACTCAGTCGTCTTCCGTTTAGTTTGATCTGTAATTGTGGTGTTTCACCTTTTCTACTTTGTCCCACAGGTTTCATTTGGTGTTATTGGCTTAGGTTTTGGAATTTCTTTGTTGTCGTAAGTTGTTTCCTCCTCAGGACTCAAAATTCCTAAATTTGTAACTTGTACATTTGAAGGGGGTGAGGTATCGCCGGCGAGAAGGGGAAGAGAGGGGAAGGGTTTTCGTGTAAGGATGTGGCGGTGGCCACCGACGGCGATCATTTGCGGCGGTGAGTTTGGGACCTTTGGGGGTTTGTTTGGGTGAAGAAGAAGTGGGTTTGTTTGAGTGAAGAAGAAGAAGGGCAGCGGTGGCGGGTCATCGACAGTGGCGGCGGTGGGCTATCGCCGGTGAGAAGGGAGGGGAAGGGTTTTCGTGTGAGGGAGAGAGAGATGAGAGAGATAAAGTTTATTATTTTTTTATTATTAATATTATTTTATTATATTAATATATTATTATTTTAATTAAAAAATATTATTTTATTATTAAACGTTTGCCACGTCAGCACCGTTAAAAAAATTAACGGTGGAGGGACTCAATAGAAGCATTTTCGAAACAGTAGGGACTTGATTGTTCGATTTTGAAACCTAGGGACCTATTGGAAACGGGCGTGAAACATGAGGGACCAAAAACGTATTTTACCCTAAATTTTATGACGTGCTTATTTTAAAATCTAATATTGGACTTGATAAGATTTTAAATATAATAAAAAATTAATGGTAGGTCAAAGTTATAAATGAAGTAAAATCCTTCGAAACACACAATAACTATCAATTTGAACATAGTTCAACTAATTAAATCAATTATTAACTAGTAAAACGTCAGAAATTCAAATCTTCACTCGAAGAATTAAAAAAAAAACAATAAATTACCATAACTAAAATGAAATAACTATCAAGGTTGAATGGCTCCTTTTTTTTTTTCAAGCGGATTAAAGTAATATTCAGTATTACTATATGTCACGATCTTGTCTTTTCTGGTTTTTTTTTTTTTTTTTTAAATAAGTCTTTTCTGTTTCTCTCTTTATTCCTCTACCTTTTCAATTATTGAGTTTGCTGTAATTATAAAACACCTGTTTATTTTTCTCTCACAATCAGATCTTTACATTTTAAATTATAAACAATTATTGGACATCTAGAAGCCTTGTTTAAAACACAGCATAATACGCATAACTCTTCCCAAATTGAGGCAGTACTGGGGAAGAGAATGAAGACCAATTCTCTCCGAAGAAAAAAGAAAAAAACAGAGACTCATTCAAACATACATATTATAACATTAAAATGGTATATTCAAGTTTGAAATTATCATTAATACTCCGTTTGATAATCCTCTTGTTTTTTTATTTTGAAAATTATGTTTGATTTACAATTTTCTTATCATGGTTTTCCATCTTGACACATTCGAATTTCCAGTCAAATTTAAAAAACAAAAATATGTTTTTGAAAACCACTTTTTTTTAGTTTTAAAAAATTGACTTGGTTTTTTAAAACAATGGGAATAAGATAAATAATAAACCAAAGAAATGTATAGATATAAATAGTGTTCATAAGCTTAATTTTCAAAAACCAAAAACTAAAAACTAGACGGTTATCGCAAAGGGCTCCTAAATTACAAGTTTGGTCTCCAAACTTTCAAAATTGTGTTTAATAGATCTATAAACTTTCAATTTTCTATTTTATAGGTTTCTATTAAATATGTCTAATATGTCATTAAACTTTTAATTTTGAGTTTAATAAATCCTTAATATATATATATACATATATAACCATAACCATTTCATCAGAAAGAAAGAAAAAAAATTGTCTTATAACACAACGATATGACATGAAAGAAACATATACGATCTAAAATTAAAAGTCGACGAATTTATTAGACATCTTTTAAATTTCAATAATAAAATTGGTTAATAAACTTATAATTTAACCTCATTGGGAAGATATTCTCCCGTTGCCTTCACCAGCAAACGAGGGAAAAGAATGCAATGGTGAATTTTTTTTTGTTAAAAGGGAAAAATAAAGTAGAGACTTGGGTGAGGTGCGCTCTTTGAGGGGTAGGTCCAAGTCGTTGTTTCTTAATTGCTAAGTTTTGAGTAACAACCTTTTTTTTTTCTTCTCTCTTTTTTTCCTATCGTTCCTCTTAAATAAATAAATAATTAAAAAAAATCCAGAAGCAGAGGTTGGCTAATCTTTATTAGCGGGGTAAATATGAATTGACAAGTGTATTATGTCAACAATTTTTAGTGGCATTGATGATATCGAGTAAATATTCATAAAGTTTAAGTTTACCATCCATCTTTATATCTTCGTAATGATATCATCTACCATGGACATAGATTTTTGTAGCTTTGATTTGGATTTCATCCAAAATATAACTAACTACATGGACGTAGATATTATCTTTTTACTTATATACCCTATAATTCTCTCAAAAGTTAGTTGATACCAAGCTTTAATCATATTGCCAACCTTTAACTACATGATGCAATGGAATTCTTTGATCTGACTTTGCATAAACCCTTGGCAGCGGAGGTGAATGCAATTCTCCATGGCATTCGACTTCTCCAACGTATGCACTTTCAACGTGCAATTGTCTTTTCAGATTCAGATACTGCCATTAAAATGATTTGAGGAGATATTCAAATCACATATGATGTCCATCATTGGATATTAGAAATTCGTGGGATGATTGCAATTTTTGAGAATTTAGAATTCCATCATGTGTCGTGGCAAGAAAATAGGAAGGATGACCTAGTTAAAATTGCTTTACGTTCCCAGCGTTCTATGTTATGGCTAGGAAATTTCCCGCATGAGCTTCTGTCGATGAGCAACTATGCTCATTGCAAATGTACTGATTATTGTATTTGCCGAAAGTAATATATATCACAGTTTCATATATATATATATATATATATATATATATATATATATATATTTTGCCAAACTATAATAATATGATATGTGTGAGATTGAAATATTGTTATTTAATGGTTTAACTTTAGACCGCTAATCTTTTTAATGTGAGATCCTCAACATGCCACTTCAATTTGGTGTCTCTTTGGGTTCACCATTCTTGGATCGGATCCCAATTTTTTCCTTGGACCGAATACTCGTTTGAGTTTTATGGGCTTTGATACCATATTAGATTAACATGGGGTTCCATCTCAAAACCAATTGGCAATGAGTGGAGTAGTTCCTCTATCTTATAAGATGTGAGGTCTCCGCTAATCTTTTCAATGTGAGACCATCAACAATCAACATTATAATATGTGCAAATTTTGACCTAAATTTCATTGTTTTACTTTTTCATTAGCACTTAAAAAAACGTTTATATGGAATATAAGTTATAAAGTAATATTAAAAACAAGTAAAAGGGCCTATTGTATAATTAGTCACGTCTTATACTATTGCATGAAAATAAATACTAACATCTATAGAAATTACACTATATTCTTTTCGCCAACACGAGCATATTTAATTATTAAAGCATCTATTATTTTTCATGAAGACGAACATTCAAATTCTTATCCCACGTCTACGATACTAAATATATATATATTCTACCATCTTGAACTTTTCAATAATAATTTTTCAAAAATAAAAAGAAAAGAAAAATTATGAGTACGAAAGATATAGTGAGGACTTTTTAAATCGAAAATTATATATAATACTTCATTATTCTTTCTCTTCCAATTATCCATTTTCTTTCCCCAAATTCCTAAATCCAGGTTCAAAACTTTTTCCACCATCATTTGTTTTTCTTTTGTCAATTTTAAATTATGATTTGTACTTAAGATGTGAAAAAAAAAAAAACAAAAAAACAAAATCGCGTCCTACCCATGTAAAATCTCCAAGAGTCAAAGAACGTGAAATAAGGTGTCCATTATTTTAAAATTGACATGGATACATGTGTGTACATCTATATGTAGATATATATGTGTGTCGATTTTAGTTTAATGGTTGAGATGCTTGTTCTGATAGTGAAAGTTCATTGGTCCTTAAGAAAGACATTAAATTCACTTATCCATAAAAAAGACATATCTTTCTTGCAGAAAAAGATGATGAACAGCCAACATAAGCATAGCTCAACTGATGACCAAAAAATTTATGGTTCGAATCTCCCACTCTACTATCGTTGAACTTAAAAAAAAGAGTCCAAAATTTCGAATCCCCTCCCTCCTATAAGTATATGCTATGTGTTGTTAAAATTTTTAAAATTAAAATGAAAGAAAGAAAAATAAAAATATATAGCACGTTTAATGGGAGCAATACTTGAGAGCATAGGGACCATATATGGAAAAATTTCTAGTACTACGGTGGTACCTATTCCCTCCATTCAACATTCTCACATAATTCTTAAATAGAAATACTTCCTACATGGCAAACAATGGATGGAAGTTTTTCATACTACAATAAGTACTAGAAATTTCCTCATCATATATTATAACTTAAAGTAATGTTGTTGTTATAAGATTGTTTTCTGATGGGGAAATAAATAATTTATATAGTCAAATCTCAAAAGTTAGCCAACCAGTGTCTGCTGGAGATGTCACGCAGTCTACTTTGGCAGAACCCAATGCTCAATCATTTCAAATTTTACTTTCGATGGTCGGTCACGAAAAAGCCTATGCTGCTTCAAATTCAATTCCCATTTCCCACACATTCTCCAATCTTTACCGTCGCCTTAATAAAGTAGAACATGTGGGCCCCATTTCAGTATATATATATTTTAAATATTATTTTGCAAATTTCTATCTTATTTAATTTTAAAATTGTCGTTGAAGAGCTATTTGTCTAAAGTCCACTTTCGTATTTTTGCAAGTTATTAGATGTTATATATATAAAAAATTACATTGGTCAATAAAACTTTCGTTTTATAATATATTTTTCATTAATATTTTCTTAAAAATACCGTATTATAATTGCGAGGACATAGAGGTGAAGTTGGAACCTTCACCATATAAAAAATGGGTAAGTTATCGTTATCTATTAATAATTTTCAAAACTACCACTTTTTTTAAAAAAAAATTAAAATTAGATATACAAACGAAATCCAATTTATTTATAAAAAAATTACATACCAACGGAGTATATTCAGCTTATATCAACTATCCAGTTATCATTTCATTAGGTCGACTAATAGTCGATTATACTCAATGAAGTGTTGGAACCTAGATTTTTTAACTTTAAGATAAATTAGAAATCAAATTAAAATATAAAAAACCCAGCATATCACTTTTAAAAATCTCGAGAACCAAATAAAAACTAAATTAAAATCTTATAGACCACCCATGTTAATTTTGAAAAGTTATGAACCAAACATAAACTAAGTTCAAATCACATATAAAAAATAATGCATATTTTGTCCTAACTAAAATTGTAGAAATTAATGTTCCGTTTGATAACTATTTGGTTTTCGAAAATTATGTTTGTTTTGTTTCAATTTTCTTGTCATGATTTTCATATTTGTTGAGAAAACATTTGAATTCTTAGCCAATTTTCAAAAACAAAATGATTAACATAAGCACGACACAAATATATATACAATCAATCAAAAGGTATAAGTTCAAATTCTCCTGACCCCAATTGAATTAACAAAAAGAAAAATATATATATATATATATATTTGTCTCTTAATTAGACATTTCATATTGATATAGTGTACTATGTCAATTCTGTAAAACCTAATACACACATTGATAAACATGATACAATTGGACAAGAAAAAATACCCCAAGAGCCCACGACGATGAAGCCATAAATTTAGATAGGGAGAGGCAAGAAAAAAAAAAAGTTTAACGAGTACGTGAGGATGAATATTCAAATCTTTAACCTATTGTTTAAGTTATAATGCCTATAAAACCTTACTATCTTTATTATTTTTTATTTTTTAGATTTTAGTTGTCTATTTATTTATATGGGGGATGACCCACCTTTATCATCTTTTGCTCCACCCCTTGCCCACGAGGGCATAAGATCATTTTTAAGCAGAGACAATGTCGACCAGATCTGAAATTTCTCTTTAAAGTTCGTGTTAAATATCTTTTTATACTTCAAATTTTGTGTTTAGTAGGTCATTGAACTTTCAATTTGTATATAGTTTGTTTTTTAACGGTAAGAAAATGTCTATGACCTTTTAAACGAGAAAAAATATGTCCACAAAATATCACCAATTGTGACATTATTAATATTAATATAGTCTTACTTACGAAAATTATTGCTTTAATCAACAATTGAGTAGGTTAACAAAACACCACAGAAGGAGGAAATTTTCAAACAAAATAATGTACCAAAATTTCAAAGTTTTAAATTTCTTCCACCATTATTTTAATGCAATCTTAATTGCAGTAAAAATAATTTGAGGTCGTCAATTGCAAGTCGGCCGTAAATGACGTAGGGAAAAAAAAGGCCTTTCAAACACGCTGTTGTAATTTATTATGTAATCTAAATGCTGTAAAATTATTTGAGGTTTAATAATATGGTTACGATATATTTAAAAAAAAAAATGAAGTCGTAGCTTGCAAATTTACAGTAAATGACGTGGATTTAAATAAATAAATAAATAACATTTTGGTTAATGATTAGTTGTCTCTCGTTTTATTTTAGTATTTGTACTTTCAAATATTCATTTCTAGCCATAATACAATAAAACTTAAAAATTTCCCTAACATGAATTGATATGAATTTGATTACATAATAATAATAATTTTTGTAGAAGAAAAATATACCATATAAAACATAATTCTAAAATTTATAGGAAACAAAGTTAATAAAAACTGTTATAGGTAATTTTGGACCACTCCGATGTACAAGGAGTTGACGAGGACAATCGGGGAGAAATCGGGCTGGGAGTTGGACCCAGAGACCGAAGGGGTCGGGTTTTTGGCCCGACCCCCTGCTCGGCCCGCTCGCGCGGGCCCAGCCCGTCTGACTCTATTTGGTCCCCACCGCCTTTGGCCGCCCCGGTTCCGCCTGGTTTGACCTAAAAACGCCTCCGAATTCCTAAAAACCCTAGGAGGATGAGCATGACCCCTCTTCGCCACTGAAGAGGGGGACCCGAATTCTATCCCTAAACAATATTCTATATTCTCTACTCTCTCCTCTTGCTCTTACTTTTCCACTCCCTACCGTTCTGCTTGCTGACTTAAGCATCGGAGTCGGTGTGGCGAGCACCACACCGGTGTGCAGGTTTACTGTCTTGCAGGCCACGTCTTCCCCCCTCATCTACAAATTTACCGTTGGTGGCACGTGAATGTCAGGTGAGTTTCATCTGACCAAAATCGACCATCAACAAAAACTATTTTTTTAAAAGGAAAAATAAGAATAAACTCATTGTAAGGACAAGTTTTAGAGACATATTTTAATATTTATTGAAAGTATAAAAATTCAAATGAAATGTTTTAAAGTAAACCTACTAAAATATAACGAAATTCGCCACACGAATATATCAACTAACATAGAGTTTGTATAATGACCAATAAGTCTTTCAAATCTTATATTCCAATTGTGGAAAAAATATTAAAATAACATTTTAACAAAAAAAAAAAAAAAAAAAAAAAAGAGAAAGAAAAGAAAACAGTCAAACGCGCTATTGTTGAAATTAATATCTATGATGTTGGAATGAATAGATATACACTTTTCTCAAAAAAAAAAAAAAAAAAAAAAAAAAAAAAAAAAAAAAAAAAAAAAAACTTAGGAAGACTAGTTTAGAGGCGAAGCAACGACGACGTTTGGTGGAGAATAATGGAAGAAACTTGATTTGATAGCTTGGTTGGTAATCAACCTCCAATGCCAAGGTCAAATGGGAAAGCAACACCAAAATTGGCAATTAAATAAGTTTTGAGCACTAGATAATTATGAATACTGATTTTTTTAGTTCTTAACCAAAATTTTAATTTGAAATATGTATTATAATTTAAGTTTGTTTTCAAAATCATAATTTATTATTTGACGTGTCTCAATTAAATACTGTCAATATCAATTTAAACTCGAAATTTATCTGAAATTTAAATGTCCGACAGGTGATATTTTTCTTGGGAACTAGTGCTACCGCTTATAGTTAGTGAAATGTTTTTCCTCAAAATAAATAAATGTCTAAACTCTCGTATTTATATACGTTAAACTAAAAAAAGTAGCATTAGAAAAGATTATTCAAATTTCTAACTTCATTCTCGATATTTAGAAAGCTGGCAACTTTGTCATCCCAAACATATAAAAAACATATATTTGTCATATGGGTCATGTTCTAATCTTCACTTGCACGTTGTTACCCCCTCCAAAAGAAACGAAAATAAAATATAAGAAGCTCTCCTAATCTCTTTTTAATACTAAAAACTGTAGAACTTTCCATTTTATTTTAGTGATGGAAATTCAACGTATCATAATTCAGTCGAATCACACATTAGTAATCTTTTTTTTTTTTTTTTTTTTTTTTGAGAAATCCACATTAGCAATCCTTATATAAGATTAAGATTTTTTTTTTATTATTTTTTTTTAATTTTTTACCGGTGAGTTATGCTCGGGTTGGTTTGAAGTTGATATCTCAAGCCCCTCCCAATATTTGTGATGCTATATTGCTAAAAATATGGCTAAAAATAAATAGGTGGCTTGAAATATAGCTACAAACGTTTAAAAATTAAATAGATGGCTAAACGATTTAATGATTAATAAATCCATATTTGTAAAAGACAAATATGCCCCCAACAAACTGCCTAACGTATTCTTAACGTTTAAAATCAAAATCAGAGTTTAGGAGAGATAAAATATACCCCTAAAAAAGTTGGAGACATTTTAGGAAGTTTGAAAAATAAAAAATCCAAGAAACAAAACTACTTTGAAAAACAAAACTAGTGGTAGGTGTTACTACTGAAAAAATTTGCACCCCATAAAAAGTTGCTACCCAGAAAAAAAGAGTCAATACCTTTATTGGGGAAGGATAACAAAGTTCAACCTCCCTCAGTAGAGAGAAATACCTTCAGAATGCATTAATTGGAAAAAAATGTCCTCTCAATCCGAAAACATACTACCTGCACCCAAGAACATCAGCAATTAAAAACCCAAAAAAATAAGAACACCAGCAACCCGAAGACATACTAATTTTCCCCCAAAAAATGAATAAGCTAAAAAGAAGATACCGCCCACTCTCACCACCAGAATGAATAATTGCAATTAAATACTGCAAAACACATCTCTGTCCTCGGAAATGACGTAAACAGCGTCTGTAAATAACCGTAAATACAAGGGGTAAAAACGTCATGTCACCGCCCACCCTCACCACCAGAATAGCCTTCATGCAGCAACCCACCGGTCCATTTTCTTCCTCCAAAAGTAGAAACCCTTGAGAGCATTCCACACCCCTTGAGAGCATTCCACACCCCCGAACTCTCCATTCCACACCATTTCCCACCGCCAAACAGAGTGAATATCACTACCTACCTCTCACACCACGCCGACGAACCATCTCCGTCGTGCCAACGACCTTCATCCGCCGCTTTGACAACCATCTCTTGCATGCTCGGTCGTTTCTCCCCCTACGCGACAACTGTACCAAAAAAATTGAAATAGGTAACGGTTTCGTTTCCCTCCCCTTATATTTGCAACAAACAGATACTAAAATCCCGAGATTTTAGGGATTTAGTTTACTCCTTTTGAAACTGTCCCCACGGGGTGTATACCAGTATTGACACTCGGGATGTCAACGACTACACAACACCCCCTGTATGTACCGTTTTGAAATTCGTTCACCATCCAAAACACATCTCTGTCCTTGGAAATGACGTAAACGGTGTCTGTAAATAACCGTAAATACAAGGGGTAAAAACGTCATGTCACCGCCCACCCTCACCACCAGAATAGCCCTCATGCATCAGCCCACCCGTCCATCTTCTTCCTCCAAAAGTAGAAACCCTTGAGAGCATTCCACACCCTCGAACCCTCCATTCCACACCATTTCCCACCGCCAAACAGAGTGAATATCATTACCTACCTCTCATACCACGCCGACGAACCATCTCCGCCGTGCCAACGACCTTCATCCGCCGCGTCGACAACCATCTCTTGCATGCTTGGTCGTTTCTCCCCCAACGCGACGACTGTACCAAAAAAATTGAAATAGGTAACAGTTTCGTTTCCCTCCCCTTATATTTGCAACAAACCGATACTAAAATCCCGAAATTTTAGGGATTTAGTTTACTCCCTTTGAAACTGTCCCCACGAGGTGTATACCAGTATTGACACTCGGGATGTCAACGACTACACAACACCCCTTGTATGTACCGTTTTGAAATTTGTTGACCATCCAAAACACATCTTTGTCCTCGGAAATGACGTAAACGGCATCTGTAAATAACCGTAAATACAAGGGGTAAAAACGTCCAAAATAATCCAGTAAACAGTTCCCTAAAATGTCGGTAGCCATGCCTGCAAAATCCAAACTTCCGTAGCCAAAAATCAAGAATACTTTTTTTTTTTTTTTGTAGTCATTTATCACAATTTCCCTAAAATATACATGGGTTAACTTTGCAGAATGGTTTGGGTAGGCCTGATGACCATAAATTGGCCCAACTCATTAAATAAGTGACCAGCCCATTTAAGGGATTGTGTAAACATCAAAAGGAGGGAAAAAAAATATATTTACTTTAAAACATTTATGGTAAATTAAGGTAAACATTTAGAATAAATAACGACAAGAAGTTTAGCTACTACCTCTCTCCCTCAAAATAATAATAATAATAATAACAATAATCAAACATGGTGGATCTCTTTTAAAATAAAATTCTCATTAGAGAAAAAAGTACTCTTAAAATATAATAGATTGAACTTCTTATAATTGTGGGATGAAAGATTCAGATCACAAATCTCTCGATCATTATTATAAATTCTATGACAGTTGAGCTATACTCATGTTGACATTTGAATTGTAATATGCATTTTAAAAGACAAACGCAAAGTTTTAAATTCTCATAATAATTTTATTATTAACGGTAAACCAAACATATTATCGCTTGCTTTATTTTTATTCATTCAATTGAATTTATCAGGGAAGTGAGGACATTAGTGCAATGCATCTTTGTATTGATAATTTCCAAATAACTCATTTGTCCTTTAATAAATTATTATACGACAATATCGACCTGTTTTATTCAAATAAAAAATTGATAGCGATAATTGATAATACAACATATCATTATTAGACTGTGAAGTATTTGATATTTTGGTATTTGATAACGATGGAAAAATAAATTAAACACAAATTAAAAATATTAAAAAAAAAAACACACACACAAATTAATAAAATTGATTGCCAAAACAAGCTTAATTCAGCAGTAATTGACATGTAGGCTCGACATGTCATATATTCGAATCCCCACCCCAAATGTTGATGTCCTAACAAAAAAAAAAAAAAAATGATTCAATTAAAAGCTACAAATTTTTTAGCAAAGATAAAGAAACCCTAAATCGTACTTGTATTCACGACAGTCCAATCCAATCGCCTATTTTTTTGTTCTGAAAAAGAAACTCGCTTCTTATTAATTTCTCAGTCTTCCTCTTTCCCGGCACGTACGCACCGAATAAACCCTAATCGCGGATGTTGCAGTAGCACGACCAAAGCCCTAGCTCAGCTTCTCCCTCAGATTTACCTCTGAAATATCCATTTTTACCAAGGATATCAGTGTTCATTTGATCTCCTACAAATTCTTTATTCAATCTTCATTTCTCTCATCAATGGCGGAGGCTCGGAACGGCGATCGGAGCGAGGAAACTGATTACACCTCGGAGGACGAAGGGACTGAGGATTATAGGCGAGGAGGATATCACGCGGTTCGTGTTGGGGATACATTTAAGAATGGGTGCTATGTCGTTCAAAGCAAGCTCGGCTGGGGTCATTTTTCCACTGTGTGGTTAGCGTGGGACACTCAGAAATCGGTATGGTTTTTGTCGCAATTTGGAATTATAGTATTTTTTTTTTCTCTTTCTCTGTTATGAGTGAGAAATGGGAAGGAAAATGACCTTATTGAGAGAATCTTGAATGCACATTGGAGAATTGGTTGGCTAGGAACCGAAGTCCGTATTTCTTGTACCGAGAAGATTTTGTGGGATTCGTGGGTTTGAATACAAGAAGAAGAATTTAAAACGAGAGTTCTGTTGTGTTGATTTCTAAGAAGTAACGTTCGGAAAAGGATTATATCCGTGCCTTCCTTCTAATGGAAAAGGAGCAGGATTGGCCGTCATCACATGGAGGTTGTTTTGAAGATTCAGTGTTGAACTTTGAACTTAACTTTTTTACTCCCAATGTTAAATCTTGTTGGTAGCTGTTGTGCTTTATGTGTCCAGGTCTTACTGATTTTACATCGTCTTCTTTTTCACTTCACTATTTTTCCTTCACGAGGTGCTCAGTTTTCAGTTGATTAGGTTATTCTTTACTCGGCTTGGTGATTATATGCTTAAAGCCAAACCAAGCACTTAATATTTACATCCTTTATTCAGTTCTTTAACAACACGAGAATTTTATTGTTTGTAGCGTTATGTAGCTTTGAAAGTTCAAAAGAGCGCTCAGCATTATACTGAAGCTGCGTTGGATGAGATTAAGATTCTCAAGCAGATAGCCGAGGGAGATATAGAAGACAAAAAGTGTGTTGTGAAGCTTTTGGATCATTTTAAGCATTCTGGCCCAAATGGGCAGCATGTTTGTATGGTTTTTGAGTACCTCGGGGACAACTTATTGACTCTTATTAAATATGCTGACTACAGAGGGATTCCTCTACACATGGTGAAGGAAATTTGTTTTCATATTTTAGTGGGATTAGATTACTTGCACAGCAAACTTTCAATTATACATACAGATTTAAAGCCAGAGAATGTATTGCTTCCGTCTATGATTGATCCATCTAAAGATCCTAGAAAATCAGGAAATCCTCTCATCCTTCCCAACAATAAGAATAAAACTTCGACTAGTTCTGATGCTTCAAATGATGCTAAGAGTTACGGTGGGGATCTTACTAAGAACCAGAAAAAGAAGATACGGAAAAGAGCTAAGAAGGCAGCCCAGGGGCGTTCGGAGAAGGAAACTGTTGAAGAAGATATAGATGAAGAAGACTCTGCAAGAGCTGGCACAGGAGATTTTGATAATGGGGTTAAATTAAATTGGGGTACAACCAAAAAATGTAAAGATAGTTCTGTGAATGATGGTGGTATAACAAATGCTGATGATTTAAAGGATGCTTGCCAAGGGAAGAAAGGCAACAGGAGGAGCCGAGAAACGAGGCAGAGACTGCTGGCAGCCGCTGATCTTAAGTGCAAGCTTGTTGATTTTGGGAATGCATGTTGGACATACAAGCAATTCACCAATGATATTCAGACGCGGCAGTATAGGTGTCCTGAGGTTATTCTTGGATCTAAATATTCAACTCCAGCAGATATGTGGTCATTTGCTTGCATTTGTTTTGAGTTGGCCACTGGTGATGTTCTTTTTGATCCACACAGTGGTGATAACTATGAAAGGGATGAGGTATGTTAAGAACCTTTTTTGTTCCTTTTTTTATTATTGTTATTATTTTTTCCCCTAAACTCTTTAATTCTTAACCTGGAATGTTTGTTAATCAAATCTCACCTCTTGTTTGGAAGCTTGTTCCTACTCATAGTAAAGTCCCACATTTTCAATTATTTGAAAACAGTTGTTTGCTATTGCTGTTTGATTGAATTTTCAATGAGTTGTGATTTCTTATAAAAAAAAAAAAGAGTTATGATTTGATTGTTTGATGCATTTCTTATGCTATAGCTGTTGGGACGGCATAATGTAGAAGATCATCTCATAATTAAATATTTGCTTGGTTGTTTTTTGTTCGTTTAATTGGTTGTGAGAGGATGTCATACACTGTATAGGCCTGGTAAATTGAATAATTTCCCGAGGCTGTCTTTTGGAAAATTTAAAGAATTTTGGTTTTAACTTAATGCATTTCTTTCCGAGTTTTTAACCATAATGTGGCTATTATCTCAGCTAATCTTATTCCCCTTAGCTCGGAGGGTGTATGCTGACCCCCATCCTTTTATATTTGTTGGATTAGTAATATTATAAGTATGGTATTTGTTTCTTATTTTTTTTAAAAAATAACTATAACTATATTGCATTTCATGTCAACGTCACTTGTATATGTGTACTGAGAACAGCTAAATAAAACTGTTTTACAACTATCAGCTGATTACATGGATGTTCTCTTTCAGCAATTGTAATTTCTGGTATTTATTTCATTTCACAGGATCATTTAGCATTGATGATGGAACTTCTTGGAGTGATGCCTCGCAAGGTAAGGGTTGCATGCATACAAATGCCATGCTTATATATATATATATATATATATATATATATATATATATATGACATTTTCAACTTATCTGATATTTTGCATTTTTGCTGTTTCTTATAATCCTACTGTGTTATCTTCTCATTTATTGTGGAATATATCCCGCACAGATTGCATTAGGTGGTCGCTATTCAAGGGACTACTTCAATAGATATGGAGAGTTGAGGCATATTCGTCATTTGCGCTTTTGGCCTCTTAATAAGGTGTTAACTGAGAAGTATGATTTCAGTGAGCAAGATGCTAATGCCATGGCTGACTTTCTTACTCCTTTATTGGATTTTGCACCTGAAAAGAGACCAACAGCAGCACAATGTCTTAGCCATCCATGGCTGAGTTCTGTCCCAAGAATTCTTGAACCTTCTGTATCAAGCCATCAAAATCAGCCCTTAGATCAGAATACTTCTACAAAAATAAGCGAGAAGGATGAGAGAGAAGCCATGGAGATTGGAATGGGAAACATAGCTATTGATGGAACTTCAAAATCGACATCTTCAAAACAGACATGACTTGAGATGTAATGTACGGCATTTCATGGTATGTCTTGTGCAATATAATCCTGGTTTGCAGCTCAGGTTTCTGTTGGAGTCGGAAGCATTCATGATCCATATTGATTCAGTGTTGTCCTACATGCCATCCGAAGCAATCGTCGTTTGCTAGGAGAGAGTAGACCAGCTTTTTTCGTAGGCCCTTCTCAAGCAACTTCGAACAGCGGAATGTTATGAGCATTTGTTGGTTTGACAGAGATTCGCCTTTGAGTATGCTTTGCTTTTCAACTCCCATTGTTTCTAGATCTCTTGTAGCACAATGCTCTGGGTCAGAACTACTTCCTGAAACCTTGAACAGATTTAAAATGTAAATGTTTTTGGTGCTAGATTCTTGCCATTTTGTTTGTACTTTGTAGTAAAGTTTGCCACTACCTCTTTTTCTATTTAAAAAATAAACTTTATAAAAATTAGTTTGAAAATTAGATAGATAGGAAATTTTAGATTTTAGACTAATGCTGATGAGAATTGGCTTTTTAAATAGCTAACTTCATATTCCATTTCATGAATTCCTTTTTCTGTTTTTTCTTTGAAGAGGCAGTTTTATAAAGAACAGCATTTTCGAAATAAGTTTTGTTCTTGTATTCACTTTTACTGTGACATTCCTCGTTTATTCATTGTGGACTTTGTTTTTACAGGCCAAGATCACGTTGGCAGTTCAAAAACTTCCCTAGCAATGAGGGGACTATTCGGAGCTCTTTTCAAAAAACTTCTGAGAACTAAAAATTCTATGAAAATATGCTTGTTTGATTAATGGTAAATAGCTTATTCTCTAATTTAAATATTAAGCTGCAGATCTAGATGTTGTTTGTGGAGGTTGATGGATTAAAAAGAAAAAAACTTGGCTCATAGGAATCTCTCTACATATTCCATTAAAATCGATATTCCTACATATTGATATGCAGTCAAGTTTTTTTCGAATTAAAAAATAGCTAATTGTGTATCGAAAACAAATTGATTATTAATCATGAAAAGTTAGTATTACAAAATTCCTATCGGCGAATCATATCATCATGCCGGTTTACAAAAAGATCTAACATTATATAAATATATAATTTGGTTGTGTATTGTTCAATTCCTAAGTACTAAAATTGTAAGGAAAACAATATGGCAAGGGAAAGTCTTAGTCTTAGTTTTAGTATAAATTATCAACTCTTAGTCCTGTTTATTTCATTTATTAAAATAACCTTTTTTTTTCTTTTTTTTTATTTTTAAGTTGAACAATTGTGGGGTGAGTGATCGTACTATCAACTTTTGAATGATAATTTATGTTTGAACTATACTCGGTTGAGCAACTACAAATGTAACTTTTCTAAGATTTAAGGTTCGATATTTATTGAACTAAATTAATGATTATGTACATTTAATTTTTAGAATTTTATCAATCATAAAATTCAATTTTATGTCAATTTAGTAAATTTTAAAATTTAGTCAAAACTATGGAATGCTTAAAAAATTAGAGATTAATTAGATACAAATTTATAATTTAATCTTAGCTCAACTGACATAAGGTTATACTGATGACCACGAAGTCTTGGTTTGAATCTCCGATCCTATATATTGTCAAAAAAAAAAAAAACATACCTAAAATACTTTTTTTTTAAACTACATACCTAAAATACTTTATCGTTATTCTAATATATATATATATATTAATTCTTGAGTGGAAATTTTCGTTTATTCACAATTCACTATCGATAATAATCGGGGCGGGCCAAATGGGGTGGAAGATACCCGGCCCGATTAACGAAATGGGTATCTGGTCGAGTGCCGGAGAGACTGCGTAGCCGGGAAACGTCCAGGCTATACAAATACGATGCTTCATTGAAAATATTTTTGGAGGGAAGCCAAGGTTGAAGACGACTGCAACTCTCTAAGCTAATCGTGTTCTTGAACCTTCATTCTTGTTATGGAGCTGGGCTCAGATTCAGACCCTATAGAAGCAGAATTGGAGCCAGACCTTGAACCTGCAGAAGGCGGTAATGGACCCACTCATCACCCTTCTGCTCCATCTGACGAGGTTTCTATTCAAATCCCTGAGCTTGTTTAACATTTAATTAGCTTTTTATGGTTCAGTTATTGCTCTGAAATTTCCTTTCAAACTCAAGCGAGTCACTGCATGTTCATTCAGTTCTGCTAACCTGGAATTTCTTTGTTACTTCACTTTTCGGAGTAAACTTATGCGATGAATTGGTATTACAATGGTGATAAGTTAGGTTGTTGTTGTAGATGTCTTGTTGTTGAGGTAGCTAAATTTTGAGGCCGAGACGGTGGATTTAATTTCATATCGATATCATTTTGCAGTTATTTGATATCTCAACGACGGTTGATCCTAGCTATATTATCTCTCTAATACGGAAACTTCTACCACCTAACGCAAATAAGCTGCGCAATTCTTGTGGAAGTGGAGATGACGACCCTGACGCCTCAGTAACTAACATGGATGAAAATGATGCCTATTCATCTGGCGACCAAGTCTTAAGTTCTTCAGGAACAGTGAGTAAATGTCAGGGCATTGGAAATGCGGATGATTCTGATAAATTTGCTGATCAAGAAGATGAGGATGAAGGTGCATGCCCTAGATTGGAGCAGCATATTTCATCATCGGAAGAAAAGGTCTGGGAAGAGTATGGTTGCATTCTGTGGGATCTTTCTGCGAGTAAATTTCATGCAGAACTTATGGTACTCAAGTTTCCACTCACTCTCAGTGTCTTTTTGTCCCGCCCCCCACCACACCCACATACTCGGTTCTGACCACATGTCTTGTTAAGAGAAGAAGTGGGCTGATTAAATTATAAAACATGTTCTTATTAGCACCGTCTTCATTATTACTAACCTTGCCAATTCTCGTTATTTATACTCTTCCTTCGCGTGTGATACCCTCCAAATTTAGCTTTGATATGCAAATGATACAATGCTTTTCCGATGGGACTTGCGACATTAATGTTATTGGGCATTCTAGCAATAGTGTCATTATGAATTTTTTGTCACCTGCAATGAGAACCTGTTTTCACTTATTTAATACTCATGTCTACACGTTTTCCAGGTTCAGAATCTTGTCCTTGAAGTTCTGTCTGCAACCCTTATGGTTTCACAATCTGTGCGTGTCATGGTATGTGAAAATATGACATAATTTAAATAATCCTTTTCCCTAACGTGTAAGAAATTGCATCATTACTTATATTCTTGCAAGGAGATGGATAAACAGAGTTGCTTTGGCATTTTGAGGATGTCAGTTGAGTACTGCGTTAGATCCATATTCAATAGATTACTTGCTGCAGGAGATTAGCATTGGAATTATTGGAAACCTGGCATGTCATGAAGTTCCTATGAAACATATAGTCGCCAAGAGTGGATTAATTGCAACCATTGTGAACCAGCTGTTTCTGGATGATGCTCAATGTTTATGTGAAGTTTGCAGGTAGCATAAAAATGTACGCCTTTCTAATCAATTTATATAATGTCGAGTTGCAAATTGAATGCAACTTTCTTTTCCCAATATTTCATTTGGTCAGGTCGAGATTCATACCTGCCATTCTATGTTGTAACACTCATTAAGACAATTTTTGTTCCCCATAGTCGCTCTTTATTGGTACCCCTTCTTGAGTTCTTGTGGCATGCAATTGTTATGAGATGTAGAATATACATATATGATATACCTTTGGGCTTTGACAATTTTCTCCAATCCTTTTCCTTGTTCACATTTTGTTATGGTTATTATGGCCAACAGGCTATTAACTGCGGGTCTTCAAAGTAGCGAATGTGTCACATGGGCTGAGGCTTTGAATTCTGAGCATGTTCTTTCTCGTATTCTATGGGTTTCTGAGAACACCTTAAATACACAACTTATAGAAAAGGTATCAAAATCCATATCACTTGGAAGCAAAGAACATTAAAGGTTTCCGTAAATCGTAGCATAATATAATTACGATGACAAAATATTTAGCTTGTCTGATGGCTTAAATAGTTTTTTTTTCTTCCGGACAGAGTGTTGGGTTATTATCAGCCATCATTGAAAGTCAGCAAGAAGTCGTGCATATTCTTCTCCCGTGTTTGATGAAGCTGGGTTTGGCGAGTGTTTTGTTCAACCTTTTTGCTTTTGAGATGAAAATATTAACAAATGAAAGATCAGCTGAAAGGTATCAATCTCCTTGGTCCATAGGTAATAGGATTACATGTTGCATTCAGGATTACCAAAATTTTGAAATTGACATGTTGTAATCTTCATGCCTTTTGATGTTACAAGTTTTTATTTCATACAAAAATCAGTTCATCTCTTTTATTTCTTTATTGGTTGCTGGACAGATTGATGTCATTGTTTCCCCACCTTAGTTGAGAAAATATCTATAGTCATGCACACTAGTCATACCTCTTTAGCATCTTAAGTATCATTGAGATCTATGAAGCACGGACACACCAAAATGCGGGGAGGATCTGTGTCGGACACGGATTCGTCCGGACACGTGTCCGACAAGCAATTTTGCATGTCATTTTTTTTTTTTTTTTTAAAAAAAAAAAAAAAAATTCAGACACGCGGGGACACGGCTGGATACACCCACGGACACGCTCTGGAGTCTAGGCTGAGAGAGAGAGAGCATAAAAACCTCCAGAAGTTTGTCGCCGCTTGTAGCACCCACCTTTGGTTCATCTTCTTTTTTATCTTTTATAAACCCTCCTTTTTAAAGTTAACCTAGATAAAAGGCCCAACCCAATAAACCCTCCTTTTTAAAGTTAAGATAAAAGGCCCAGCCCAATAAAAAACTGTTTTTAAATTAAAAAAAAACGAATGATTATTAAACTACTCAGAAAATTTTATATATATACTAATTTTTTTTTTTTTAAAATATATATATATATATATATATACTATTTTTTTAAATATATATATATATATATATATATAAAACACCGTATCTTCAACGTGTCCGTATCTTAGTTTTTTAGAATTTGACGTATCGCCGTGTCCTGTTGTGTTTGTGTCCTGTGTCCGTGCTTCTTAGGTTGAGATGTTTGGTAATTAATTGCTCCCAAGTTAGAGAGTTCCTTCACCCAATGTATTGTTTCAAGAAGGAAAATGTCATAGAATTTGTATGAATCAACTAATGATCAATGAGTTTAGTGGAAGAGAAAGTCGTGGGTTGAAGTCATGATAGTCGTTAATCTAAGATGTTAGATATGTTTTTCATGCCAAATGTTGTAACATCAGGTGATTATCTTGGTTGTTTGGTTGAGGTGCATTTAAGATTTTAAGTTGGTCTAGAAACACCGTGTCATCAAAAGAGAAGGAAAAGGGGGAGGAAAAAGTCAAGTACACGATAGAATGAAGTTTTCTATTGGAGCTTGTAGGATTTTATAATAGTCATGGAAGCTCTAACCTGCGTTTTATGTCATATGTGGTTTGAGATGCTTGTAAATCCTATGAGTGAGAAATGATGATTAGTGAAGCATCTTTTGAGGCCACCAGTTTTCTCACAAAATTCAATCTCAGGTATTCAATTTTGGACGTGATTCTTCGGGCAATTGAAGCACTTTCTGGAATTGAAGAGCATTCTCAACAAATATGTTCAAATAAAGAACTTTTTCAGCTTGTACTCGATCTAGTCAAATTGCCAGATGCATTTGAGGTACAGTTCAGGTACCTGAAGTAAGAGTAGAGCTATGACCTGGTGTATTATAATCAAAGTATTAGCGTCTCCAAATATTCTTTTATTTATGAAGACCTCAGAGTTATTTAATATACTTTTGACAGTGTGAAACTATGCATAACTTGTTAACCGTGTCAATTTTTGCTGCCTGAAAAATTATGCGGTTCTCAAATTTGGATTTGTACTGCTGCATGTCATGTATGATTTACCACCTTTCAGATGTAGTGTTGGTGTCGTAGCTTAATTTGTTGTTAGAAAATGCTGAAGTTTCCTTTCTTCAGCTACTTCTGTGTTCTGTGCTTGTATGCTGTCATTCTGCAAATGTGTTATTCTTGCACGATCAAGGAGACTTCTATCTCTGAAATGGACACATTTCTTTCCATAGGTTTCCAGTTCTTGTGTCAGTGCTGTGGTTTTGATTGCAAATATTCTGACAGATGTACCTGATCTAGCCTTTGACATGTCTCAGGGTAAGTTAAATTCATTGTGTTTCTTATTGCCAAGTTTCTAGTGGTAACTATGAGTTTGATTTTAATTCGCCAATCACCTTATGTTGACTTAGAGAGTGATACTTTTGATCTATCCAGATTTGTCTTTCCTACAAGGTCTACTTGATATATTCTCTTTTGCTGGGGATGACTTAGAGGCACGTGATGCTGTTTGGAGCATCATTGCCAGGATACTGGTTCATGTTCAAGAAAATGTGATAAGCAGACCAAGGCTATTTGAGTACGTGTCATTACTAGTGAGTAAGACTGACCTCATTGAGGATGATCTTCTAGACCAACGTCCGACTGAATCAAATAAAGAAGAGAATGTATTGACCTCTTCCTGCATGAAATCAAACTCTAGATGCATATCTGTATCCTGTCCATTGAGTTTGTTTAACTTTCCTATTATTAGTCAATGCAGTCAATTCATTTTCAATTTTTGAGGAGTCATTTGCTTTTGTAGATGAACTTTGTGTTGACCTTTACTCATCTCTTAGTTAAGAAGGATAATTACCATTTTAAATCATTGGACTGCTTCGAAGGATGAAGGGACAGATGTAAGAGACGAATATCATGTAGAAGATGTTGATGTCAATAGATTGTTGAATTGCTGCTGTAAACATTCTGAGTAAGCTCTATTTCAATTTCTATGTTCATTATGAATTCTTCTCTTATTCTGGAATGCCTGATTTAAGTGCTATGTTTTTGTTTTCATTTTCCTAACTCAGATGGCCAGGGAGTTAGTAGAGACGGAAATCCACACTTGATTACCCATAGTGTTGCTGTCTGCCACTTCAGTACGTACACTTAAGTGGTAATTGATTAGACATCTCTTTGCTGCAGAATTTCAATCACGAATATTTTCACTAATGACTGCAGATTTAGTACTGAGTCAGTTCCTTTGCTTATTTTTTTGGTTTCAGCCTCACCAATATGCTTACAGTCCAGGATATTATTTTGAATCATTATCAACTGAAGGAAAAGTCAATACAAATATTTACTTAATGGAACATATTTTGTGGTTGTACTATGCAACCGGGTCAAACCTGTTTGTTGGATGATAATTTATTGGTCTCAGGCGCCTGCGAAATGTTCAGTTGTATACTACTTGCCTTATATGTGGTTTAAAGGTGGTTTTAGGACTACAAATTAGCTGCGGTTGGTTATATCTAAAATCACATATTATTCAATGATCACCACATCGGCACATCATGCTCAAATAATTGCCTGCTACTTCATCGGTTCCTTCCCACCCATCTTTTTGAGCAATTCTCATTATGTAAATTTAGGTATGTTGTCGTAGGTTAGGGCTATTAATAAATTGCTTGTTTCATACCTGAGTTATATGTCATTTCCAGTTTGATGTATAATTTCTGGTCTGTCGTCCCCTTGTATAAAAACATTAGCTCTTGCTCCACGCAGTTTAGTTGTTTTTACATAAGTACGCAAAAAGGAGTACTTATTTTCCCTTCTAAATTTTACCAAAAATTGTGTTTAATTTCAGAAGAAGCAGGTATTAAGTGGCTATCACCAGCAGTGTGTTACACAACCTTAATAGATGGAGAATGGGAATAGTCAATGATTCACTCTGCCTGTTAGGCTGTTATCCCTTTCAGTCTTTATTTGTCTACAGCAGAAAACAATAAAGCACAGCACACGACCAATACTAAAGTAAATCCTTCAAACAGGGAACAACTTTGGGACACTCGGGTGTATGATTTATGAGATGAGAGAGATGCCACTGGCTAGCAGATTATCAGCCAAGAACTTGTTTGCTGCTTCTGATGGGTGGAATCCATCCCAGAACACGTATTCAGATGCATTGGCACATGTGCCTACGGATTCTGTGTTGCATAGGATTGCTGTTTCAAGCAAGCCTGTGCCACAGCAGGCCTTCCTTGCTTCAAAGAAACCTACATAATTTTATGCATGAGTTAATGCCACGTCTTGGGTTCTGATGGTCAAGTTTTAAAGCATAAATGGGATTTTCAGTCCTTTGTGCTTCTATGTGAAAGATTCCATGACATATACATTCTACTTTATTTAAGATATTGTATGAACCATTAACCTGTACTGTACCGTATATCCTAGATTGGAGTAGTTGCATGTTTATTATCTAAATGGCATACCATTTTCAGCGGGCTTTGTGACAAGATCATAGAGAGGTTTGTAAGTGTCCAAGACAACCAGATTGAGGCCAGAAAGCTTGGTATGTAAGCGCTGAGATGTGGCATTGAGCTTGCTATTGAATGAAACTGCATCATTGTTTAGCTTACCCACACACTCGTTGCTGTCAGATCCAAACATTGTTATGGCTGACGGAAGACATCCAAGCGGTGGCAATGTTGTCACTCCAATCCTCCGTGCTCCCATTGCATATAGACTCTGAAATCATATGTTTTGATTATACAATATTCATATAAATATTTTCTTATTTACTGAATCGATTTAGGAGTTTGGTGGAGAGCAAGACCTGAATGAAATTTATGTAGGAGGTGATGAGAATGTCAGCAAACTGATGAACAGTATATTTCTTGTAAAGTAGGGGATTGATGTAATAGTTCTGCAGAAAGTCGTTGCTCCCTGCACTAACAAGGTAAATTGCACCAGATACTATTGATGAAGCGTTGGGTTTCCCAGCAAATTTGGCTACTTTGTTCTGATATTCCTTGTAGTATTCCAGCTGCTGGGTTAGGGAAAGTGCATTCTACAATACCAGAAGCCCATTATTTTAGGACAGTGCCTAAGAGATATAAATTCAAGTTTTTGGTTTACAGTATTACATATAACTCTGCTGTTGAGTCAAGGTATCCAGACGCAGCTGAGGCAAAGCTTGCTCCAATCAGGAGGTTCTTCCCTCCTGCTTCATCGAGGTAAGGTTTTGGGTAAGATGTAAATCCCAGGTACTCAGCTATTCAGAAGACAACACAATAAATTAGATCAAGAATTGATTATATATGAACATAAGTAAGAGAAATGAGTTTCTAAAGTACAAAGCACCAGTGAAATCTGAGGCAAGTTTTCCATTACAGAACCTTCCTGTTGGCTTGTGAGTAATGAAATCTCTTCCATAAGGGAGGAAGTTTGCTTTAATGATGGTTTTGAGGTGATTATTGATTCCCACATCGAGGACAGAGTCCCCAAATGTGAACAATGCAGGAACTAGGGGCTGCCCATTTGCCAGAGAGATCGCAGGAGCAAGGAGAAGAAAGAAAATGGATAAACAAGTTGTATCCATAAGTCACCAGTGAGTTTGTTTGAAAAATGATAGCTGAGAAAAGGGCGTTTTAAAGGGAGAATTGGAAGTGAGGACAAGGTAAAATAATTGGTTTCTAAAGTTAATACGCTCAAGAAATCTAATCATTTACAGCTTGGTATGTATTAATTATGTTCATTAGGTCTCAAGATTTAGCTGACACTGAAACCTCATCTTACTTGCATCATAGAGGGTTATAAGATTTCTAAAACGTTCACCACAAAATGTTTAATGAGATTATAATCTGGACATTGAGTGGTTTCAGCCACATTGAAGATTCGAGTGTAATAAATAAGTGTTGCATTTTATCAGTTCCACGGCTTCTTCTCACAGCTCTTCCTTTCACCCAACCAAAATGAAGAGTCAATTGGAATGCACCTGACCTGAGGGCATGTGCACGAGCATTTATATAAATGCATGAACAAAAAATCATGTTTGACCTTAGGATTTCGTAATGCGTAGCCTTATTTACTTTCCAACTGCTCTTTTATTACTGTCGTGTTATATATTTAAAAACAAAACTTGCTGTGAGATATTAAGCATTTTTTTTTTCCTCTTCTTGAAAGTCTTGCAGGAGAAGGCTTTGAAGTGTTGCGTTCTTACGTGCATCAGAAGTAACAAGAAATATGGTCAGTGACGTCTTTTAACCAGTAACCAGTAAGGTTTTTTCTCTATTAGAAAATGCTGCATTCCTTTTCTCACGAGTCTTAATATTTCCGTGGTTTCTTGTTCTCTTAGGCTAACACCTATGAGGAAGATTTTAATTTTTATTTTCACCCATTAAATGGCCTACCTAAATCAAGCTTTGTTTCTCCGTTCTATATGTATTAATATGTATGTTTTTACATTCGTGAGTATTCTATATGTATCAATATATCTGTACAAATTGCCTAACTCGTATACATTTGGTTTTTAAAAGCTCATAAAATATTAGATCCATTAAAAAAAATCATAAAATATTAGATTCATCATCCATTGTACGTTTGATTTATAGAAACTCATAAGATATTAAACCATAACTAGGTAATAGGTAGGTAGGGACAACTTTCTTACTTTTGTACCAGAAAACTTAACTAGGTAGGGACAACTTTCTTACTTTCGTAAGAGAAAACTCATAGAAACTCGTAAATAGGAGAGTTATCCCTTGTACATTGTATTTGAGAGAACTCGTAGTAACTTAAAAAAATATTAAATCATAACGAGGTACATTTGGTTTCTCAGAGAAACCGTAGAGACTCAAAAAAATATTAAATCATAACTAGATATAGGAACAATTGTCTAATTTTTTTTTCAAAAAAAAAAAAAAAAAAATCTGACATTTGTATATTTGGTTTCTGGGAAAACTCATAAAATATTACGACTGGACAATTGTACATTTAGTTTCTAAAAAAAAAAAAAAACATTGTCCCTTGTACGTTTGGATGGGTGGACAGTTGTCCCTTCTGCATTAGCCCTATTATTGCCAATGGCCACACCATAGTCAATAGGAAAATGAATGAAGAGAACGGGACGTCTTTTGTTATTTTATAAGTGCATATACTATTGTTACATGCTACCAAATCGCAAAACCCACGTATATTTTTGAAATCATGAATTCTTCTCTATGTTAACGTTAAAAATATGATCGCAGAGGCAAAGAAAGTGGACATATATTCAGAGGAGAAGGGTCAGGTTTAGAAAGTAAACCTCGAACATCACAATATTATTCACATGAAAGACTAGGGGAACAAATTCCATTGCCAAGAGAGTCCTATTTTATGCCATTCGTTTTATGCTCTCCTGCAATAGAAGCCCGTACCCTTTATCTTTGTCCATATGGGCCATTCAACTAGATGAAAATTGAGCTCCCAAACTGAATCACAGCTTAAGATTTATTCTCTCTGATAGTGTTAATATATCCGAGTAAATCCTATCACCACCAATTTCTGCTCCACTGGCTCCCGCAGCCACCCTCAAGATATCTTCAATTAGATTAACATTTCCCATTATATCAACGTGAGCACTACTTTCAACTCCTCTTCCTTCTAGCAGGCTAGCAGGAGCCTTGTGCCTGTATTCTCTTACATATGTAGGGCTGCCTGATGGATTGAATCGTGTTTTGTTTCGCCACCCTTTTGCACACATGTAACCAGAGCTCACTACTGGTACACAGTCGTCGCCATCGACAAAATACATCCCGCTTCTCAGACAGCCGCTCCCTTTTCCATCAATGGAGAGATCTATCCTGAATGGAATACTCTTGCACTTATCAGAGGATGAGTCGTAGATATATGATCTTTCTGTGGGGATTCCCACTCCGTATAAGCAGTATATCTCCATATCTGGGGCATCTGGTAGCCTGAAACGGGTTTTGCAAAATGTATTTGAGTTTCATTGACTGGCAGAAAGACAGAAGTAATGACATGGAAAGTTGAGAAAGGTGCCCGTTTGTTTTCTTGGGACAGGGATCGAAGGAAGAAGTTTGATTGTATTTGAAAATGATATGTTCTTGATGTTTAGAGTTAATTGGGATTACTAACTCATACCAAGAGTTGATTGTATTCCATACTTATGTGGAAGATTATCTTCTAAAGAAAATTAGAAACTTCTAATATCTATGCAGGTACTTACTTTGTCTCAAGTGGATTTGACCAGTACTTGTAATGAGCATACTTAGGATCATCTAGATCTACAGCAATCCCATGAGAGAAGTGATTGTCGACCCGCTGCATCATTTTTGGAGCCACGACTTGAAGTAGATCGAAAACAGTTTTCGCTGTGTAAGCTTTATTCTCAGAGACTTTTCGAATACTTTCTCTACTCATCTCATCATATTCAGTCCATACGTCTCTACAAGAGAATCTCGAATCATTGGAGCTACCAGAATCCATAATTTCCTATTCAAGATCCACTCATTAGTCAATACTATCCTCCACTCAAGTCTCAAGATATAGAGAAAAAATGTTCCCACTTAGAATATCTAAGTTCACCTATCAACAAAAGTAGTAACTAATTCATTCAGCATGTTAGTGCTCGTCAATTGTCAGAAATGGGGAAACATTTTTCTGTTCTTTTCAAGTTATGCAGTGCAGAATTTCTCTGTTAGCCATATATCTTTAAATGGACGAGTTGAAAGAGCTAAGTTTCATCATTGAAGCTAGTTCCAATGCACAGAAACTAGCCAAAGGATTACCTGTGAAGTTAGAGTAGAGAGCTCTGAAGAAGGTCGAGTTGCTGCTTCTTTGCTAAAAGAGACTATTCTTCCATAGTGCACCGGCTCCTCTGGTTGAAAAACGTTCTTTCTTTCACTGTCATTGGAATCATTTTCGTTTCTAAAAGAATGTGTATCTACTTTCTCCAAATCACAATTCTGAACATCTTCAGGAGACCAATCTAAGTCACCCCAGATTGTCTCGCCACCTTTCGGTAACAAGGAGGCGGTCGAATCCCAGGTTCGGGAAACCCGCAACAGATGTTCTAAGGTTTGAAAGCCAAGAATTTCAGATTTCAAAAAACCAGGGGTCATAGCTCTGAAACATGCCAAGAAAACCAAGTTCATTATTTTTCCTTGAATCTCTATAAGAAGACTTCTCATTGTCTGTCATTTGCATAAGAATTTTTTCTGTGTATCTTCAATAAGTATTTGATAGTAAATTCTAAATGCCTTTCTCTGATAATGCATGGAGCCTGAGAAATCTTACACTTACATTCAAGATTTTGACACAATTTTAAAAGTATACTATTTCTTGGTTTTTTTCAACTTAAGAGATAAATAGAAAAAGAAATCCAATAATTTCTCTTCAAAACTCTATTTCAGAAAAGGTAGTAAAAATTAAAATAAAGGCTATCGATAATTTTAAAACTCTAAAAATAAATTTTGTTATCCAAAATACTTTAAACCTTCCTTATTAAAGATGAAAAATGAGCAATGAAGACTAACAAGACTAAAAAGACTTGGTCCAAACACCTGTGAAAAAAGGAAATCAAAATGAGAAATAGAAACCAATAACAAATTTTAATGACATAATTTATTCATTTAATACAAATAAAATACTCTAATATTATATACCCATCATTTATTTTATAAAAGAAAAATCTAAAGAAAATAAATTTAGAGTGAAGAGAAGAGAAGAGAACCTGAGCAGAGCAACGTGTCTGTCTTCAGCAGAAAGAATTTTACTAACAGCCTTTGGAGTTCCCAAAAAGGTAGAGCCAATATTCATGACTGCTTTAATATGCTTGTCACACCACCCTAGTCCACCGCCGCCGCCCATCGGAGGCGGCGCTTCCACCCACTTCATGAAGTGGAGGAAGTACAGAACCCCCATTGAATGGGGCACCACCACCACTTTATTCCCCCCATTTGTTTCATACATTACCTCTATTTTACTCTTCAATCTGCTCAAAGCTCTGTCTCTAACCTGCGTGATTTCTCAACTCAACTATGGCAAACCCAATGAAATGATTGTATATTGATGTAAATACTATTTTGATCTCTGTATGTAAATACTATTTTGATCTCTGTTTTGGTTATTTTGGCCTCAGTACTTTCAAAATTTTCATTTTGGTCCCTTCATTTACATTTTTTCTCAAAAAATAAAGTTTAGCATGACATTTTACGTACTATAGATGTAGTCATAAATTTATAATAGAGGGTTTACATTATGCATAAAATTCACACTTATGCAAAGAGGGGCCAAGTTGAACCAAAATGGATGCTTAGAGAGTATAAGGACCAAAGACCAAAATGAAACAAAGTCAAAAAATACAGTAAGATAGTATCTAAACCTTATATATTTGATTGGAAGAAGAAGAGATTGTTTTGGGTCACATACCTCTGTGTTTTGGAAGGCGATCCTCCAATCATAGGCAGCCATGTGTAAGTTCTTTCCATCATAACCAATTTTAGCCAAATTTTCAATAAGAACAGCCCAAACAAAGTAGCCTTGGGTGAAATAATCAGCAGCCACAAGCCCTTCGACTGGTCGGACTCGAATGCCTGGTGGGTCAAGCCCTGTTTCATTGTCCAGAGAAAGGTGCTCCAGCCAACACAATGGCCTGGAAATTTGAATTCATTTCTCAAATGGGTTCTTTCAGAATCAATCCAAAAGCTTCAGAAATGTTAATTTGATATGAAATTTGCTAACCTCTTCAATGTTTCAGTGAAACTCCCACCCCACAGGCGCTTTCGAAACAGGCCCTTGGCGCAGGGCTTGCCATCCCAGAGCTCCAGCCCGCCTGTGACAATCCCGGGCACTAAAACAACTGGATGAAGACCTGATACTCCTTCTCGCTTTAGAACAGCCCCTGGAGAATCAATCCCCGGAAAGCCAGGCAATGTAAGAGGCAAATAATGGTAGAGAAAAAACATCAGCCACCAAAATGTACACGTATATCCAATAATCCAACAGCAATTATCTAAGCACTTCCATTCTCTTGCTTTCCCTTTGTTGATGTTCTTGTTCCTTCTCTTCTTCTTCTCCTCAGATTTCTGTGCTTCAGTGGGTTTGGTCACCGTAGAAGAACTCTTGACAGGGTTGACAAAGTAGAGTTTGCGGAGACGAAGAACAGAAGCCATTGATGGAGTGAAGGAAGTTGAGATCAAGAAGATCAAAGAAGAATGATGAGAACCCAGGAGGTGTGGGGGATTTTAGAACAGAAAAAGGTGGTTTGTTGAAAGAGCTGTCAATAAAACAATACACGTGGTGAAATGAAAAGGAGAAGAGGGAGTAAATGGCCTGGTGGCCATTGATGGCTGAGGTTATGCAGATGAAAAAAAACAGGGGATGTGAAGGGAAAGAGAAAAGGAAGAGGCTTCTTCTTCAACCATAATGAGAAAGAGAGAAAGAAAAGTGCTTTTCTGCAAATTGCTGAGGAAATGGGAATGAAGAATCCAAAGTAACACATTTTGTTTTGTCAAAATGACACTTGGCTCTGTTTCTGCATGGGCGCTTCATCAGGTGTCATCCCTCTGCCTTCAATGCAAATTACAACTTATAAGTAAGATTCTTTCCCTTCATAGATTCTCTTTTTTTTTTAACAAATCCCTTCATAGTTTCTCTAGTAAATAACATTTGCAATGAATTTCACATAGTTTCTATAGTAAAGAGTATAGTCTAGTTTCCTCAAAAAAAAAAAAAAAAAGTAAAGTTTAGAAATTTTAAGTATTTTTTTTTTACAACGTGTGGGGTAAAAAAATTTGAACCACAAATGTCTTAATCATTAGTACAAATTTTATGTAACTGAGTTATGCTCATGTTGACAAGCATGATACTTATCTACCAATTCATCAACTAAAATCTGCAATGATGGACGTTAAAGATGTGACAACTTTCTCTTTTAAAAAAAATTGTCCAAAACATATTTTCTAAACTTATTGTTTCAAAAAACTTGTCAAGGTCTAGGTGAAAATAAACGGAAATAACAATGATAATAATAAAAGAGTGAGAGCGGAAGTGTTCGTTTACTATTTGGTATTTTTTGGGTTAAAATTTCATTTTGGTTCCTATAATTTGAGAATTGTTCTATTTTAGTCCCTATATTTTTAAATTTTCAATTTTGGTTCTTGTATTTTCAATAAATAAATTTAGTCTATACAATGCAGGTTTATGGTTAATTTTTTAAAAAAAAAAACAAACTAGTCTATAATAAATAACGTTCCTCTATAAATTTTGAAAAACATATTCATATTGTGTCTTTTCTTGAATGAAAATTGTTAAGATTATTTTATCAATTTCAAAGAAAATAAATTCAAACTGGACCAATTTTAAGACATACTGAAAGTATACAAACCAGGGGAACAAATCTATTTTTCTAAAAAAAAAAACACACAAATCATTTAACTAAAATGATATTTTATTTATTTATTTAGTTTTGGAAAGTTTGTGTTTTTTGCCACATAACCCCGTTGTCTTTCTTTTTTTTTTTTCTTTTTCTGTGAAGCGACATAATTCTCTTGTTTGAAATATATTTTTAATTATTCAAAGATTTTATGTTTTTAAACATAATTTTCATATATTTAATTTGATTTTAAATTATTAAAAATGTGTTTTAAACTAATTTTGAATATAACAAAAATATTTTAAAATCACTTCGAAACAATTACAAAATCTTGATAACTACGGAAAAGAAAATGTATGGGTGGAAATGTCACATCTGGGCACAGTGGGCATTAAAATATATAAAGCAAACTCCGACTAATAAATGGTAAGTTTCTCGATTTGTGTGGTCTTTTTGGCTCTGGTTTCCCCTTTTGGAGATTCGTACTCTGACTTTGGTTTTTCTTTTTTTTTTTTTTTCTTTTTTTGACGAGCACTTTCGTTAGTTTATTAGTACACACATTTCATTTTTATGCACAGTATAATATAGTACGAAATGGGAGATTGAAAATTCCACTTGTACTTTTAGGAACGATTTCAGGTTGTTATATACTTATATTTTAATTGATTTTATCTTTATTTTAGTACTTTTATATAATATTACATTGTAAATTATAAATAGGAGAACGCAAATACAAACATATTGGCATAGATAGGAGTTATGAATGTCCTAATTGTTATCTTTCGACGTTGAGATAAGTTTGTTTTAATAATTACAATCATTTTTTTATTATTATTGTTTCTACCATGGTTTTTTTAGTGTATTTTGTTGTTAATATCTATGTAATAATAATTTTCCGTGATCTTTGAATAACATCAATTGTTCATTTTCTCAAAAAAAAAAAACATCAATTGTTCAAAAATTATTTATTCAGATGTTACGTGTTTAAATTTTCAAAGGAGCTTAACAAAGAAAACCTCTAATATCTCTCAAGTTTTTTTTTTTTTTTTTTTAACAATATGTTGGATGGAAGATTCGAACCACAGACCTCGTGATTATCAGTACAACTTTATGCCAGTTGAACTATGCTCTTGTTGGCAATGTCTCTCAAGTTTGGACCTTGAAGTGGGCGCAAGCTTTTGAATATAAAATGTCTATGTAATAATTTGTTGAAAAAGAAAATAAGTTTAGAGAAACATGGTACGTTTGGAATACATTTTAATTTAAATGTTTTTTTAATAATACATTTAAAAAAAAAACATTTTGTATAAAAATTGTTCAGAATTTTAAACACTCATATCTTTTGTTACATTTCCTCATAAGTATTTTTATACACAAGTTATTGTATATTTAAAAACTCTATTTTTTTTTTTTAAGTTGGTTTCAAGTGTTTTCTCAAAATGGTTTATTTCTCAATTTCATTTTCTAATAAGTCATTTTTAGTGGTTGTCAAACACTATAATTTTTTTCAAAATTAAATACTTGAAAAATTAAACCAAACGCACCCATAATGAAAACTTATCCAATTTAATATATATATATATATGTACTCAATTGGTCAAGGTATTACACCAACTCACGTAGCTCAATTGATGAGGAAGTTATATCATTAACCAAAACGTTAGAGTTTCAAATCGTGACACCTACATATTGTTGGAGGAAAAAAAAATCCCAAAACGTCGAAGATTTAAAATTTTAGATCCTTCGCCCTTTTCTTGAATTAAAAAGAAAATAATTTTAAATTTGTTGGTACAATATAATTTAATATCATCCAATATGTGATCTATGGATGTAATCTAATCTTTCTATTATCTTTATGGTTTTTTCTCAACAAAATGTTAGCGTGACCATATATCACGTTACATATATCTAATATTTACATATAAATTATAATATTTGCAGCCCTTGGTTGGTAAAGTGAAAGAGGACCAGTTGGAAGATTATCATGGATATCGGCTTCTCAATTGAAACTCAATACACTAACCATGCCCTAATGGGCCAATGGGCCCAAATATGCAAAACGTTGGAATTTTTAAAAATGATCAAACCGGATTTTTAATGAAAAATTACCAAACCGGTTTTCTAACTTTTCGTGGGATTGGAACTTTCATTTTACGCTTGAGTCATTCTCACGTCTCTCCTATACTTGTGCAGTTGTATCTGATGATATTTTTTAAAAAAAAATGGAAATCTATAACCTCCAATTCCATGAATGAAGGAATGATAGTTACAAAATCAATTCTCTAATTGATGCGTTAATTTTAAAATACATGAAATGAGTTAGAAACCTATTAGACACAAAAGTGAAATTTCAATAATTTATTTGACATCTTTAAAGTGTAGGAATGTTTTTTTTTTTTTTTTTTTTAATTAAAAATTTATTTTTGATAAATAATTATTAATTAAATTTAGGGAAAAAAATCAATTTTAATCCCTAAAATGGTCTAAGTTGTATCAATTTGAAGTCTAAACTTTTAATGTCATCAAATTGGACCAAAAACTTAAACAAGTGTTTTGATATTTTACCTTTGGTTCACAACTAATTCACTCACTAATTTTGACAAAAAATGGTGTAAAAATTCTTCATAAACTCATTAATTTCAATAAAATAAGTTTATAATCAAGGCACAAATTAGTCATTCATAAATGTTCCTTACTTAACAAACAATTAATGAATATTTTATTACATAAATCTCACACCATTTTTAAATGTTATTTACATGACAAAAAAATTAAAAGGAGATACCACGAAAAAGTGGACATTCGAAAAGAACAACGCCTCAACCTCAGGGAAAAAGAATTGACGTTTGTTTTTGAGGGCACGGGATAACCGACATAGGCGCGTGTAAATAACTTCCCAACGCGCACTTTAAACGCGTGGCTCAAAGTCTGCATTTCTTAGCTGTCCGTCGGTGCTCAGAGTGATTGGATCCTAAGCGGCGACAGGCCAAGTTATGGACCCTACAATTTTAAACATCTTCTTATTTATCTTGGCCTCTTTTTTTTTTTCCTCGAAAATTAAATTTATAAATATTAGTTTCTATTGCAAGTTTAATTCTTAAATTTTGAGGATTCAAGATTGTATCAATTATGTTTCTAAACTTTAAAAAATATCTATAGGTCCTTGAACTTTCAATTTTGTGTTTAATAGATCCATCAACTTTAGAAGTATCTCATAGATCGCTAGACTTTTAATCTTGTGTCTAATAAGTCTTTGACATATTCAAAAATTTTAATAATTAGTCAATCTGTCAGATATAAAATTGAATTTTATGGCTATTGAGACTCTAATCTTCCAACTTTGCATCTATTTAGCACTTATTAGACACGAGATTGAAAGTTAAATGATCTATTGAACACAAAAGTGAAAGTTTAAGGACCCAATTATTAGATACTCTTTTAAAGGTCATGAACCTATTGGAAACAAAATAGAAAGTTCAAGGATTTGTTGAAAACAAAATTAAAAGTTTAGGGACTTGTTTAACACTTTTTAAAGTTCATGGACCAAATTGACACGACCTTAAAAATTCAAAGACTAAACTTGTAATTTAACTTGAGTATTATTAAAAATACAGTTTTAGTATCATAATTGAACTTGATTTCTATTTAGTCGAGTTGATTCCAAAATCGTTCAAAATGATTGGAAGAACCATGTTTTGGCGTTTCCCCTGGTTCGTTGGTATAAGCCTCCCCATTCATTCGCAAAGTCTGGGGTTCGATCCGTAGGATTACAAAATTACGATTTATTATTTAATTACATTTTTTTTTTCATATACCAGTTTTTTAATTTAATTGGTTTCTTTTAGTAAACTATTTTTTCTTTAATTATAATTATAATTATAATTATGTTGATATATTTGTTTTTATTCCAAAAATTTAATTCAGTTTTTTTAATCTATTAGTTTTCTTTAGTAAACTAGGATTTGTTTTTTAAATTTTAATTACATATAAATTATAATCCAATTAATGAAGAAGCCTAATTTTACATTAAAAAGAATATACTGAATATTTCAAATTTAATTCCATTTTTATTTATTTATATAGCTAATTCAATATATTTTCTACTTAACAAATTAATATCAAACTAATTTTTTTTGTTATATAGTTTGATATTTAATAACTGATATTTAACATTACTTAATTTAAATAGGTTTAATTATAAGTTTAATAACTGAACTTTCAAGTTTGTGTCCCATTTGTTCTTTAGACTTTAAACAATGTCTTAATCTCTACATTTTCAATTTTGTGTCTAATAGGTCATTGAAGTTTAAAATGTCTAATAGATTCTCGAAATTTCAATTTTTTATCTAACAAGCATTTGACATATTCAAAATTTTTAAAAATTAGTTGATGTATTAGATAAAAAATTGAAATTTATGTCTAATTGGACCTTAAACTTTTAATCTCACGTCTGGTAGGTTCGTTAATTTAAAAAAAAAAAATGTTGAATAGGTCAAGAACCTAGACACAAAATTGAAAACTCGTAGACGTAATAGACACAAAATTGGAATTTTAAGGATATATTAGCCTTTTTAAAAGTTTAAAGGCCTATTAGACACAAAATTTAAAGATCAAAGATCAATTAGATACTTTTGAAAGTCCAGGGACTAAGTTTGTAATTTAAACATTTGAATATTATGTATAAAAACAAGTCCATTATGCATGAGTACACTTGAGATTATAGTTAAAAACAGATTTGTGCCCCCTAACATAAAATTCCTGATCCGCCACTGGTGGTGACTAAATCCACTTAACTTGTTTTTTTGAACATGTTCATACACAAAATTTATTATAGGTTAAATTACAAAATTGGTCTTAAACTTTGAGGGTGGTGTCAATTTTGTTTATAAATTTTAAAAAGTGTCTAATAAATCCTTGAACTTTTAATTTTGCGTCTAATAAATCCATGAACTTTAAAAATGTCTAATAAGCTTTTGAACTTTCAATTTTGTGTCTAATAAGTCACTGACACATATTCGATATTTTTAAAAATTAACACATCTATTATATATAATAAGTCACTGACACATATTCGATATTTTTAAAAATTAACACATCTATTATATATAAAATTGAATTGCATGTCTATTGGAACCCTAAGACCCTGTTTGGTAATAATTTGGTCTTTGGTTTTTGAAAATTATGCTTGTTTTTCCCCAATTTTCTTATCATGGTTTGCATTTTTGTCAATGACATGTTTAACTTCCTAGCCAAATTCCAAAAACAAAAACAAGTTTTTGGAAACTACTTTCTTTAATTTTCAAAATTTGGCTTGGTTTTTGAAAACATAAGAAGAAGGTAGATAACAAAATCAAGAAACTTATGTGTGGGAGTAATGTTTGTAAGCTTAATTTTCAAAAACCAAAAACAAAAAACGTAATGGTTATCAAACGGGACCTAAACTTTCAATTTTCTATCTAGTAGGTTTGTGAGTTATAAAAAATGGTGAATAAATTAATGACTTATTTGGTTAAATTATAAGTTTAGTCTCTGACTTGTTAGGTCAATGACTTATTTGACACTTTTTTAAACTTCAGGGACCAAATTGACACAACCGTTCATGGACTAAACTTGTAACTGAACATTTATTTTATAATAACTTCTAGAAGTAGATTGTCATAGAATTAGATGCTTATTCTTGAAAAAAATTAGGTTAAGTTATAAGTTTAGTCCATGAATTTTGATGTTTATGTTTATTTGATCTCTGAACTTTCAATTTCGTATCCATAGATGTTTTGACTTAGAAAATGTGTAACAAGTTCTTAAACATTTTGCGTTTAATAGGTCCTAAGTTTCCAATTTTGCGTTCAACAGGTCCCTAGATTTTCAATCTTGTGTCTAATAGGTCATGATGAACCTATTCAATATTTTTTTCTTTTAAATTCATGAAACTACTCGACACGAAATTGGAAGTTCATGATTCTATTTGACATAAAATTTCATTTTATATCTAAGAGATCAATTAATTTTTAAAAACTTTGAATATGTAAGGGCATATTAAACTTTTTTTTTTCTTTTTTGAGGATAAATGACCTATTAGACTCAAAATTGAAACTTTATGAACCTATTAGACATTTTTAAAAGTTTAGGAATCTATTAGACACAAATTTCAAAATTTAATGATCTATTTGACACTTTTTAAAGTTTACCATTTAGAACTTAGACATAAAACTTAAAGTTCAGGGATTAAAATGGTAATTTAACCTAAATTTTAAATTTCAAAAAATAAAGATTGACTTTATATAATTTTGGGAAAAATACACTTTTGGTCCCTGAGGTTTGGGTTAAGTTACACTTTGGTCCCTGAGTTTTAAAACTCAACAAAATTACCCCCGAGGTTTGAGATAAGGAGCAATTTGGTCCCTGCCATCCATTTTGCCGTTAAATGCTAACGGATTGCTGACGTGGCCACATTTTTTAATTAAAAAAATTCTGTTTTTTTATTTTAAAAATAAAAATAAATAAAATATTATTTTTTTATTAATCTATTATTATTTCATTATTCTTCAATCTCTCTCTTCTTTCCCTCTTCTTCATCCTCTTCCCTCACCCATCTCCTTCCCTCACCCCGATCCTTATTCTTCAAGTCTCCGGTGGCCGGCCACCGCTCGCCGCTGCCGGCCGGCGATTGTTTTTTTTTTTTTTTCTTCTCTCTTCTTCTCCTTTCTTCTTCTCTCTTACCCAATTTTTCTTTTTTTCTTTTTTTTTTCCAGATCTGAAAACAAACCTCCTTATTTCAGATCTAGACCAAAAACAGAATCGACCACCACGCCTTTTCCTTCTTCTCACCACCGCCTTCTTCCTTCTTCTTCGCGGCGGCGGGTTGTTCTTTTTTCTTCTCAGCGGTGGGTTCTTCCTTTTTGGGCGACGTTTCGTTTGAGCTTGTCTTTGAGATATGGCTCGAGTTGCTTCACGTCCATGGTTCCTTTAATGGTGACCAAATCCTTGGCTCCATCGAAACTCATGATTGAACTCCTGTTTGATTTCAAAATTTAAAATTACCCATTATTGAAAATCGATTTGTGAATTGTTTAGTGGGCTAAAAATTTGAACTTTGAGATCTTATCGTTGATTTTCAAGATGATTCTGTGGATTTTTTGGATGCAACCTTCACAATGTAGCTGGATCTTCAAAACCACAGTGCTCTGCAACGAATTGAATGAAAACAGAGTACACCCACAAATTAAAATTGATTCAAATTTAAAAGGAATTGAAGAAATGAATTAAGAACAAAGAAAACTAAAAAGTGGGTATCATGTGGGTGGTTTTAATTATGCCATTTTTTTCTTTTTTCAATTGTGAAAAGTGATTAATTTTCATCTCTTTGGGTTTTTCTTCGCGTGCTTTTTTTCTCTTCGGGCTTCTTCTCGCCGCCGCCGGCATCGCCGTCCTTTTTCGACTGAGGAGAGATGAGCTCCACCTTCTTCTTGGTTTTTAGCTCCGATTTCTCTTTAACTACCAAAACTTCCATTTTTCCAATAACAATCAACTTATTCGCCCCACAATCCGTGGTCACACTCTCCACATCTGCAACAAATTCAAATAAAAACCATCAGAGTATTCGAATCAAAAAGAGAATTTCAAGATTGAGATTGGAAAAAAAAAGTTTTGATTTTTACCTTTGACGTGTCGGACAGCTCGTTTAATCTTCTTTGCACAACCTTCGCAATGCATGTCAATTTTGTATATGGCGGTGATTGTGTTGTGGTCTTCTTTCTTGGCAGAACAAACGGCGAGAGGAAGAAAGGTGTGGTGGTCAGTTTTGTTTTTGGTCTAGATCTGAAACGAAGAGGTTGATTTTCAGATTTGGAAAAAAAAAAAGAAGAGAAGAGAGGTTGGGGAAGAAGAGAAGAAGAGAAAAAGAGGGAAAAAAAAAAAAAAAAAAAGTCGCCGGTCGCCGGCGGCCGGTAGCGGCCGACGAGATCGCCGGCCGCCGGCCGTCGGAGATTTGAAGAAGAAGAAGAAAGAGGATGAAGAAGAAGAGAATGGAGAAGAAGAAGAATAATAAGAAGGAAGGAGAAAAAATTAAAAATAATAAAAAATAATAATATTTTTATTATTTTAATATATTTTTATTCAGAAAATTTAAAAAATATTTTTTTATTAAATATAATGGTGCCACGTCAGCAAACTGTTAGGGTTTAACGGCAAAATGGACGGCAGGGACCAAATTGCTCCTTATCTCAAACCTCAGGGTATTTTTGTTGAGTTTGAAAACTCAGGGACCAAAGTGTAACTTAACCCAAACCTCAGAGACCAAAAGTGTATTTTTCCCTATAATTTTAAAGCATATAACATTTTAAACAATTATTTTAAAATTTAAATTATCAATAGAAAATCATGAAAATTTTAATAGTATGTATATTTTAGTTTTTTTTTTTTGGGAAATAAAACAATTCACTTCTCCCAAACAACAAAATCATTCGAAGTAAAACGAGTGGGCTACTATGTTTTGATTTATGGGGCAGTGGTAAAATTTCACTTCTCCCAACTCGGAACTGAGAGCAACAATGGCGCCCATAAGTTTTTTAGTTTAGATAAATCTTCCACATCTCTGTTCAAGGCGTCAATTACCTCCCAAGAGTTTGATTCTATGATCAATTTAGGACGATTTTCCTTGAAAAGGTTAGACATTATCTTTAAATTAACCTTTTCAAATTGCCACAATTTATTATTCATTTATTGAACACTATAACTTGAGTTTTAAAAAATTTAGTCTATCGCTTGATAACCATTTGATTTTTGAAAATTATGTTTTTTTTATCCTATTGATTGTTAAGGGCACATTAGAATTCACAGCCAAATTCAAAAAACAAAAACAAGTTTTTGAAAACTACAGACCCGTTTGATGACCATTTGGTTTTTTGTTTTTGAAAATTAAGCTTACATACACATACTTCCACCTATAAGTTTCTTGATTTTAGTATCAATCATCTACCTTGTCTTCAAAAACCAAGTCAAAAACTTGTTTTTGATTTTAAAATTTGCCTAGGAATTCAAATGCAACCCTAACTATGATGAAAGTCATGGTAGGGAATTTATGAGAAAACATGCCTAATTTTCTTTTTCTTTTTCTTTTTTTTTAGAAAGAAATATATCATAGATTAAAGTAAAGAAACCATTGGCTGTGGGACAGGTCCCCCACTACTGGTATTGACACGTGATAAAATCAAGTAGCCAAGTTGGAAAAAGGTGGTCCCAACCATCAGAATTGCCACTTAAGCAAGCCTTTCTAGCCAACATATGAGACGTTTGGTTGTGATTAGGGATTATGTTTCCTCAATGAAGATCTTCACTTCAGATTCATCCTCATCTTTGCCGTTTAGGAACTAGATAACCTGGAGAGCATCGCTTTCAATCTAGACGGGAGGCGAGTCCACTGACAGAGACCGAAGACCTTCACTGATCGCCAAGGTTTCCAGCCACATAACTTTCCAAGGTCTGGCTATCAAAGGATCTACTTTTTCTAGATTTCAAAAATTGACTTGGTTTTTTAAAACATATGAATGAGGTATGTAACAAAACAAATAAACTTAACGAAAGTAATGTTTACAAGTTTCATTCTAAAAAACAAAAAACTGAATGGTTATTAAACCAAACTTTAGTTTTTATATTTGAAATTAGTTGAAAATTCAGAGGTTTCTTTAATGTGAAAAACATTTAAAAAAAATTGGTGAATTAGTACACAATTAAAAAGAAAAAACAAAACCGTTAGATGAAGCCTGAATTATTTCTTTTAGCCTAACTTATCTGGATTTATCAATTCAATCCTATCTGGTCAATGTTGTTTTAAATTTTATTTGGTTAAATTATAGGTTTAGTCCTTGAACTTTCAGGATCATGTCAATTTAGTCATTAAACTTTTAAAAAGTTTCAAGTAGGTCCTCAAACTTTTAATTTTGTTTTCAATAGGTCAAGAAATTTTAAAAAAATATTCAATAGGTCCTTAAAATGCCACTTTTATGTTCAATATGTCTATCAACTTTAAATTTTGTGTCTAATAAATCTTTGACATATTCAACATTTTTTTAAAATTCACCAGCCTACTAGATACAAAAGTGAAAATTTAAAGTCTCAATAGGCATAGGGGCTCGAGGTGGGTAATTTGAGGATTCGTAACAAAGCTTTGCTGGCAAAATGGCTCTGGCGTTTTTACTCTGAATCCAACACTCTATGGCACAAGATTATTGTTAGCAAATACGGCCTGCATCCTGCTGAATGGGTGACGGGGGGGAACAAAGGCACTTCTAGAAACCCGTGGAAAGAAATCTCTCGCGAGCTCCCTATTTTGACCTCTTTTATTCAATGCTCTGTGGGGAACGGGGAGGATACTTATTTTTGGGAAGATAGGTGGGTGGGGGAGAGACCCTTTTGTGCTACTTTCCATCGACTTTATCATTTATCCGCTATGAAAAATCGCTCTGTGGCCGAGGTTTTGAATCCTTCAGGGAGCTCTCTATCCTTCTCTTTTGGCTTCACTCGCTCGTTGTCTGATAGAGATACTATAGACCTCCTATCTCTTCTATCTTTGATTGAGGAGACCTCCTTCAGTTCGTCGAGGAAGGATTTTCGTTTGTGGAGTCCCAACCCTTCCATGGGCTTTTCGTGTCGTTCGTTTTTCCATTGTTTACTTAACCCTTATCCTACCGCTGTGTCCATTTTTGCCATGTTATGGAAGGTGAAAGTCCCAAAAAAGGTGCAGTTTTTCATTTGGCAGGTTATCCATGGCAGAGTTAATACTCTTGATCGGCTATCCAGAAAGATCCCTTGGTTGATCGGACCCTTTTGTTGCATTACCTGTCGGATGGCGGAGGAAGACCCCGACCATATTTTGTGGAGGTGCAGTTTTGCTAGGGCTGTGTGGGACATGTTATTTGCTTCGTTTGGTTTGCAGTTTGCCAGACATAGGGGCCTTAGAGAGATGATCGAGGAGTTCCTCCCCCATCCCCCTTTCCGCGAACAAGGGAAGTTCTTGTGGCAAGCACGGATTTGTGCTATTGTTTGGGGGCTTTGGGGTGAGAGAAACAATAGGACGTTTAGAGGGTTTGAGAGGGATCCAGTTGAGGTTTGGTCCCTTGTGAGATATAATGTTTCTCTTTGGGCGTCGGTGACGCAGTTATTTTGTAATTACTCCATAGGTCTTATTATTTTGGATTGGAACCCCTTTATCTAATCGGGTTTCCCTATTTTTTTGTGGGCTGGTTGTTTTTGTCGCCCTTGTATTCTTTCATTTTTTTCTCAATGAAAGCATGGTTTTTCATAAAAAAAAGTCTCAATAGGCATAAGATTCAATTTTATATATAGTATATTGGTTAATTTTTTAAAATATAGAATATATTATAAATCTATTAAATACAAAATTAAAAGTTCAATGACCTATCAAACATTTTAAAACTTCAGTGAATTATTAGAAACAAAATTGAAAATTCAAGAAGTTATTAAAGTTGAACTACCTAATTCATACAATTTTAAAAATTTAAGAACTAAACTTGTAATGTACCTAATAAAGCTATTTTATTTCATAAAAAATGTATGTTTGTTTCCAAAATGCCGGGATGTTGTTTATTTAAATGTTTTTACCACTAAAACAGTGTAAAATAAATAACTGGGCTTCGAGAAGAAAGGATATCTCTAATTTTTTTTACTATTTTTTCAAAAAAGTGTTTTCTTTTGTTCGTAAAGAAATAAATAACAAACAAACAAATCAGGGTTTTTTTTTTCCCTCCTTTTTTAAACTGATCAGCACCAATTCTTAATTTACAGAGCTTTTTTTTTTTTTTTTTTTTGAAAAGGAAATTGCATTAATAAGGATATTCTAAATTTACAGAGCTTTCCATTTTCAAATTCTAAAACGTGAATCCAATTTCTCTATTCACGTGGCAATAATTCGAATAGTCCAATCCAATTATTATTTTTATTTTTATATATATAATTGCTTACCGGCATTTTTTACTTTAATGCAATAAACAAAAACTCAATACTGCATATGGATGTTTTTTAAAGTAAAGTCTCAAGGAAATTTAAGGGGTTTTGTCAACCGAGCATGTCTCAATTGGCATAAAACTTGTATTCCAACCAAGAGGTCGAAGGTTCAATCTCTCACTCCACATGTTGTCAAAAAAAAAACAAAAAAATTAAGGGATTTTATTGGTTGCTTACAATATCACGATCAACTCCAATATTGTTCTTACTTTTTAATCAAAATTATGTTTTAAAACCTAACGGCTGAGTTATACTAAAAAGACAGACTCTGTTGGATAACCATTTTGTTTTTTTATTTTTAGTATTTTAAAATTATATGTTTGTTTTCTTTCAACTTTCTTATCACGATTTTCTTTTTCTTTCTTTTTTTTAAAAAAAAAAAAAACAAATTTGAATTCTTAATAAAATTCAAAAAACAAAACACAAGTTTTTTTTTTTAAAAAAATTAGGCCCCATTTGATAACCAATTTAGCTTTTTAAAACATGGGGAAAAGATAGATAGCAAAATAATAAATTTTTAGATGGAAGTAGTGTTTATAGAGTTAATTTTCAAAACAAAAAACAAAATGGTTATCAAACGGACAGTGGCAGATTCATGATTTTACGTTAGATGGAGCACAATGTTCATATAATTATCTAATATCGGTTAGGTTAAATTACAAGTTTAGTCCTTCAACTTCTGAGTTTGTGTCTATGGTCTTTAAAAATGTGTTTGATAGAATCTCAAACTTTCAATTTTGTGTTTGATAGGTAAGGCTTATTTGACATTTTTCAAAATTCACAAACTTACTAAACACAAAATTGAAAGTTTATAGTTTCATTAAACATAAAATTCGATTATGAATGCTTAGGATTTAAATGGATAGAATTATTAGTTTGAAGTTTTAATTGACCCCAAAGTGTAAAATTGATTTTTCCCTATTTTTTTAAAAAAAGAATTTTATAAATTAATTTCATAATCTTTTTAGCTCAAAACCAGAGGGTGCACAGTCACACGAACAGGGCCCTAGGTCCGCCAGTGAAACGAGCCAAAGTTTAGTTTTTTTTTTTTTTTTTTGAGTACATCAACACTTGGTGTGGAGGGATTCGAACATCTGATCTCATGGTCGAGGATACATGCCAATTACTGCTGAGCTAAGCTCGCTTTGGCAGCCAAAGTTTAGTTTCCAGTCAATGAAACACGAAATAAACGAGCCACAAAAGCCCAATATAATAAAAACATTATACCCACGTCACACTCAACCTCACATTTTTTTTTTCTTAATACGCAAAAGAACAACTCTCTATAATATTTCTTCCAAAAAAAAAAAAAAAAAAAAAAAAAAAAAAAAATCTCTATAAGCTTCTTTTGGCAGCCCTTGTGATTTATAAATTTTGGTTAATCCTTTTTTTTTTCTTTACTTAATAACAAGGATTAATTCAGTACAATTTTAAGTACCACATCTTTATCGTTTGATTTAAATATTTTTATAATCCTTGTATTTTGAGAGTTATTATATAACTAATCCTCTCAAATGTTTAAATTTAGTCTTCTTATCCTTAGTAAATCTTAAAATTAGTCTTTACTAATATAATTTTTTTAAAAAATATATTAGATCTCTATTAGACTTTTCTCTATAATTTTTGGAAATATATTCACAATCTGTATCTTCTTAATGAAAATTATTGTTATTAATTTATAAAGTTTGATAAAAATTAATTCCAAACTAATAATGATAACTAATTTTAAGATTTATTGAAAGTTCTAAATTTGTAGAGTTGAAAGTGACTAAAATGATAAAGACCCTTGAAACAAAAAAAAGGAAGGAAACCTGAGACCAATAGGATTCAAATTGATAAAGACTCCTAGAGTTGAAAGAGGTATAGATGGAGAGTAGGGAACGACAGTAGGATTCAAATTGATAAAGACCCCTGGATAAAAAGGGAAGGAAACTCGAGACCAACTTCTATATCAGACCAATTCAAAGACAAGAGAGTGAATTGTTTGTTGGACACCGACAACAAATAGAAGGAGGATATTATCAAGGAATGCTTCATCCCGCTAGATGCAGAAGACATATTAAACATGTCCACGGGGAAAAAAACTCAAAAGATGAAGTTATTTGAAATTTTGACAAAAAAAAAAAAAAAGTTTCACAGTAAATAGTGCCTATAGGATAGCTATGGAAGATAAAGTCATGCTCGAAGCCTTCCCATCAGACCAGAGTGACATCTTTTTAGTAATTTGTCATCTTTGAGTCAATGCGTCATTGTTTAGAAAATACAATCCGACATCGTAGTCCCAAATTGTTGTAGAGGCAGCAGAGGGCAACCTCATCAGATCTATTGAAGAGTGCATCAAAGAATGGAGAGACTCTTACCTTAAGAGTGACGATCCAACAAAGTCGATGAGCCAAACGAGTCAAGCAAGTTGGAAAAATTTGCAACCCAATTGTTGGAAGTTAAACTCTGATGTTGCCTGGTTCGAAAAATCAAATAGGGGAGGAATAGGTTGGGTGTTGTGTGACTCGAGCAAATCCTTGATCGACATTGGATTGCAGAAAACAATGAGAAAATGGGAGATTAAAAGCTTGGAGGCGAAAACCAAATTACAAGGGATAAAAGCAATCGTGAATACCTGTGAACAAAATCAAGTTCCAATTGAGATCGAATCTTACTCGATTTCAGTCGTGAAGACGTTGACAGGATAAGTGGAAGATCTGTCGGAGCTGAAGATTTTCACCGATGATATTTTGTTCATTGCTTCGCACCACAAAATGTGTCGTTCCTCCATTAATGTAATCGAGAGGCAAACAAATTTGCCCACTATGTTGCAAGGGGAGGTTGTTAATTTCAATTTTGGTAGCTCTCAGGAGCAATCTTTAAATAGAGATTTTGGGCATTGTTTTTTGGCCCCTGATTTTCCATATTTTGTACCCTTATTTATGAGGGTAGTTGTTCTGGCAGTTGATCTTTAATGAATTTTTATTTCAAAAAAAAAAAAAATGACAAATCAAACGAGGTTGAACCCATAGGGACCAAAATAGTATTTAATTAGTTCTAAATTTATAAGGGTGGTTCTAAATTTCATTTTAAAAATTGCAATTATAAATATGAAACTATTTTTCCTTTACTTGGTATGAATGTAAATTTCCAATAAATTATAGGGTAATTTCAAATAGTCCAATAATGTTAAATATATACACTGTTTAAAAACTTGGAAGACATTTTCTTTAGACATATCATATGTGAAGAAGTTCCAAGGGAATACTAAACCATCTAATTAATGTTGTTTGAGAGTGTATTCAGAAGTGTTTAGAACAAAATCTAATTAAAAAAAAAAAGTGTTTAGAACAAAATCTAATTAAAAATATTACTTTTCATTTTAAATCTGTAAGCATGCTAGCAATAATTTCTTTTTATAAAATTAGTAAACAAGGAGCCATAGGCATTGACACACTTCTCTAGAATAAATTTGTATAATTTTATAACTTTTTATATTATAAACAATTTCAAAATACTAATAAAGGCAGTATAGGAACAATATACAGGGTCTGATACAAACAACCATAAGACTGTGGGGGGGGGGGGGGGAATATATTTGATTTTTGTATTTTTGCCTAAGGAATAACATAGGGGTAGTTTGACAACGTTCTTGTTTCATGTTTCTCGTTTTTTATTTCTTTTTTCTTGTTTTTTAAGAACTTAAAACAGAAACATGTTTAATAACTATTTATGTTTCTTGTTTCTCTAAAAAAAAACAGAAACAAATATGTGTTTGATAATTGTTTTTCGTTTCTTGATTCTTAGTTGAAATAAATTTTGATACATATAATATAAAAATTATATATAACATACATTAAAATTAAAGTGAGAGGTTGTCAATGGCGGTCGGTAGTCAGAGGTCGACGGTAGCGGCCCGAAGTCGAAGGTCAAAGGTGGCGACCGATAGTCAGAGGTCGAAGGCGGCCAATCGACGGAGGCTGGTTAGTGGAGGTTGGTGGTGGGCAGTTAGCGGAGGTCGACGACACCTGATAGTTGGAGGTCGAAAGTTGCACCCGGTAGTCAAAGGTCGACAGTGGTGGTCGGTCAATGGAGGTCGACAACAGTCGATAGTCAAAGGTCGACGGTAGCAGTCAATAGTCAGAGGTCGACGACGCCGATCGGTCAACAAAGGTTGACGACGATCGGTCGTCATAAGTCGAAGATGGCGACTGGTTGACAAAGGCCGGCAGTCAGAGGTCGATGGTGGTACCCGATGGTCAGAGGTAAACAGTAGCGGTCAGTCAACGGAGGTCGGCGACGACTGATAGTCAGAGGTCACGGTGGCGGTCAATCGGTGGAGGTCGATGGCGACCAGTAGTTTGAGGTCAATGGTGGCAGTCGGTCAACAGAGGTCGAAAGCGACGGGTCGTCGAAGGTTGATGGTGTTCTGTAATCGAAGGTCGACGATAGCAGTAGGCCACAACTGGTAATTGGAGGTCGCCGACGACCGATAGTCAGAGGCAGGGGCGGATCTATTAAGGGATCAGGAGGGGCACGTGCCCCCCTTCAACTGGTTGAGTTTTTTCGTGGAAATTAATCTTTAATAATTATTATTACATTTGCAAACCATGTTTTGGCGTTTCCCCCTACTTCGTTGGTATAAGCCTCTCCATTCATTCGCAAAGTCTGGGGTTCGATCCACAGGATTACAAAATTACAATTTCTTATTTAATTACATTCTCAAAATTTTAATTCAGTTTTTTTAATCTATTCGTTTTTACTAAATATGAAAAAGGGCCGGTTGCAAATATAGCAAACCGGCCCAAAATATATACAAATTTAGCAGTCGGTAGAAAATTTTGCAAAAATGGCAAAATTTTAAGTTATGGGATGTGTATTTACTAAAATGCCCTTTCTATCTGATAGAAAATTTTTCTATTACTGATAGAATCTATCCGTGATAGAAAGTCTTTCTATCTGATAGAATCTATCTCTATTAGTGATAGAAAGGTCTTTCTATCTGATAGAAAGTCTTTCTATCAATGTGTTCTTTTTTATTAGCTTCTCATTTCTTTCTATCAGTTCTTCTCCCAAATTTCCACGGTGAAGATGACAATCGCCGCCGTTTCGATGGTGGCGCTGCAACGAATAGGGACTCTCTACATGCGAGGTACTCAGCCATGACGGACCTCGCAGTCGTCCATGTATCGGAAAGACGTCGGAGAAGACTTCTGTCAATTCTATCACTGACAGAAGAGTGATATAGAAAGTTTTTTCTATCACTGATAGAATCTATCAGTGATAGAAACACTTTCTATCACTTGATAGAAACACTTTCTATCACTTGATAGAAACACTTTCTATCAGTGATAGAAAGTTAATTCTATCAGTAAGATTTCTATCACTGATAGAAAGTGTTTCTATCACCTTCTATCAGTGATAGAAAGTTAATTCTATCAGTGATAGAAGATTTCTATCATTGATAGAAAGTGTTTCTATCACTGATACATTCTATCAGTGATAGAAAAAATTTTCTATCAGTGATAGAAAACTTCTATCACTGATAGAAAGTGTTTCTATCAGTGATAGAAATCTTCTATCACTGATAGACTGAAGATTTCTATCACTGATAGAAAGTGTTTTTATCACTGATAGATTCTATCAGTGATAGAAAAAACTTTTGCTTTCGCTCATCTTTTTTTTTTTTTCTTGATTTCTATCAGTTCATTTCTTTGCCATTCGTTAACTTACCACAAAACAAAGAACATGATAAGTCAAGAAGCAATGTTGTCAATTTTTCTATCACTGATAGAATCTATCAGTGATAGAAACACTTTCTATCAGTTCTATCACTGATAGAATTAACTTTCTATCACTGATAGAAAGTGATTCTATCAGTGATTGAAAAACATTTCTATCAGTGGTAGAAAACTTCTATCAGTGATAGAAAGTTAATTCTATCAGTGATAGAAGATTTCTATCACTGATAGAAAATGTTTCTATCACTGATAGATTCTATCAGTGATAGAAAGTTAATTTTATCACCTTCTATCAGTGATAGAAAGTTAATTCTATCAGTGATAGAAGATTTCTATCATTGATAGAAAGTGTTTCTATCACTGATAGATTCTATCAGTTATCAGTGATAGAAACACTTTCTATCAGTGATATCAGTGATAAAAAACTTCTATCACTGATAGAAAGTGCTAGAAATCTTCTATCACTGATAGAAGTTTTCTATCACTGATAGATCAGTGATAGAAAACTTCTATCAGTGATAGAAGATTTCTATCACTGATAGAAAGTGTTTCTATCATTGATAGATTCTATCAGTGATAGAAACAACTTTTGCTTTCGCTCATCCTTTTTCTTTTTCTTTTTTTCTTGATTTCTATCAGTTCATTTCTTTGCCATTCGTTAACTTACCACAAAACAAAGAACATGATAAGTCAAGAAGCAATGTTGTCAATTTTTCTATCAGTTCTATCACTGATAGAATTAACTTTCTATCACTGATAGAAAGTGATTCTATCAGTGATAGAAAAAATTTTCTATCAGTGATAGAAAGTTAATTCTATCAGTGATAGAAGATTTCTATCACTGATAGAAAGTGTTTCTATCACTGATAGATTCTATCAGTGATAGAAAGTTAATTCTATCAGTGATAGAAGATTTCTATCACTGATAGAAAGTGTTTCTATCACCTTCTATTAGTGATAGAAAGTGTTTATATCACTGATAGAATCTATCAGTGATAGAAACACTTTCTATCAATGATAGAAATCTTCTATCACTGATAGAAAGTGTTTCTATCACTGATAGAATCTATTAGTGATAGAAAAAAATTTCTATCACTGATAGAAAACTTCTATCAGTGATAGAAAGTTAATTCTATCAGTGATAAAAGATTTCTATCACTGATAGAAAGTGTTTCTATCATTGATAGATTCTATCAGTGATAGAAATTTTATCTATCACTGATAGATTCTATCAGTGATAGAAAAATTTTCTATCAGATAGAAAGTTGAAAAATTTTCTATCAGATAGAAAGTTTTCTAATCTATCAGTGATAGAAAAAATTTCTATCAGATAGAAAGTTTTCCTATCACTGATAGAATCTATCAGTGAAAAAAATTTCTATCAGATAGAAAGTTTTCCTATCACTGATAGAATCTATCCGTGATAGAAAAATTTTCTATCAGATAGAAACCTACCAAAACAAAAATAAAGGAGGAAAATCGACCAGATGTGCGCGCAATTAAGGACAAGGGCAAAATAGGGATATAAAAAATTAATTCAAAAATTTTGCCATATTTGCAAATATTTTAAAAAATTGCTAAAATTGCAATTATTTACCCTAATTTTTCCACCCATTACAATTATCCTATGAAAAAACCTAATTTTACATTAAAAAGAATACTGAATATTTCAAATTTAATTCCATTTTTATTTATTTATATAGCTAATTCAATATATTTTATACTTAACAAATTAATATCAAACTAATTTTTTTTGTTCTATAGTTTGATATTTAATAACTGATATTTAACATTACTTAATTTAAATAGGTTTAATTATAAGTTTAATAACTGAACTTTCAAGTTTGTGTCCCATTTGTTCTTTAGACTTTAAACAATGTCTTAATCTCTACATTTTCAATTTTGTGTCTAATAGGTCATTGAAGTTTAAAATGTCTAATAGATTCTGGAAATTTCAATTTTTTATCCAACAAGCCTTTGACATATTCAAATTTTTTAAAAATTAGCTGATGTATTAGATATAAAATTGAAATTTATGTCTAATTGGACCTTAAACTTTTAATCTCACGTCTAGTAGGTTCGCTAATTTTAAAAAAAAAATGTTGAATAGGTCAAGAACCTAGACACAAAATTGAAAACTCGTGGACGTAATAGACACAAAATTGGAATTTTAAGGATATATTAGCCTTTTTAAAAGTTTAGAGGCCTATTAGACACAAAATTTAAAGATCAGAGACCTATTAGATACTTTTGAAAATCCAGGAACTAAGTTTGTAATTTAAACATTTGAATATTATGTATAAAAACAAGTCCATTATGCATGAGTACACTTGAGATTATAGTTAAAAACAAATTTGTGCCCCCCTAACATAAAATTTTGGATCCGCCACTGGTGGTGACTAAATCCACTTAACTTGCTTTTTTGAACATGTTCATACACAAAATTTATTATAGGTTAAATTACAAAATTGGTCCTAAACTTTTAGGGTGGTGTCAATTTTGTTTATAAATTTTAAAAAGTGTCTAATAAATCCTTGAACTTTTAATTTTGGGTCTAATAAATCCATGAACTTTCAAAATGTCTAATAAGCTTTTGAACTTTCAATTTTGCGTCTAATAAATCCATGAACTTTAAAGATAATAAAATATATAAATGAGAACAACTATCTCGATTATGTGAGACATCTTGGACCAAATCAGTCCATAACAAGGTCACTAGAATGTATTTTTGAAATGAACAATATCATTATTATATAAAGCATTCGTACGAACAATATCATACTATTGTAGCAAGTTTAGAGTTCGCACCTTCTTTAAAAAGGTAAGAAAGTGATTTTGGAGAATGTGAATGTGAGTTGTAAACAACCCCTAATCTTGTGATTAGTGGACGTCCAAAATGATTAAGCATGGTTCATTCTTCAAGTTTTAGTACTAAAATTAGACTTGCAAAAACTTTTCACTGATTAGGGACATGCATATGTCTCGCCTAAGTACTATTAATGGCATTTTTTCTCAAATTTAATTTAAATTATCAATTTCTTTTTCTATTCTCTTTCTCTCTTGTTGACAGACCTAGAAAACACGTGTCCACTCTCCGGGCGCGAGTACCCAAAATTTCATACTCTCCGGTCGAACGGTGGCGTTTTCACACACTCGCCACTCGTCCGCCTTTTCTTTCGCTCTCTGGTTCCCACTCAATAAATACGCTCGGCCTCTCGATTCTCCTTCACAACCAATTTTCTCAATTTCCCATTTCTTCAAGCTTTCTTCCTCTTTCCCGCTACATCCTCACAGGCTCAACGCGGGATTTTCACTTTAGATTTGCAGACTAGCAACAATGGCGTCCGCCAAGAGAGTAGATCTGGATGGTAACACCATTAAGCCGATCACCATTTGCATGATTGGCGCTGGTGGCTTCATTGGCTCTCACCTCTGTGAAAAGCTCATGGCTGAAACCCCTCACAAGGTGCTTGCTCTTGACGTCTATAATGACAAGATTAAGCACCTTCTCGAGCCCGATTCCCTCCCCTGGGCCGATCGTATTCAGTTCCATCGTCTCAATATCAAGAACGATTCCAGGCTCGAGAGCCTCATTCGAATGGCAGATCTGGTTCGACTCTTGTGAATTCCTTCTGTTTTTTGTCACTCGTATTTTTCTGGGTTCTTGAAAGAATTGTTCAACTTTTGTTCTGGGTTGTTCGAAGAATTGGTTCTTCTTTGGGTCTATTGTGGGTTCTGTGCAATGCTCGTTCTTGTTCTTGTGGGTCTTTGTCGGTTCTTTTCTTTTCGACTTTGTGTTTTGTGATTGGAATTTTCCTTTGCGTGATGCAGACGATAAATCTTGCTGCGATCTGTACACCGGCGGACTACAATACGCGCCCACTTGATACCATTTACAGCAATTTCATCGATGCAATTCCTGTGGTGTGTATTCGATTCATTCCTCTTTCTTTCTAATTCTCGTTTCTTGATGTTTTGATTCGAGTGTGTGTGTTACTTCTCTACTCAGAAGATTTGGTTATCGTTAAGAATTGGTCATTTGGCGTGTTTGATTTGATTTGACGTGGCTTTCTTTTCTAAGGTCAAATACTGTTCCGCCAACAACAAGCGTCTCATTCACTTTTCAACTTGCGAAGTGTATGGTAAGACAATTGGAAGCTTTCTTCCAAAAGATAGCCCTCTTCGTCAGGTAAGCCACCTCTTTCTACTTTCTTTTCTTTCCCTCTTATTATTAATTCCATCAATTCATTCGATCTATATTCATTTGTCTTGCTTGTTCAATGTATATGCATTTGAGATGTTTGAATTCAATTTCGTTTGAATTTTCTAAGAGCCGCGACCTTCTACGTGATCTTTTTCAGTCGTTAACTAACTTTCTTTGAATGACCATGAAGGATTTGAACTTGAAATGATAACAGAAACATCATCTTGTTTTTCTTTATATTGATGTAAAAAAAACTATTAGATCTTCAAATCGAACCTATAATGCCCCTTCATACATGATTGAAAATTCTTCATAAGTGACAGTCTACTTGTTGATTTTGCAATGAAACTATTTGCCAAATTGCAATATTTTTCTGGTTGGAAATATGGGGCTTAATGTTTTGTGGCATCAACCATTTTATTCATTTTCTAGTTTCATTTTAGTTGCAACGGAGTTCATAAACAACCTTTCTGTAACATTAGGCTACCCACATGTTCAGAATTATATATTAATTAAGTTCTGTTTTATTTTTTTGTTCTGGTTGTCATCTAGCTATCTTTTTTCCCACGAGCCTTCTATCTTTTGTCATGTGAATAAAGTTTAAAAGATGACAGCGATTTCTCTTTTTACTCTCCTTGTTTTATCATTGTTATATATGCAGTTAATATATTTGGTTTTCAGCATTCCTAATTTTACTTTTTGTCTAATCCTCGTAAGCTGAACTATTGTGTTGTAATTTCTTTATGACAGGATCCAGCATATTACGTTTTGAGTGAGGATTCTACTCCTTGCATCTTTGGTTCCATTGAGAAGCAAAGATGGTCCTATGCATGTGCGAAACAATTGATTGAGAGGCTGATCTATGGTTAGTTTTCTTACTTGTGTACTCTATGGCTTTATAGGAATCAGTACATGGAAGATTGAGTTCTTAGCCTTTGTTCTTTCTTCTTGTTTTTCCCAGCCGAGGGTGCGGAAAATGGGTTGGAATTTTCGATCGTTAGACCGTTTAACTGGATTGGACCAAGGATGGACTTCATTCCTGGCATTGATGGCCCAAGTGAGGGTGTTCCAAGGGTTCTAGCTTGCTTCAGCAATGTATGTTCTGTTAGTTTGTTTGAGGACGTTCTGTTCTGTTCTCTATGTCTCTCTTTGGTTTTTACACTGTGACTGACTGTGTTTCACTTTATGTTTTTGCAGAATCTCCTTCGTCACGAGCCACTGAAGCTTGTAGATGGCGGTCAATCCCAAAGAACTTTTATATACATCAAGGATGCAATTGAAGCAGTTCTTTTGATGATTGTATGACTCCCATCTGTTATTCTTTCATCTTCAACCTAAAGTTTGCACACAGCTGACATATCTGAATCGTGTATTGTTTGTTCAGGAAAATCCAGGGAGGGCCAATGGCCACATCTTCAACGTGGGCAACCCCAACAATGAAGTAACAGTGAAGCAGCTGGCTGAGATGATGACTGAGGTGGCGAATCGTGCTTGGTTTTAATTTCTTTTGCTTTTCTGGAATGAAGAAAGTTGAGAAGTTGTTTGCTTTTGGACCCTGTAGGTTTATGCAAAGGTAAGCGGGGAACCTGCACTCGAGAAACCAACGATCGATGTCAGCTCTGAAGAATTCTACGGCGTGGGTTATGACGACAGTGATAAGAGAATTCCAGACATGACTATCATCAACAAGCAACTTGGTACGATGGCCATCTCAATTTTTTTTTTTTTTTTAAGTACATCAACATTTGGGGTGAGGGATTCGAACCTCTGACCTCATGGTCGAAGGTAGATGCCAATTACCGTTGAGCTAAGTTCGCTTTAGCATTTTCCTTTCATATTTTCCTTAAATTATGAACAGTGATTTGAATCGAGTGCACAACTTTGTACAGGTTGGAACCCGAAGACTTCGCTTTGGGACCTGCTGGAATCAACTCTGACCTATCAACATCGAACATATGCAGAGGCGGTGAAGCAGGCGAAAGCAAAACCAGCTGCATCCAGCTAGGGAGAATGTGATGATTCTTGCTCGTATCTTTGAAATGTGTATCAGTTGGAGGATAGGCGAAAATTTGTTAGCCCTTGTTGGGAAAGACTCGGTGTCATATGTAATACAAGTGATGTACTACTTTTTTCTGTCTTTTAGTTTCTCTTCTTTTGTCATTAAAAAATAAAATACACATTACAGTTGTAATGTGTTTGCCAGCATGCTGAGTCAACTGATTTTGTGGAGTGTTAACTAATGCCACCTGTTTTATTTGTGTAGCTCCATTTCAGATTGTTTTTTTTAGCAGTTACTTGTAACAGAAACTAAACAACGAGGATCAACTTGTGGAAGATTAAGATCTATAACGTGTTCAAAATATAAAATTTGAGTAGATTGAAAAAGATTTAAGGACAAATTATATATAAAAAAAAATACCCTTTAACTATATTTTTTGTTTAAAAAATTACAGTAACTTAAAAAAGTTAAAAAAATTAAGAATAAGAATAAATTCCCTTTTTTTTTTTGTTGTAATTTTTAGGAAAAAAATACACTTTTAGTTCATGAGGTTTGGGTTTAGTTTCATTTTGGTTACTGAGTTTTCAAACTCAACAATTTAGTCCGTAAGGTTTGATTTTAGTTTCATTTTGGTCCCTCCATCCAATTTTCCGTTAATAATTAACAGAATGCTGACGTGGTACTAATTTTTTATTTAAAAAAATTATTTTGTATTATTTTTATTTAAAGAACACTCATTTTTATTATTTCATTTTTCTTAAAAAAATACATGTTTTTTTCTTTCTTTCTCTTCCTTCTCATCTTCTTTCTTTCTCCTCTCTCCTTTCTCACTCCTTCTTCACACATGCTCATCCACCACCGTCGATGCCGCCACCGCCACCGCCCTCTGTCATTCCCGCCACCGTCTCCATTTGTCTTTCTCTTTTCTCTTCTTCTCGCATTCCCTCTTCAACTTTCTCTCTTCTTTCCCGTTCATTAAAAGAAAACGCAGAAATTGGTCTGTTCGCACGAGGATGTTCATCGGAATAAAGAGAAGTCGTCGGAGTTCAAATGCTGAAAACAAAGAAATATCAAGGAGAGATAATACTCAATTTTCTATATTTCACCAAGGATCTGGGGGGAGAGATTTATACACCCGGGAAGAGAATAATTCCCAAAAGAATATCAGAAACAATATATGAAAAAAGGGAAAATACTGGACAGATGTACAAACGTAATTGACAGACTGATAACAACCGAATATTCAGCTATTGCTATTGAGCACAGGTTGTTGATGGAACATTCTGGATTCTTTCCTTCTGATGAGTGGGCTGAGAACAATGGCCCGTAAACTTTATCTCCTCCTCTTCTTGGCCCACAGGCCGTATATCCTTAACATTCCCCCTCAAACGAGCGGGTAGTTCAGCTACACCGAGTTTGGATCGTAAATACGAAAACTGAGAGTGAGTCAAAGACTTTGTAAGGCAGTCTGCTGGTTGGTCTAACGAAGGAATGTAGCGAACTTCTAGCTTCCCTTTGACAACTAAGTCTCGAACGAAATGCACATCAATCTCGATGTGCTTAGTGCGGGCATGGAAAACTGGATTAGCAGCTAGTGCACCAGCACTAACGTTGTCACACCACAAAACAGGTTTAGTAACAGACCGAATCCCGATCTCATTAAGTAACTGTTGCAACCATACGATTTCAGTAGAGGCCAACGCAAGTGCTCTATACTCGGACTCAGTGCTGGATCTTGCAACGGCAGTCTGTTTCTTCGAGGCCCAAGAGACAATATTATTGCCAACATAGACACAATAGGCAGCAATCGATTTCCTATCATCCAAGTTTGAAGCCCAATCAGCATCGGAGTATGCAGAGACATCCAAGTTGTCACCCCTTTGAACATATAAGCCATAATGTTTAGTGCCACTAACATACCGTAGTATCCGTTTAACCGCTTGCCAATGACAATCAGTTGGTGCTTTCAGAAACTGACTGAGTTGGTTAACGACATAGGCAATATCAGGACGTGTATGTGTCAAATATTGCAAGGCACCGATCACACTCCTGTATAAAGAAGGATTCTGCATAGGACTTCCTGAATGAATAGAAAGTTTATGGCCCGAGACACTAGGCGAAGGGGCTGATTTTAAGTCACCGAGATCCAGCTTGAGTAATAAATCCTCTACATACTTATGTTGATTAAGGAGCAGTCCATCAGGTAAATAATGAACCTGAATTCCTAAGAAATAGTGGAGTGTCCCTAAGTCCTTTAAAGCGAAGCGCTTGTCTAAAGTGAGCACCAACCGGTTTAGCAACTGATCATTATTCCCAGTAATTATAACATCATCTACGTAAACTAACAGCAGCACAATAGCTTGAGCAGTCTGAAAAATAAATAAAGAGGGATCTGACCTTGCATTGATAAAGCCCCATGATAGTAAGGTGTCTTTTAAGGTGTTGTTCCATGCCCGTGGTGCTTGTTTGATGCCGTAGATGGCCTTATTCAGCTTGCAAACATAACCTGGAAATTGACTGTCTTCATAGCCCGGTGGTTGATTCATGTATACAACCTCATCAAGCTTTCCATTTAGGAAAGCGTTGTTAAAGTCCAACTGACGAAGTTTCCAACCATTGGTTACTGCAACACTCAAAATGACTCGAATTGTAGAGGCCTTCACTACCGGACTAAACGTCTCGAAGAAATCAATTCACGGGCTTTGGTGAAAGCCCTTTGCAACTAACCTTGCCTTATACCTTTGAATGGTACCATTCGGATTCCTTTTAATTCTGAAGATCCACTTGTTGCCTATGACATTAAATGAAGGAGACGGAGGAACAAGTTGCCAAGTTTTGTTAGTCATTAGGGCCGAGTATTCATCATCCATAGCCTTTCGCCACTGTGGAGTTTCAAGCGCCTCTTTCACTCTTGTAGGCTCAGTTACAGACCAATCGGTTTTTGTATGAGATAGCCAGAGTTTTGGCTTGAATATGCCAGCTTTACCTCGTGTTACCATTGGATGACACAGTTGGGCATCATTAGGAGCCGTTGGAGGCAGTGAAATGGGCGAGGACGAGACAATTGGTTGTGATAACGGCTGGCTGGAAGGTGTAGATGAGGATGTTGCAGCCTGAGGAAGGCCTAAAGACGACTGTGGACTCAAAGGCTCGGTTGTAACTGGAGGATCTTGAGAATTCGAAGCACTGGGCTGTACTGCAGGAGACACAGGCGTTGCTAAAATGGGTAATCCAGGAGCTGAATTGAGATTACCTTCCAAAGATGCGACAGACTGTATAACATCCCCAGTTGGTAAGTGAGAGAACCACTGAAGTATAGACGGGGATGTATTTGGTGTAGACACTGGAGAACCAGAACTTTGAAAGCCTGTGAGGTATGGAAACTCTTCTTCGTTAAAACGAACATTTCGAGAGATAAAAATCCTCCCACTGCCGCTGATGCATTTGTGACCCTTGTGAGCTGGACTCGGTCCCAAATACACACACTTTTCTGTGTGATATTGGAACTTATGTGTTTGATATGTGCGGAGGCATGGATAACACGCACAACCAAACGTTCGGCGGGCATTGAAATCAGCACGTTGATTATACATTAGTTCTATTGGTGATCTTCCATTCAGAACCTGCGATGGTAAACTATTTATCAGTAAAGTAGCCATCAAAAAGGAATCCCACCAGAATTTTAATGGCATGGATGCCTGAGCCAGAAGTGTCAATCCCATTTCCACGACATGACGATGTTTTCTCTCAGCACGGCCGTTCTGTTGGGACGTGTGAGGGCACGACAATCGAACATTAATACCCAATTGTGTACACAGACGATGTATTGGTTTATACTCTCCCCCATTGTCTGACTGCAAGGATTTAACAGAGGTGCCAAACTGATTTTTCACCATGGCAAGAAAATGAGAAAACGCTGTTATGGCATCATTTTTATGTTTCAAAGGATAAATCCAAGTAAACCTGCTGAAATCATCTAAAAATAGGACATAGAATCTGAATCCATTGACAGAATTAAGAGGTGCTGGCCCCCACAGATCAGTATGAACCAAGGCAAATTTGGATGATGCATGGGATATAGAATTTGGATATGGTAAGGCATGTGATTTACCAAACTGACAAGCTTCACAGAACTTAATCTTATCATTAACTTTAGTATGTAGATTACATTTTTGAACTATGGACTCAAGAACCCTTGCCGACGGGTGTCCAAAACGTCTATGCAAAATGGTTTTGGACACGGCAACATTAACCCACTTAGATAAAGTGAATGCAGACACATCAACATTGTTATTTATGCCATGACAGACTTTTCCATGACTCCCTGTTGCGGATATATCTTTCGAGACTGCCTTAACTCCTTCAAAACGATAAAGACCATCTTTAAGTAGTCCTTTCAGTAGCTCCTTGCCCGTAGTTTTGTCCTTAACAACACAAAAGTTATCATGAAACTCAACAAAAATGTTATTGTCATGAGCAAGCTTGGATACACTAACCAAATTTTTAGCAATGCTAGGAACACACAACACATTTTCAAGGCTAAACTTTTTATCTCCAGCAGACAAACATGAATTTCCAGTAAACTTAATTGCTAACTTGTTCCCATCACCAATAGTAACACATTCCTTACCTTCATACTCCATAGGATTTGCTAGAGCATTATAACCAGGAGTAACGTGGTTAGTGGCTCCACTGTCGGCATACCAGTTCGGGTCAAGCACTGTTTCAGGAGATGCCACAAACGGGTTCGAATTCTGATTGGCTACGAAGGCTGTTGGTTGAACTGAGTTTCCATTAAAACTTTGTCGAGTATCACCTCTGTTTTGTGACTGAACAGGCGCAGAGAATTCCTTGTTGAAACGCTGATAACACACCAACGCCGTGTGTCCTATCTTCCCGCACACTTGACATATCGGTTTGTAGGTGTTGTTGTTCGAGAACCCATAGCCTCGACCACGGCCTCTGCCACGTTGTCCTCCTCCTCGCTGATTACCACGCCCAAAACTGTTCTGTCTCCCATTTCCAGAGGTATTTTGGCTTCTTTGTACTCCATTATCTTTGGTGTTGGCCATATTGACTGAAGCTCCTAGAGTCAGTGAACTTTTCAGGTTGTTTTGTAGTTCAAGCCTCTTCTCGAATACTAGGAGTTCAGCCTGTAATTCTGACAAAGTAATGCTCAATCTACCTTGAATCATCGCCACCACAGGGTTATATTCTTCATCCAATCCTAAAAGGACTTGGGACACCAGGGAACGAGTGGAGACTGGACTGCCAGCCTGACCTAAGTTGTCTGCATGGTTTTTCATCACACGCAAATAATCAGTCATTTTCAAATTTCCTTTCCTACATTGCTGAAATACCTGGCGAAGATAGTCCTCCTCTGCACGAGATTGAACCCCGAACAGTTCCTGAACTGCTGCCCAAAGATCCTGTGCATTCTCAAACCCCATCACTTGTGTGGCTACTTCAGGGGACATGGAATTGTAAAGCCAGCCTAAAAGTAGTTGGTCAATGGCGACCCACGACTCGTAAGCTGGATTAATTTCTCGAGTAGGAGTAACTTCACAGGTTGCGGCTGCTTCTCCTTCAGCAGTTCCTAAATCTGTAGTGCCTCCTTCTGTCGAGGATGAAGGAGTGGAAATTGTTGCAGCCACAACTTGAACGAACTTGGGAGGACATGGATTTAATCCAGAAAGGTGTCCTTCTAGCTTGTAACTACGCAAAATAGGAAGTGCAAGGTTCTTCCACAAAAGAAAATTACCTCTATCCAATTTAATAGAGGTGATCTGATTCAGCAATTGATTTAAGGGAGGGCTGCTGAAGTTGGTGGTTCCGACTGGTGTGGCGGCGAATCCGGATGAATTGGCGTTAGCCATTGAGAGCTCTGATACCAAGTTCAAATGCTGAAAACAAGGAGATATCAAGGAGAGATAATACTCAATTTTCTATATTTCACCAAGGATCTGGGGGGAGAGATTTATACACCCGGGAAGAGAATAATTCCCAAAAGAATATCAGAAACAATATATGAAAAAAGGGAAAATACTGGACAGATGTACAAACGTAATTGACAGACTGATAACAACCGAATATTCAGCTATTGCTATTGAACACAGGTTGTTGATGGAACATTCTGGATTCTTTCCTTCTGATGAGTGGGCTGAGAACAATGGCCCGTAAACTTTCTCTCCTCCTCTTCTTGGCCCACAGGCCGTATATCCTTAACAGTCGGTGCCTTTGTGGGTTTGTTCGCGCGATGCCCTTGTGGGTCTGTTCGAGGATGTTCGTCGCTGCCCTTATGGGTTTGTTCGCACGATGTCACCGTCGTCGGACCCATGCGATCTGAAACGAACTGTGCCGCCCCATATCTGGAAACTCCCTGTTGCGGCCTTGCTGCACTGCCAGCCCCCATGTTTTTCCGTCACTGCTTCGTTTCTTAACGTCACGCTTCCCCTTTCCCTCTCTCTGCATTCCAATTTCACCGTCGCACCAGCATTCAATTTCAATTTGTTAGGGTTAGGGCTTTCGATTTTGATTAGGATCGTTAAGTTAGGGATTTCGATTAGGATTGTTAGGACTTTCGATCTGAGTGCTTACCTTCAACAAAATTGCTGACTTTGGTGAAGAAAAGGGTTGAAACAAGCAGGATTGTGGTTGAAGACGTTAACGGCGAGCAAGGAAGTGAAAGTTCCGACGGTTTTTGTGAGGGGGAGGCTGATCGGAGGGGCGACGGAGGTGTTGAAACTGGGGGTTCTGTTCGAGAGGATTCCGACGGCGGCGGGCGGCCGCGTGAGGCTTCTCTGTTTTTTTTTTTTTTAAATAGATTTGAAAAGAGAAGGAAGAAAGAAAAAAAAATTGTCGGCGACAGTCGGCTGTCGGAGATCGCCGCCGCCGCCGGCCGGTGTTTACAACAGCCGGAGAAAGAGTTGGTGGGAGAAAGAAGAAGAAGTACGAGAGAGGGAAAAAATAAATAAAAAACTTATAAAATAATAATATAATTATTATTTTATTATATTTATATTTTAAAAAAACTTAAAAATAATTTTTTTAATAAAAAATTTTTGCCACGTTAGCAATCCGTTAACTATTAACGAAAAATTGGATGTAGGGACCAAATTGAAACTAAAACCAAACCTCAGGAACTAAATTGTTGAGTTTGAAAACTCAGGGACCAAAATGAAACTTAACCCAAACCTACTAAAAATGCATTTTTCCCTAATTTTTACTTATTGTGACATGGGGTATGGCCCAGATTTGAATATCAAGAGGGGAAATTTGTGGTATGTTTCATGTGTTGTTGAGCTATTTCTCCACAAACTCAAACTAAAAGAAAATTTAATTTTTAATTCAAAAATAGGGAGTTGGAAGATTTGAATCATGATTTCTATGTTATAAATACTATATGTTACAATATATAGTTGAAAGATTCGAATATCACAAAAAATTAAAGAAGAAAAAAATTGTTTAGAAATGAATTGAATAATCTTAGAAGGGAAGTAAAAAAAAAAAAAAAAACGCCATTCATGCAAGTGCTGAAAATCAAAGCAAAATTGTTTTTGAATTTGCAACAAAAATCCAAATTGAAACACGTTTTTTTTTCTCCCATACATTATTCTCATAAGTCTCCATAATTTCCAGTCCCACAGGGACTTACGTGTCTAACAAAATAAAATAATTTGAAATTAATACTTTTTAATCTAAAAATTGTCAACTAAAGTCGCTTTGGCCGAGTGGTTAAGGCGTGTGCCTGCTAAGTACATGGGGTTTCCCCGCGAGAGTTCGAATCTCTCAGGCGACGAATTTTTTAATTTTTAATTTTATTTTCTATCATTCTTCCAAAAATTTTAGGCATTTTTCATTTTCTTCAAAATTTTCTTTTCTCTGTTTCATTTCCCTTCTCGCGCTGTTTCCTGCATCTTTTCCAACAAAACGCTCGTAAACGTTTTAGGTATTTCGTTTCTGATCCTTTTTTCTTACACATTCTTCAACTCGTCAACCATTCTTGCAAAGCTAGCTGCCATTACTATGTCAGTTGCCTCGTCCAGCTTCAATCTCTTCCATTCCGCCGCTCATTCCACCCAAGATGCCGTCCCTTCGAATCTGGAAGTCAGAGCTTCGGGATGCTTTAGATGGCCTTCTTCTGAATCCAGGAGCTCCTTCAAGCTTGTTGCTCTTCATCATTCGTCGAATGTGAGCTGCCGGATTCGACTTAACTGTATTTCGTCCGAGGCGGCGGCGGCGGCGGAGACCATCGCGGCAGCGGAGGACTCTAAGGTTTTTTATAGTAATTCTGAATCTCGAATTGGTGGGGATAGTGACGTTGGAGGAGGTGGGAATGGGTTTGGCGGCGGCGGTGGTGGCGGCGGCGGTGGAGATGGAAGTGGTGATGGTGAGGAGGAGAGGGAGTTTGGACCGATATTGAAATTCGCCGACGTGATCAAGGAAGCTGACGCTCGAGGAGTGAGACTTCCTATGGATATGCTCGAGGCTGCTAAGGCAACCGGGATTCGGGAAGTTTTTCTTCATCGTTACTTGGACTTGCAGGTATATTCCATTTCTAAAGTTTGTGAAAGTACATGAATCGCATCATGCGTAGCACTTGAAATTATTTTGGATGTTTGGCTGCTGAGTAAGTGTAGAAAGAATACTGTTGCATGTCTGTGGCTCTTGTGCTTGACTACGCTTGCTGTTTTGAGGAGGCAGCACCCTCTGATATAGACTGTTTTTAAGAACTCCTTGCAGCATTACTTTCTTTTTTCCTTTCAAAACGAAAATTTAGGGTGAAATTCAACATAGTAGTTGTTATCAGCTCTCAATTTAGCAACCTCGAGAGATTTTTCTCGATTTGTGGAACATGAAGTATGTTTTTGAGAATGAAACCTTGTTCAATATGTGAAAATTTTCTAATATGATTGAACAAACCATTAGTTTCACTGCCTCGTCATCATGATTCTCCTTTTAACTTTTTATTCTCTCTTTTTCCCATATATATATCAGTTAGAATCCTTCGCCCCTTCGTCTTTTGAAATTAATGGTGTATGGTTGCTGTATCATTGAATAAACCATTAGTTTCATTGCCCTGTCATCATGATTCTCCTTTTAACTTTTTTTTCCTCATTATAAAAGTTTTTTTTTTTTCCTTAAGTTGAACTTTAAATATGTAATATAATAATAAAGTAAATTTTCTTCTGGTGTTTTACAGGGGTCAGGTTGGTTGTTAGGCTTCTTGATGAATTCTTGTGCCATGTTTCGTGACCGAATGCTAGCAGATCCATCTTTTCTTTTTAAAGTCGGAACCGAGGTTTGTTTTGGTTTTATTTAAATTCAATACAAGCTAATAGTTCACAATTCTCTCCATAGTTTCACATTGTTAGCTAATGCGTTAATTTTCACCTATAGTTGCTTATTGTTGACATGTTTAATCCATCTGTAGTATTTTTTGCAACGAGAAGTCACATCATTGACATTTAAATCTAGGATTTGAGTCCCTTGGTTGTATGTTCTAACTGATACTGTACCTTGGTGGTTCTCTTCGATCAATTCAGCTGACTTGATGATTAATTGTAAAATACAATTCCCAATTGATGGATTTAATAAGCATTGCTGATCAGGTAGTCATAGATTCATGCTGTGCTACATTTGCTGAAGTTCAGAAGAGGGGAGAGAATTTCTGGGCAGAGTTTGAGTTATTTGCTGCTGATCTTTTGGTCGGTATTGTGGTTGACATTGCTTTGGTTGGTATGTTAGCACCATATGCTCGTATAGGACAGCGACCTGTATCAAGAGGTTTATTAGGACAGATGCAACATGCTTATTCATCTCTTCCTAGCAGGTAAATATCATGTGACACTTTTTACATTGAAATTCAATACGCTTTTAAGTTCCAGATTTGTAATTCCCTGTGTTAAATTCGTTTATATTTTATACTTCTTGCTGCTGGATGATTTACAGTTTCTTGGGCCACTACTTTGTTTAATATATATTTTTTCTTTCAAAGGTTGTGATATTCTCAAAACATTCGACGGAAAATCAGTTTCCCCAAGATTTGGACTCAATTTACTGACCATTCTCAATTTTCTTTGGATTTAGAATTTCAACGCTCCATCTTGTCATCTATAATTAGTTACATCTTGTTTTTCGTGCTTCTGCAGTGTTTTTGAAGCTGAAAGGCCGGGATGTAAATTCACAGTGAAGCAGCGAATTGCATCATATTTCTATAAGGTACTGATTTCAACCTTTTTTGAGCAATGCTTAAACTAAAAGTTGCTTTCTCATCCTCGTTTCTTTGTCTTGTTCCAAGTTTTCAAGACATGCCTTCGTTTGTCTTGTTGCTGCTGTATTTTCTTTGGGGGGTTTTATTTAACTTGTTATCATTGGTGCATTTTGGTCCAGGGTGTCTTGTATGGCTCAGTTGGATTTGGATGTGGTCTCATTGGTCAGGGGATTGCTAATTTGATCATGAACGCAAAACGGTAAGCCTGTTTAAATATGTCATATGTGTCTTGTTTTATAAGATCTCTGATGTTGTTTTGTTTTCCAATACTTTTATACTCCTATTATTATTATTTTTAATTGGTTATGCAATTGTTTACTTCTAAGAAGTTCACCTAATAGTGTTGATCAACTCGTGAACTTTGACTGATGTGTGTTGCTATAACAGATGTGCGATTGTCACAATCCATTTCTGATGATTATAGATTGATTGATGTAGGACACATAAAAAATAATAATTACAGTTAATCGAGAAGCTGAATTTCTCGCATACTTTTAAAATGGTAAAATATACTAGTATAGAATGTGGGACTCCCAAAATCTTGTGTCTACTTTGAATTATCATAAAAAGATGTATCTCTGCGGATCCTTTGATGAGGAGAGTTGTGTTTTCTGGTAGACGTAAGATTCCAATTTTTGTATTGTTTTAAATCATTGATTTTGTAAATTCTCTGATATAGCTGCTAGCTATTGCTTTTTGACATTGCAGATTTTTTTTTTTGTAAAAAAAAAAGAAAGAAAAGAAAAGGAGAGATATATTTCTAAGTTGAAGTTGAATTTTTCTATCACTCCTTTATTTGTTCCTCAATCTTGTTGAAATCTTTGCGAAAATGACTTGTTATCTGATTGCATGTGTTCGTGCATATTTTTCATAAAAAGACCTTGAATCCATCATGTCATCTGTCCCCTCCAAGTTGTTGAATACCAAATATCAATGTTTGAAACAATTGATTGTGATTTATGATAACCGTGAAAAGTTAAAATATCTTTTCATATATAGGTGGATGCCATATACATAAGACATACCTTAAATCTCTATCTAGATACTCACTTTAGATCTGTATTTAATAATTCAGGTGCATAAAGAAATCAGATGAGGATGTTCCTGTGCCTCCTCTCATTCAGAGTGCTGCTCTCTGGGGTACATCTTACCTGTTCCTTGAATCTTCTCTATTTTACTCTACTAATCTGTTTGTTAATGAGACAAATGATCTTGTTTTAACTTTAAATGAGGAGATTCTCCTTCCTGAATTAATCTGAAGCAATTTAGCATAATACATCATACCAACATCAATAGTTCTTTCTTTGGTTAAACTAAATTATGATCCATAATTCGCAGTTTGGTGCACAAAGTCACTTATTTCTTAGGATCTTACTTACTGGCCCTCCCATTTTATTTTGGTTGAACATAAGTTTGGTCAAGTTTCAACCTGGGACCAATATCAAATTCTTGCTGGAAAGCTTAACCAAAAACATAATATTTATCGTTAGTTTTATCAGTCTGTTCAGTTCAGTCCTCACTCCTCACATCAACTACAACTTGCAGACTTCTTTTATGTATTGATGTGTCACTCTAAATCCTCTCTTTGCCCTCATTCAGGTGTTTTCCTTGCGGTATCTTCCAACACTCGTTATCAAATTGTGAACGCACTCGAGCAAGTCGTCGAAGCATCGCCTTTGGCAAAGAAGATTCCACCAGTGGCAATGGCTTTCACAGTTGGTGTGAGGTTTGCCAACAACATTTATGGTGGTATGCAGTTTGTGGATTGGGCAAGATGGAGTGGGGTTCAATAAATTTAACATGCTGCAATAATTAGCTTTAATCTTAAAAAACCCCCTTAGTTTGGCTCCCCATAAGCAGTGTTATATCTTAATCTGTAAGCTTTAGGATTAGGAACTCGATCCCTTTTACTCCCAGAGTTGAATTGGGCGGGCTTATAGCGAATAGGATGTCAATTTTTCCTATAAAGTACCGTTTGCTAGTACTTAGAAGTTGGTAGCATCAAGGTTTTATTTATGGGATAATTTGTTTGCATGGTAATTTTGTAACACAGCTCATTAATGGTGGAGCTGGCAAATTCACTTGGTTTGAGATTGGATTCCTTGTTTCTTGCTCTTTAGATTATGCATGGAAAAAAAAGTGAGATTTGCTAGTAATCCATTCTGAATAGAATTGAGGTGCAATATACAATACCTTTTAATGTTTGAAACTGATTTTGGGATGTTCCAAATCTCTTTGTTCATGCTTAAAATCACTTTCAAACATGACTTAAGCTACATTTAAAAGTTACAGGTGATCATTATATCTAAACTTGCACTTTGGTTCTAAATTTAATTTTGAGTTCTTTTATTTGTATAGTCATTAACCTTTTTTTTTTCCATTACTTTATGATTGGAAAAAGGAAAAGGAGAAAAAACTCTCCATTTTTCTTACTCTAACGTTTCTCTAACATTGAAATCAAAAGATTAACAAAAAATTTGCAGGTTCAAATGCAGAGTTCTTCAATGCAATTGGAATCTGAAAATTCCTCAGAGCACTCGCAGAATGCGAGTGGCTTGAGCATCTATCACCACACCATCTTCATAAATCATAACTCAGCGGCGAAGCAGGCCCCATTCTGCAGGATGTGATAGCCATTGCAATGATCAGTTTTGACCTGCAACAATGTGGAGAAAAAGGGGAACCAGCAATCATTGCGAGAGCTGAAGGATCCGCCGGCCGCCCGGCCACTAATGCCGGTGTACGGACGGCGGCGTTCTTCCTTTTCCGGACAAAACTGGAATGTGTGTCCTGTAATGGATTCGATTTCTCAACCATCGGAATGATTCTGATCGAGCCATGCAGCGACACGAAGTAAATTCAATCAAAGGCCGGTAATATTTTCATAAACTCAAATATTAACCTTTCCTACCTAAGAGATATATTTTAAAAAAATCTTTTTTTTGCCTCCAAAATTTCGAATTTATTCTATTTCGGAATTCAGATTAAACTTTTAAAGTCTCGTTTGATAATCATTTGATTTTTTTTGTTTTTGGTTTGGTTTTTGAAAATAAAGTTTATAGATACAACTTCCACCAATAAGTTCCTTTGTTGTGTGAACTTTTAAGGGTTAGATAGCAATCCAAGCCAACTGCTCTCACCTCAACCAATAGAAATGTTGCAAATAACTTGAGAAGTGCCCAGAGAGTTCCTACGAAAAGAGACTACACCATCATCGATAAGTTGAGCTCACATGCATAAGCATTTCCATGTTAGAGTTGTTTAAAACTTTGCTTGTGCGTAAGGATGCTTTTTTTTTTAATAATATGTGGGGAAGGGAGATTCAAACCACAGATCTTGTGGTAGTACAACTTTATGCCGGTTGAACTAAGTTCTTGTTGGCAAAATAATCACTGTTTTATATTAAAAATATAATGCAACTTATAAACAACAAGCGACAAAAAGGTGAACTATACATGACGCAGCAGCCCTTAAATTCGAATACACAGAAAAAACAAGGAAAAAAAAAAAAAACTAGATACAAGCGATAAAAACTATGCCAATTATAATTTAACTGAAAAATGAAAGAAAGTGGAAAAGAAAACAACACAAAAAAAAAAAAAAGTGAATCATTTTTTATGTTAAATTATAAATTTAGTTATTGAACTTTCAAAGCTGTATTTGATTTCTGAAATTTAAAAATCACTCATCTTAAACTTTTAAATTTTACCAACAAGAACATAGATCAATTGACATAAAATTGTATCAATGACAAAAAGGTTTATGGTTCGAATCTCTCCACTCCACATATTGTAAACAAAAAAAAAAAAAACTTTCAAATTTTGAATATGATAGATTTTTTAAATTTTTATTCAGTAAGATCCTTAACCTATTTTAATTTTTTAAATTTCACAAATTTACTATAAACAATATTAAAACTTAAAATCCAAAAATTCATGAACAAACTTGTAATTTAACTCCATTTTGTTCTCTTAAATTTTAAATACGGGTTTAACAAAAACTCCAGCGAGAGCGAATTTTAAAGTGTTAAAAATGGAGCAAATTAATAAAATAAATAAAACAAACAATTTGATGAGGGATCATTTCTGGTGGAAATTTCAGGCTTTGATGGAGGTAAAATAAAAGTCGTCTCTGCTGCCTGCCACTTCCCGTCGACCGCTTTGCCAATTTTCCTTACTCCCATCAATCTCTCGATTCTCCTCTTCATCTCTACATTTCTCGCTGTTCGTTCTGGATCAAACCGAGGATATTTGAATTGTTTCTCGGTCGTATTATTCGGATTTTGAATTGGAGTTCGTCTTCTTTCCAGTAGCTGTGCCTGCTTTGTTCCATCAGATCCGCTGGTGGAGCGCGGGGATCTAGGATAGGGAGCTGAAGAGATTGTGTCTTTCCGGCTGGATCTGAGCGGAGATGGCGTTGTCCGGTATGAGAGGCCTCTCCGTTTTCATCAGCGACATTCGTAATTGCCAGAATAAAGAACAGGAGAGGCTCCGAGTCGACAAGGAGCTTGGAAACGTCCGCACTCGGTTTAAGAATGAGAAGGTTAGGGCTGACCTTTACTTGCGTAATAACATGATATGTGATTGTAATTCTGGCCTTCTGTTCCCTGTTTTGCGAGTCCTTGCAGTTTTGTTCATGAGAACTGTGGAAATCACGCGATTACCTAATTGCTCGCTTGGTTTGCGTTCTAAATTGTTTCCAGAGAAAATGTAGATACAGAATATATGATGTGATTATGAGCTGGAAGGAAAACTGTACCAGTGGATTCTCCTTCGATTTTTTTTTTTTTTTTTTGGTTCCGGGTTCTTTTAGCATGCTCCGTAGTATTTCAGGACATTCTTTTGATAATATTTTTACTTCGAGTGAATTACGTTGTTTGCTCTACAAATGATGAAACAACATTTTGATTGCAAGCAGTTACTTAATACAGTTTCTATGGATACACAATACCTTTCTATAAAGGTAATTGTTAGGTTACGTAAACTATATAATCAGTCTTAAACTATTAAATAAGTTGTTCATGATGAGTCCTCAACCATTTACTTAAAAAGAAGGGAAAAAAATAAAGATTAGTGTAGCAAGAAAGGACTCCAAGCGAGCAGTCTCTGTGTGAGGTCCACACTTAGTAAATGATATTGCCATCGGAAGTGATTGATTTCATTGAAGTGGTTCGGGGAACCGTGACTTGCCAGTGCTTAGCTTTGCAAGATGATCCTTTTTGATTCATTGATTGTTGTTTAACTTGTTAGACTGGAAGGCTTGTTTTACATGCAATGCTACTTGGATTCACTTGATGATAAATGTTGTATTCAAGCAAGTGCTATTGGACCATCTCAGGAGGTCTATGTGTGAGAGTTGTGTAAATGCAGCATTGAATATGATATTCTAATGAAGTTTAAGGTCCCCATGCTCTAATACAAAGTTTGAGTGCTCGAGCAATGCCACACTCCAAATTGAGTTTGAGATGTATAAAATTTTGTTAAAGAATCCTAACTTTTTCCTCTCTCCAAATTGATGTGCGATGCGTGAGATTATTAATTGGTGGATTACCCTTTTGTCCCCTTTAAGCATGATGATACCTTTGGAGGAGATTACTACGTACTTTTATATTGAACTTGCTGCTCCTAAAGGAATTAATGACATACTGTACCTTTTATGCGTGTGTGCGTGGCAATTACTGAAAAAAGAAAAGCCAAAGTTTTATGGCTGAATGTTGAAGAACAGGACCTAGTTTGTGGGTAATTTGATAAGGAGGGAATGGAAAGTCTTCCTAGGAGAAGAAAAAGAGTGGAAGTATTCCACTTGGAGTGCTTTGCATAAGGAATTTTGTAAGAGAGTATTAGAGACTCTCGCTGTTACATACATATATATTTATAAACTCCTTTTGCTGTTTTAAGCTCTTGCCATTCATTCTTTTGATGAAACTTTGTAGGGAAAAAAGAAAAAAAAGAAACTCGTCAATGCCTGATTGGTCATCGAATATCTCCATGAAAATGCAACATTAGCTATATGATGCTACTGACATGTTCAACTATGAAAACAAATACCTTTGCTAAAAAAAAATTAGAGATCCATTGATGAAGGTTTACAAAGCCTTAACGTCCAATGTACAGTACATTAGCATGGCCTGGAGGGTCAAGCAGCTTGATTTGAGTAAAGATAGCATTATAGCAAGCATGACTTGTCTCACTCAACTTTGTGCTTGTGTCCAGGATATAAGTATTATATAGTTTTTTCTGATTGTTTCAACGAAGGCCAGCTCCTTGGGAAGAAATTCACATTTCACTTGTGTTTCCATTTATTGGGTTTAATTTTTGACTACTGGTTGAATACCATTTTGTAGATATTGACATATGTTACTAAATGAGACTGATTTGTTAAAATGGCTTATAACAGGGTCTGACGCCATATGAAAAGAAAAAGTACGTCTGGAAAATGCTTTACATTTATATGCTTGGTTATGATGTGGATTTTGGTCATATGGAAGCTGTATCTCTTATATCTGCACCGAAGTACCCTGAAAAGCAGGCAAGTTTCAGCTCCTTTCATGCAATGCTTGTTACTTGGTGTACTTTGTTGCTTTTACTCTTATTCTCCACCATCGAATAAACATTGGATACATACAGCTGGAATCTGAATCTTCAATAGTTCTTTCAACACTTCTTAAACAAATCCAAAAACATATCCTGTGTTTTTCTTTGATCACTAGAAAGTTTCTTATATTTAATAAAGAGATCCTGTTCAAAACCCCTTGGAACCAACTACTGGGTATAGACAACTCACAAGTTTCCTAATGAACAGATATATGGTCATGGGGCAATCCATTCTCAGTTTTTTTTTTGTGTGTGTGTGTGTGTGTGTCAAGTTTGGAAACATTTTGTTCTTGTACCTTATATGTATAAGAGAGTTCTCTCTGATAGATTTTCATTTTCATATTCTGATTACTTAATTTAAATCTTGGAATAAAGTTTTCTTGATATTGATTAATTTATTTTCTACTTATAAATTGATTTAAGTGTGATTTAATAATTGCAGGTTGGCTATATCGTCACATCATGTTTGCTTAATGAGAACCATGATTTCTTGAGGTTGGCGATAAATACTGTGCGCAACGACATTATTGGTCGCAATGAAACTTTTCAATGCCTTGCGCTGACTATGGTATGACCATGGGAAGTTTTCAATTAATTACCAAGTTATATTTCTTTTATCTATGGAATTTTAGTTGTCTGTTTTTGCCTGGTGTGTGTGTATCTGATGCTTAGATCTGTCATTAGAAAATTTTCCAGCTGTTGAACCCTTAAATCAATTTCGATTATTTCTTAGAACATCATCTTCTCTGCATAAATTGTATTATCTTCTTCGTTGTTTTTTGTTGAAACCTTCTTATCAGTTCTTGTTTTTTTGTTTTTTTGGGCAAAACATTCTTATCATACACGCTTTAGCTGCTTAAAGAATTTGTGGCTTGAGCACTTAGAACTCAGAAAAAACTAGTTTTCTGTATAATAAATTTTTGTGGCCAGAGATTCTTCTCAAATGGGATTTAAAGAAAGTATTGTTCTAGCTGCCATTTGGTTTTTCATTCAATGAGTGGGAAATCTATTGACTGAGTGACCCTCTCGGCTCACCTTACCTGATGGGGGCTTGTGTTGACATTATTTATTGTGTGAAGCATCTTTTCTTAAATTAAAAAAAAATTATTTATGATAGTGGTATTCCAAAGAAGATAGGTGTAGACTTTAGTACTGGTTTGCAGTTTCTAGTTAAAAAAATCTGACAGTATTTTTCTTGGCTTCTAACAACATCATTAGCCTTCTCAACGGTTGTAATGCCAAGTCAATTTGTATTAATTTCATTAGAACTTTCTTTTTGGACTTTTTGGTGGAGATAAAGTGTATAATCACTCTACTGATTTTGATGTTCATTTTTCTTTGTCCATCTCTTTAGGTTGGAAATATTGGGGGGCGAGAGTTTGCCGAGTCATTAGCACCAGATGTTCAAAAGTTGCTTGTAAGCGATCAAAAAAAATTTCAGGCTTTAACTGATGTTAGTAGATAAAAATAATGACGTGAAAAGAAAATTTCTTTTTCTAGATTTCAAGCAGCTGTAGACCACTCGTGAGGAAAAAAGCAGCATTATGTCTACTGCGTTTGTATAGAAAAAATCCCGATGTTGTCAACGTAGATGGCTGGTATGCTTCAGTTTTAATTTCCCTATAATAATATGTTTTCCCTAGTTGTTTACCTTTTTTTTTCCCTCTCTAATCAGTCATCATTTAAAAATTATTTAGGGCGGATCGGATGGCTCAACTTTTAGATGAGCGTGATCTTGGTGTTTTAACATCTTCCATGAGCCTTCTTGTTGCTCTTGTATCAAACAATCACGACTCCTACTGGAGTTGTCTTCCAAAGTGTGTTAAAATTCTGGAGCGCCTTGCTAGGAACCAGGATATTCCACAAGAATACACATATTATGGTATCCCATCTCCCTGGCTTCAGGTTTGTAGTGTTCTGCTACTGAATTTCTGATGTGTTGGATGCTACACTGGACAAGTTCTTTCGATGTTTATGTATTTAAGCAAATTTATAAACTGGTGCTGATTTCTTGCTATGAAAATCACCCTGTCCTCTGGCAATATCAGAAAAATACTTCAAGGCCAATTTTTTCATATCTTTTAACGTATTTGTTTTTTAGGCTGATTTGTGGGTTAGTTTTGATATTTATACTATTCCTCGGTCTAATACTGTAATGGAAGTTACCAAACCATATAGGATTATCATTTTCTTTTAAATATCCATGAGTGTTTGAGCCAACTTACATGCACCTCGATTATTCTCATTTGACAATCACCTAACCCTATGAAAACCATATAGTGTTATCCTCATCAGATCTTATGAGTTTTCATCAATTTTAATTTCCATATTATGAAAGTTCATTGGGTAAGATTTCTTTATTTAGGAAATCTTATGAGCTTTCATCAAGTTTATTTAGGAACTTTGCATGAGCAGTTTGTTACAATTTGTCTGAGTTCACTGACCTTTTTTCTACTTTGTTTAGGTTAAAACCATGAGGGCTCTTCAGTACTTTCCAACAATTGAAGATCCAAATACCCGAAGGTCATTGTTTGAGGTTGGTTTATTTCTAAGATAGCGTTTCTAATTGTGTAATTCCTTAACAGGTTCATTCATTTAACCGTGGGGTGTGCTTCCAGGTCTTACAAAGGATTTTAATGGGAACAGATGTTGTGAAGAATGTCAATAAGAACAATGCGTCACACGCTGTTCTGTTTGAAGCCCTTGCTCTTGTATGTGGGAAACTTTTATCTCCAACATGACTTCATAGATAAATAGATGTATAAATTCATTTTGATTTACATTTTCTATTTATGCGTGTTAATACAAGCTTTAGGTTGTCTAGATACGATTGCATGTTAATTTTCCTTGATATTTATAGTTGAATGGGAGGCTGTGCATTGGTTATCCCCTCGTTCTCTATGACATATTGATGCTATTAAAATTTTACCTTTTCTTTTTTATTTTTCAAGAAGTTTAGTTCTATTAGTGTAATGAATGCATGTCCAATAAAATAAAAATATTCTTTAAAAAAGGATCCTATACTAACTTGTTTGTTGTCTATTGCTTTCCAACCGTTCTGTCATAGGTAATGCATCTTGATGCTGAAAAAGAGATGATGTCACAGTGTGTCGCCCTTCTTGGGAAGTTTATTGCAGTTCGTGAGCCAAATATTCGATATCTTGGTTTGGTAAGTTATGGTGGACCTTATCATCTTATGTTAACTGATGATTGGGTGATGAGAACCAGACCTAGGATGAGATGATTTTGATATTACGTTCTTCTTGTGCAGGAGAATATGACTCGGATGTTGATGGTGACAGATGTTCAAGATATTATCAAAAGACATCAGGCTCAGATCATAACATCATTAAAGGATCCTGATATTAGGTAAGTAATAATCGGTAATAGTTCAATACCTTGTTTGAAGGATCAAACTTTATTGTATTATCCTATTCTATTTGTTTATACAATATATTCACTAGAAAATCTAGGACAGATTCTTCTGTAATTTATTTTTATTTTAAGGGTTTGTGTCCATTAGTAACTTGTTCTTCTGGGAGAAGAAATTGGAAATTTGGAATATGTTGCCATAGAAATAGGAGATTAACATAGCATTCAGTGGTCAATAGATTGGTTGGTCCCTGATCAACCTACACCATGCCAAAAAAGAAAGTAAAGAAAAACAGAGTTATGTTTTTATATCTATGTAATTTCAAATAATAAGATTTGGGATGGTTTTGAATTCTTATTAAGTCCTCTTATGATTCTGCATTGTGTTTCGAGTGAAAGTTCATAATCCATATGTAATAGATTGATTACACTATGGCATGGTCGTCCAGGCCAGAAATTTCGTTTCTTCCTTCCCAATGATCAAAGACTTAATTCAATGAAAATATGTTTCCTATCCAAAAAAAGAAAAAAGAAAAAAGAAAGAAAGATCAATGGGCTTAATGAATCCCTAAACAACGCAGCAAAGATATTAGCGAAGGGTTAAGATGTATCTTTATTTATCTTTAAAATGGAAAATCAAGTTATTGATCTTTTCTGTGTTCAAGGCCCCAAGATGCAGCCCGATTGGTCGAGGACTTGAGGTGGGAGGGAAGGGCTCCTAGGTCCGTGGTTCAGTAAATGAAAATCTCTGATGTCTCCCAAAGCTAGTGTTAGGGCTTTTAGGTCTCTATAGTGGGATGACCTAGATACGGTCATTTCCAAAAAAGTAAATGTGTGTTCTACATTTCAGGTCAACTCAAAACAATAATTCTGATTTCTCAAATTCTCATTGGGGAAAAATGTAAATGGACTGGAAAAGGAGTTCTTGGCACGAGGATCGAGGTGGTTGTCTTACATTGACTACTGGGGTTTTATCCAATTCATCCTTCCTGTCTGTCTTAAAGTTCTCCAAGAAGGGCAGCGCTGAATATTGAAAGGAAAATGAGAATTTTCAGATGGGAGGGGAAAGGGGGGGGGGGGAAATTAAGTCATGTTATCAGTTGAGAGACAACATCAAAATTGTGGGAAAAGGTTAGGCTTTCGCTTTGGGAACATCATAAAAAGAAATGAAGCTTTAATGGCAAAATGGATCTCCAAGGGAAGAATATGTGCTATTGAACAGATAATTACAAGCATATATGGGAAAGGGAATTTGTGGTCCTCCATTATGAAAATGAAGTTGAAGCCAGAACATTATTTTGGAATGATAAATGGGTAGGCTTTTGTTCACTTATGAACCTGTTCCCCAGATTTTACACATTTTCTGATTGCAAATAAATTAATGTTAAAGAAGCTGGCGATGAATACTACTCTGGCCGACAACTAGTGTACCTTGTAGTCTAAGAAGCATGGACACTTTAGTTTGGCTAGCATGTTCGTGTCCGACATGTGTTGGACACTTGGACACTTGTTGGACACGTATCGGACAGTGACACTTGTTAGCACAATTGATATGTGGCAAACACTAGTTGTTGGCCCATTCCGAACCCTTGTTAAGTATACTAAATAGACGCAAGGCTTAAATGACAAAAATAATATATTTTTTTTATAGGAAATATAGATCATTCATTGATAATATGAAATGGGATAAAAAAGAGTTCTATCTGTGAATAATTACAAAAAACACCTCCATTGATTAAAGAGGGTAGACTTGCTATAATTACAAAAAGGAGAAGATAATTCACTCCAAGAGATAGCTAAAAGGGAAGTAGATTCGATAAAATGACCAATGTCTTTCTTCTTATCGGAGAAGATACGACCGTTCCTCTCCAACCAAAGGCTCCAAAAGAGAGCACGAACATGACAAAGTCATAGAATCTTTTTTTTTTTTAAAGAACCAACCTTTCATTGAGAAAAAATGAAAGAATACAAGGGCATACAAAAAAACCAAGCCCCCAAAAGGAAATCCCCTTAGATAAAGGACGCCAATCTAACAAAATAAGACCTAATGAATAATTACAAAACAAACGTGTCATCGACGCCCACAACGAAACAGAATATTAATAAGGGCCCAAACATCCTCTGCATTCCTCCCATTCCCTCTAAAAGTTCTGTTATTTCTCACCCCACAACCCCCAGATAATAGCACAAATCCCAGCTTGCCATAAGAAGTTTCCCTGGTCCCGAAAGGGAGGATGGGGAAGGAACTCATCGAACTAAAGTCCAAAAATCTCAAAGAAAGTGTTCCACATCGAGCATACAAAATCACAATGCCACAAAATATGATCGAGGTCTTCCTCCGCCATCCTACAGAGAATACAACAGAACGGGCCTATCAAATTAGGCTAGGGTTAGGGTTCCACAAACGAGTATCCCTCCTATTCGGTCTAAAGGTGACCTCTTCTATGAAAGAAAGAAGAGACTTGACATCAGAAGTTTCCCTCTCGGATAATGAGCGAGAAAACCAAAAGAATATGAAAGAGAACTTCCCAAAGGATAAAAGAGAAAGAATTTCACCTGATCTAGAGAAGGACCATTCAAAAGCCGCTTGCAGGAAGATCCAATACTTAGTTGCGAAAGGGCAGTTGCTGAATAAGTGCATCAAGGATTCAGCATCATCATAGCACATCGTGCAACAAGAAGGGAATATTACCAGCCACGGGGATCTACTTTGTAGCTTGTCATATGTGTTGATGCAGGAGTGACTAACCTCCCAGAGGAAGAATTTCACCTTTTTAGGATAATGACCAGCCCATATGTGCTTATATAAATCAGAAAAATCACTGTCTCATGGTTGATAGATGCTTTGAGAGAGAGCTGGTTGTGAAGGCATGATTACTCTCAAGACCCCAAAACCAAGAGTCTCCTCTGTTTTGATTGATCACCGGCTGTAGAATAGATAAAAGGGAGATCCAATCCTCGATTTCATTCTCCAATAAGTATCTTCTTGTATTAAATGTCCAAGATTGAGACTGTTGACACCAAAAATCAGCAATGGGAGCATCTTTTCTAGAAGATAGATGATAAAGTCTAGGATATATTTGCTGTAGACTAGAGCTCCCCAACCAATTGTCAACCCAAAAAGATGTACATTTGCCATCCCCAACTTTAATATGGATGTTGGAATAAACCAGATGCTTCACACTGTCAATTTGTTTTCCATGGGCCTTTTGATGAATTTAAGAATTTGGTGCCTGGCTTTAGATCAAAATGGTAGGTCCCATATTTTAAGATTACAATACATCAAATTCATTTTTTCAGACATACAAATGCATAAACTCATTGATTTTGAATTTCCTTCTTGTATAAAAACTATATATATTTTAAAAAATGTATATTTTTCTAAACGTGTCTGTGTCCTAGATTTTAAAAAAATGACATGTCACCGTGTCTGTGTCGTGTCGTATCCGTATCTCGTGTCCGTATCCACGCTTCTTACCTTGTAGTCATTGAGGCAAATATAAAAAAGTACTGTAGAGGAATTGGTTAAACCTGCATGGTTGGTAGGAATGTTTGTCTGTTTAATGACAAGGAAAAAGATATGTGATGAAAGGATATACGTTCTTGTTGATGTTCAGTTAAAAAAAGAAGTATGGCAACCGTATTCACTAGAAATCCTTTTTTCAAAAACATGAGTGAAGTCCCATATTCCTACATATATTCTATTTTGACTAATTTCAGAAACATAAAATAAAGGTTAAGTGTTCACACCAGATCTTATATCTTTTCCATCCATATGAGATTTCAATGTCTACAGATAAATTGTTTATATATTTTATGGTCTTGGCTATATATCATTTAAATATGGCAATGCTAGAAGTGATGTTTATTGCTATTTTGATTTTCAAATGAAAGTGAGATATTGGGCAATGTTTTATTTTATAAATCTATATTTTCAGCATTCGAAGGCGTGCTCTTGACTTGCTTTATGGTATGTGTGACGTTTCAAATGCGAAGGACATAGTTGAAGAATTATTACAGGTATTAATCATGCTGGATATCTCTAATATTTTGTATGAACTTGATAAGCAGTCTCATTTAATGTCCTTTTGGATTACCAAAATCATTTCCATCTTTTATAACTTAATTCGGAAATAGCCTTGCTTACTCATTTGCCTTTGTTGTCAGTACCTCAGCACAGCAGAATTTGCAATGCGTGAGGAATTGTCTCTTAAAGCTGCAATTCTTGCGGAGAAGTTTGCTCCTGATTTGTCTTGGTAAGTTTATACCTGATATGGCTGGTAAACCATGTGGAAAAAAACAAATCCATATAAATCATTGATCATTGCTATAATAATGACCTTCCCCAGTTTGTTATCTTGACAGTTCTCAAGCTTTGTTTTTTAAGAGACTTGATGAACATGGAGTAGAATTCTGTTCTTTTTCAACCTTTTGGATTTCCACTCTTCTTGATTTTTAGAAAAAAAGAAAAAAGAAAAAAGAAAAAAAAAAGATGCTTACAAGTTACAATTACAGTATAGAATTATTTTTTTTTTAATAAGATAATAGAATTGTTGTAAATGTGATAGGTTCTCATACCCTTTATTGTTTGATCTTATTCATTACTCATTATTTGTACTCAGTATCTCTTGCTGATTTGTGTTTCAGGTATGTGGATGTGATTCTACAATTGATCGACAAGGCTGGAGATTTTGTTAGTGATGACATATGGTTCCGTGTTGTGCAGTTTGTTACAAACAATGAAGATCTCCAGGTAACCTAATCATCTGCGTCCCATTTTACACTTTGTTTCCATACTATAGTCATTGAGTTCTGTATTACTGGATGGTGATTTTATGCATTTAATCAGTCTTATGCAGCAATAAAAGCGAGAGAATATCTTGATAAACCTGCTATACATGAGACGATGGTAAAGGTGTGTAAATCTCTTCTATTGTTATTATTTTAGTTCTTGAGCTTAATCAATGCGATACTGTGTGTTTGTGTCTCTCTCCTTTTGTGTTTGTGGAGGGGTTGGAGGGTACTTTTGGAGTTGACAGGAAGTAAAATATGGGCTCTGTGTAACTTTATTTGCATGTATTTTTCTTATATGAAGCGGGGGAACTTCATTGATTGGGGTGTTCTGGACAGCAAAGAATAATTTATCTTTCTTCCTCTTTTCATGTCTTGATGACTGATTTGGGTGGATAATCATAGACTTCAACTAAGATGCGGTTCATTTGTCATATATGTAACAGGTCAGTGCATATCTTCTTGGAGAATTTGGTCATCTTTTGGCCCGAAGACCAGGTTATAGTGCAAAGGAGTTATTTAAAATAATACATGAGAAGCTTCCAACTGTTTCGTAAGTTCTCCCAGATCTTACTTCAAGTTATCTTCCTTCAACAAGCTATTGCTTTCTGTATAAAAAAAATCTACTTTCTTTGTAGGACATCTACCATTCCTATTCTTCTGTCAACATATGCTAAGATCTTAATGCACACTCAACCCCCGGATCAGGAATTGCAAAATCAGATTTGGGGAATATTTAACAAGTGAGACCAATGCACTCTTTAACCTGAAACTCTTTTGTTCATTTGTACATGCAGCAAATTTAAATTTTCTAATAGAAAATTGTTTTCCTCAGATATGAGAGTTGCATTGATGTTGAGATACAACAACGTGCTGTTGAATATTTAGCTCTGAGCAAGAAAGGTGCAACTCTAATGGATATATTGGCTGAAATGCCAAAGTTCCCTGAGAGACAGGTGCATATTCGTCCTTTGAAGTGTCTGATTAGATGCATTTCTCTGTGATGGATAATGATGAATACTTAGCAATCTTTGTTCAGTTGAAGGTTGTTAATATCATCTCTAACTTTTTTGTATACTTCAGTCGGCTTTGATCAAGAAGGCCGAGGACACTGAAGCTGACACTGCAGAACAAAGTGCCATTAAGTTGCGAGCTCAACAACAATCATCAAATGCCTTGGTCTTAACTGATCAACGTCCTGTTAATGGAACTCCCACTTCTAGCCAGCTTACTCTGGTGAAGGTGCCAACAACCAGCAGTTATCCGGTTTGTTTCTGTCTTTTCTTTATTCATCTTTCAGAACATCACTATTGCATTCTTTTTAGCGCTTGAACCTACGAATGGGATTCTGCATCTGCTTCTTTGATATGGTCTAGACTAGAATTTACTTAGTTTACAAACCAAATGGCAGGATTCAGCTGATCAAGAATTGTCCCAGACCAATGGGACTCTAAACAAAGTAGATTCCAGCCCTCCTGCACCTGATCTCCTAGGAGATCTCTTGGGTCCACTGGCTATTGAAGGTCCTCCTAGTGTTACTGCCCAGAATCCACACAGTAAAATGTCAGAAGTGGACGGTGTTCCAAATGCAGTTGAGGGTGGTGCTATTGTTCCAGTTGGAGAACAGACAAATTCAGTTCAGGTACTATTTTTCTTCTAATGGAGACAAACTTCAGGAGGGCAAACAAAAAAAGAAAAATTCAATGCAATATTTTTTATTTTATTTGATAGGAAACTAAGGTATGTATTTATCAAAGTAATACAAAAAAGGGAAAGACCTGGGAGACTTATGGAAAATTCCTATCAATCAAAGAAAAGTAAATACAATATTTCCTATCAATGCTATTCTGAGAGGAAGCCACAATATTATGTTTCCTTTTCTTTACATTGCAGTTCTATCTACTATCATTATCTATTGTTGGATTCTTATTTATAGAATGTTTTGATGTCTACTATTGTTGGATTCTTATTAATAGAATATTTTGATGTACGGCTTGAGGCATTTCTGATACTGGCAGTTGCGGCAGTTTAAGATATATGACTGCTTTGATTTTTTTTTTTTTTTTTCATTTTTTAATAATAAATTTATGACGGGTTTGATGATTATTAACTATTGATAGATTATGACGAGTTTCCTCTACCCCTGACATCTATCTGTTTAAAAATATATATATATATATATATATGACTGGTTTGATTGCATGTCAGTTGATAAGCTGTGGATTGTTTCGGTATTGTGATTTTTTATATTTCTATCTTATATCTTTGCAGCCTTTAGGAAATATAGCTGAAAAGTTCCATGCCTTGTGCATGAAAGATAGTGGTGTGCTGTACGAAGATCCCTATATTCAGGTACCTTTCCACTATATTCTCATCGCATCTTTTTTGTACTTCAGTTTTTCTACTTTGGAAGAAATCAGTGGGGTCTGTTTAAAGGTTGTTCTTTGAAATTGTAATTTAGATTTTCTTTTTCCAGTGTTGATTCCCTTTTTTACTTAATTTATGAATGGTTATAGAATAACCTTAAAATTTACATGCGAGTAAACTGTTTTAGAGAACAAACGGTCTAATACATGATCTTGGTTTCTCTTAGCTTTATTTACTTATTTTATTGCTTGAGACTTGCAAGCCTTGTAATTGTTTTGTCATTAAATTCCTCACAGATTGGCATTAAAGCAGAGTGGCGAGCCCACCTTGGACGACTTGTTCTTTTTCTTGGAAACAAAAATACTTCTCCCCTTGCCTCTGTCAAGGCTGTCATATTGCCTCCTTCGAATTTAAAGATGGAGTTGTCATTAGTACCTGATACTATTCCTCCCCGTGCACAGGTAAAAACAAGCAGTTGAGTTTGTATTTGTTCATGTTTATTCAGAGATCATTACCTTTCTTCACCTTTCATCATTTATTCTCTTTGATTGGATAGGTACAATGCCCACTTGAAGTCATTAATCTACATCCAAGCAGAGATGTGGCTGTCCTTGATTTCTCTTACAAGTTCGGAAATGACCTGGTAAATACTTCTTGTTTTAAGCATTCTGGATTCCCCTTCTCACTGGCTGCAACAGCCCAGAATAACTCATGTATATATTGTTTTTTGTAGGTAAATGTGAAGCTTCGCCTTCCCGCTGTCTTCAATAAATTTCTTCAGCCTATATCTGTATCTGCAGAGGAATTTTTCCCTCAGTGGAGATCGCTCTCAGGGCCCCCATTGAAGCTTCAAGAAGTGGTTAGGCTTTTATACTTTATATCTAAATATGAGTAAATTTTCCAAATGAAAGACAAACTTGACGACTCAATTGGTAAATAGCCATTTATTTTTTTGGTGTTTGACAAAAAATTCATTGGAGAATCGAAACATAAATACCAGTTTGACTCAAATCTTTTCCTTCTCAGATCTATTTCGCATGTGCAAATTCTTATCTATATGCCCCACAACTTGTACTTGAATTCCACGTTGTGCCTTTACCTACTTGTCAAAATAAACCTCGTGGAAGAATCCTTAGGTTAGGTTTTTGGAACACTGGATTCTCCCTCTCTTGGAGGCAGTGCCTAGATCATTTTGCCTTCCGTGTACAGAACTAACCTGACAAGGAGTTCTGTTACCTTAGAGCAAGTTTTTGCCTTAAATGCCTTGGGTTTTCAAAGAAAACTCTCACTTTATGAAATATTAACCTTGCAGAGGAATTCTTGGATTTCCAGTGTATCGGATTCTCACCCTCTCTAAGTGCTTAAATTTTTTAAATTTGGAAGTATAATGGTAACAAAAACAATCATGTAAAGCCATAAATGTATCTGTAAAGCATTATCCAATTGAAACAGATATAATGCCCACACAAAAACTATTGAGGAAAATACTTTGTATTTAGTGGTGATTAGTAATGAACTGATTGAACGAATTTTTTTCTAAGTTTGTCTTACAATGACTACTGAGCCATATAACTAATATTTGTCTTACTGTGCAGATTAGAGGTGTAAAACCCCTTCTACTACTAGAGATGGCGAATTTATTCAACAGTCTACGGTTGATGGTTTGTCCAGGACTTGTGAGTACTTGCCCTTTTTTTGAAAGGAGTTATGCTTTAGTTTTTGCACAAAATTCACCTTTTTTTTTCCTATTTGTTGTTTAGGACCCAAATCCAAATAATCTTGTTGCGAGCACAACATTCTACTCGGAAAGTACACAAGCTATGCTCTGCCTAGTAAGGAATTCTTCTCCGTTCATAAATTTTAACTATTTTTCATGGGTTAAGTTTCTCATCCATGCACGCACACCTACGCCCATTATCACTTCCACGATGATTATTGCAATAATTTCACTGTCATTTTACATTGAAGGTTATGTTTTTTGTTGCTATGCATGATGATGTCTGGTCGGCGGTTTCTCTCATTTTTTTGTTGTTTGAGAAATTAGGTTTCTCTCGTTTTTTTCTCTCATTTTTTCCGTCTTATCTGTTCAGATTAGAATTGAAACCGATCCAGCAGACAGAACCCAGTTGCGAATGACAGTTGCCTCAGGGGATCCAACAGTTACTTTCGAGTATGTGCTTTAGCCTGCTTTTGTTCAGTTCGCTCTCAATTTGTGCGATATCACTACATTTCTGATTTTTCAATCTGTAGGTTGAAGGAGTTTATCAAGGAACAGTTGATAAGCATACCCACACCCCGTCCAACAACTCCGCCATCAGCAGCACCACCAGTAGGTCATCCCACAGTTGCTACACCACCGGCATTAACCGATCCTGGGGCAATGCTAGCAGGTTTGCTCTAGGACAAGGCAATTCATCAGAAGATTTCATTCAGTACACATTTGTAAACATGATTATACAGCCGGCCTACCCCGATTCGGGGAATCTTAAGGTGAATGAGGAACACCATGATGCGAGGGCTTGCGGAGTTTTAGCGTGATCGGCACAGCATTTAAGTTAATCACTGGGATGTTAATCACTGGGGTTGGTCGGAGTTTTTGAGGTTTTTTTTTTGCCAAAAGTAAAGGTGAGATTTGTTTTTCCCTTTTTTTTCATTGTTGGGGGTAGGGGTGGGGAGTTGGTGAGGGTTTTCTTCTACTGCCGTTTCTTCCCAGTTCTTCATGGGATGATTTCTGTAGTGTATTATTTGACATGTAAGATATTGCGTTTAGGACTCAATTGTATCCATCTACAGTTTCAACTCCAACACGTTCAAAATTTTTTGGTAAAAATTTCATCCATTAATCATTTGTAACATCGAATCTTGTGTTCTACATTCAACATCACGATTGTTTAATTGAAAGAACGTCAAAAAAAATGTATCTGAAACTCCCGCCAGACGAACCATTAAATAAATTAATTCAAGCACGTAATGTTAATATTAAAATGTCGTGAAACATGGTTCGTACAAAAAAGCTCGTAACATTGAAAAGTGACAGTGACAGTAGTAAGAGACGTGAAGATTTTTTAATAGAGGCTGCAATTAAGCATGTAAGCTTTTGATATTAGCAAGCCTTGAATTGAAAGGGACAGTGGTCGGCCATGACAATTTGTACAGGCAATTCAATCAGATAAGCACATAAAACCGTGCTTATCTTACTAGATAAATAAGCTGATGATTCAGGTATTCCCAAAAAATGAGTCGGGGAAGAAAATTGGTTAGATGACTGAAGATTTGGGAAATTTGAAAAATGGAGACAGAGAACTAGCCATTTCTAGTAGATTTCTAAAGCTAAAATGTCAAGCCCTGTAACTGTAATCTCCGAACGCAAAACTTCCATGAATGGCCTCGCCGATAAATGAAGAGTTGAAACAGAGGCTTGGCTGCCAGCGTACCTGAGAATCTTCTAACAGTCCGGCTCAACAAGAACATGTCCTAACTATTTACGTGGATTTACAAGCATGCTTCTTTGCTGTTATATAGCTTGTTCGATTGGCAGTTCTTGCCCAATGGAACCCCGGAACCAGAAGCACAAAAACATAAAAACCTCCAAAGATGATCGAAACTAGTTACTGCCACTCCCGGCAACGACCACAAGACCACTTCCCATCCATAGTCATCGCATCAACCCAGGGCGAACAATGACTGTGTATTTGTAGTCCACATACTTCGCAAACGAGATCGGGGACAGGCTCGGAATTTGTACAGATTTGACAGTTCACAGCAGGTATAGATACCAAAGGTTCCAGATGCTCAACGGAACTGTGAATGGGGACATCACTATCTAAAATTGAGAAGGAATTCTCCAAATCTCCTGAGGCATCTCGAGGTGGATTTATTCCACCGAACTCTACATCATCATCAGGTGCAAGTAACTCCGTAAAAGAGAAGTAGGTCTGAGGTCCAAAATCCATGTCCTCGTAATTGAAGTCGAAGGCTACCGCCTCGTCGTCCAGACCATGGATAGAATTGTCCCATTCTGAGAATGGTGAAGACTTCTCTATTGACTTCAAGAATGTATCTGTTTCATTCTGGATGGGGATGGAAGACAGAGAATGAGGAAGAGAACTCTCGGAAAAGGCATCTGCATCATCTTCCGGCTTTGTCTGCCTTCGAACAGGTAGCTTCTGTGGTGCTGCTTGTCCAGCTGCTGCTGCGTTCCAGTCATCGTCTAATCCAGAATTGGGTTGTGTAATTAGCTCAACTCTTGAAAGAGAGAAAATGAAAGGATCTTCTTCTTGCTTGGGCAACAAAGGACTACTTGTCTCAAGCTTCTTAGAATCAGAGATGATCAAATCATCACATTCCACCCCTGAATTTTCCTGCTTGGACGACTTTGGACGTGCTTTCTTGGCCCCCTCTTGTTTCTCGGGTTTGGGATCCATGTAAGGACATTCAGGTGATTTAATCCTACGACACCTACAACACTTGTAGCCTACCACATCAAAGATTTTTGATTCCTCAAGTGCAACAGCTTCTGCATGGTACCAATCTGAAAGTATCCGCAAAATACACAAGGATATGAGGCAACTTTTTTTAGAGGGACAAAAAAAAAGGACGACGAAGACACCAATCATTAAAAGAAAACTTACTTTTGCAAGTCTCGCAGCAGATGTACATTAAATCGGACCTGTATGGCTTACTACATAAATGGCACACGGGTTCCATGTGATGTAGTTCCCGGCCACCCTTTAAAAGAAGATAATTGTGCCTGAAATTGGCACCCGTGTCTTCATAATTTTTCTTCTTCCATATAATACCCCAGGAACAATTCCTCCGCTTGCTCTTTGGAGCCGCACTAGACACAGGAGTAGCTTGTTTCTTCTCAGATCGAGTGTCCAGCTTGTTTACAGGAATAGCTTGTTTCTTCTCAGATCGTGTGTCCAGCTTGTTTACGGGAGTAGCTGATGGCTGATTGGAGCCTTTAGGCCTTGCACTCTTGCGCACAGTTGACGAACTACGATGTTCTTTACCTTGCAAAGGTAATGGACTGGTAGGTGATTCAGTACTGTTTCCACTGTGATTAAGAGCTTTGAGATGGCAACACTGCTTGCATATAATTGGACATACAGTATTCTCGGTACCAGCGATTGTTGATCTTATGGTACAGTTTACATGGCAATAGCCTGAACAAGGTAATAATAAGTATATTAGCTCTAGATTTACTTGTATGGAGCCTTTCAAGCTAAAAGCTAAAACTATTAGGACAAGTTGGAATGAACCCAAACGATGATTACAGATCTCAGGAAAAGAATTCTAATTGGAAGACAACTGGAAGCATATAAACCCACATTGGAGCTATCGATATAAATTTAACCTTAATGAAGCCACTAATTCATAACTTAAAATGAACATTTCTAACATAGATTTCAGTGGCTTTTCAGCATTATGCATGAAAAATTAGATGTCACTATAACTTAGAGAAAAATCATCCAGGGAAGTAGATGATACCTCGGCAAGAACTGCACTTTACCGCGTTCCTGCAGAATACAAGGAAAATTTTTTTGTCAACTATAAAGCAAGTTGGTACAGGTTCTAAAAGATTAAATTCAGTAGAGTAGATAATTTACCTAATAAGAACTTCCATTTGACACGATGAACATGATAACAAGCCCATATTGTCTCTTCTACATGTGAGATAGAAAAATATCTCTCTCTGGTAGGATTTCAACCGTCTTCTTCGTGATTGGTACAGAAGACTCTGATATACCTTGGGTGATGAAAAATTAACTTGAATAGAACCTTCCTCGTACTCTTTGACCAGGTACAAAGGGATGCAATTTTCCGAAAACCAATATGCAACTTTTCCATCTTGCTTCTGCTCTATTTCAATGACATTCTTCATAACACGAGAAGGAAGATGTTTTTGACTCCCGAAGGCAACTCCATATGTAATTTTATTTTCTACAACTTTCTTATCACTAATACTTGCATTTCGGAAAATGGAAGCTTCAGTCTCTTGACCTTTCATATCCTGAAGGGTTTGTTCCGGCCGAACAAGATCATTCCATCTCAAATGAAAGTCTAGGTTCCTCAACTAAGACAGTCAAATTTCCAAGAATTAGTTGCTACAAACTTCTTTTTCTTTTTCTTTTTGGAAAAGAAAATTTCAAAATTATCCAGGTTATCCAATTAAGATATGAACATGCAAAACAAGAGTGAGAGCGCGAGGAATATGGTTTAACTAGAATATGGGCCCTGGCTAAATAATAACTAACCTGAAGGGCAAGTTGTGATGCATTCTTACTCGCTTCAACAGCAGCTCTCCACACAAGCTGTCTGCTCCTTCTTGGAATTTCGGAACCATCAGTGTAGTGTATACCAGAAATCTTCCTTAAGCCACCTAATGGATAAAAAGTTACAATATCAACTTTACTAAGCCTTACAATATCTTAGAATAGAGCAAGCAAAGGCAGGTATCTATAAGCCTCACGTGCATTAATGAAAAATGTTGTTCATTCGGTACCTTGGCGAGCTGCTTTAGCAACACTACATCGAGGCAATGCTGCTCTCTGGAATACAAGTTTCGATAGCCGTCCTCGAAACCATACAAAATTGGCATCAGAACGATCATGAGAAGGAACTTCAGATACAGACTGCTTCCTGCTTCTCCTCCCAGGTCCACGTTTCTGAACTGTTGTACCAACAGCACTGGGAACATTTTGAACCATTGAAGCTTCTAAAAACCAATCATCTACCAGCTTAAACCAGTTACCAGAAAGAGCAATACAGCGAATGTTTTCTTCAAGCTGCAAAATAAATTTGAATTCATCAAATAAGGAAAAAGATTTCTGTAAAACTCATTGAGTTCAGCGGGCAGAACTGATATGTATGGGGAAAAAAGTCGAGTGAAACAAGTTTGCATCTCAGAAAGTCTCGTTACGTCCCCCCCCCCCCAAGAAAAAAGGAAAAAAGCAGGGGGAGAGAGTAAATTGGAATCAGGTCACCCACCTACACTCGCATATGCTACAACTATCTCAAAGTACTACAAGGAACTCATAACAGACTAGCAATCATCAAAAAAAAAAAAAAAAAAAAAAAACACTCAACTGATCAAAAAAAGTATAAACATTGATGTTTAGAGGCTAGACTAGGAGGATCAAGTTTTGTGCATGCCAAGAAAAGAAGTCTCTTTTTTAGTGCTGTTGGCACATCCAGGGGAAGCTAATATATATCATTACATACCAAATTAAACGTAATTGCATATCCAGCATAAATAAATTACAAGCAAACATATCACAGAAACCACAAATAGGTATGGCGCTCATGTGATAGAAAAATTCCTTAACCTATAAAAAGGATCGTGATCCATCAACTAGACTAGCCGCTGTCCACCTTTCACAAACCAATGATCTAAGAAGCCCTAACACGGACATGGCAGGACACGACGATGTGTCAATTTCTAAAAAACTAGGATACGGACACGTTGAGGATATGTTGTTTTTTTTATAAAAAAATAGTATATATAAATGTAACATAAAAAATACTGAAAATACACAATAAAGATGACCAAGACTGTCGACCAAGACTGACGCGATGGGAAGAGATTGATGATGACAACAGCGGCGACGACCAAGACTGTCAACGGCAGCTAACACCGGTGGTGACGACAACGGCGTGGAGGCTGTTGAAGTTGTTGTAGCTGTGGGTGAGGGAGGGACTGTCGAATGGCTAAAGGTTCACGAAATTAGGGCTTCTTTTGTTTTTCTTTTTTTTAATTAGCCCACGATTTGGGCTTTTCATTTGGCCCAGGCTCTTAAAGCTTTTCTTTAAAAATCTATTTGTTGTGTCCTCCCCGTATCCCTACATATCCGAATTATTTAAAAATAACACACACATAAAAACCGGATACGCAAATTCGTGTGTCCAACACAGATTCTTCCCCTATTTTCACGTGTCCGTGCTTCATTGCCAATGATATATGGTTTTGGGAGCTAGAAGCAAACAGAATTTTCTCCAGAAAGTCTCTCCTAGAGGACATTATCAACAAAGGGGAGAATAACCAGTCCCTTTTATGTGATTCTATTTGGGCCACCAACTATCTAGTGGGAACAACCACATCGAACCATCAACACCCACAACATGTTGCAGCGCCGTCTACCATCCATGGCCTTATTGCCTCATTGGTGTGTTCTCTGCAAACAAGAAGCAGAATCACAAAGTCATCTATTCCACACTGCCCTTTTGCCAATAGGTTTTGAAGTATCATCTTCTCTCCCTTTAATTGGGTAGTGGCTCTACCTTTGTATCCCCTATGTTTTATTTCTCTGATACAGGAGGGACATCCTTCCAAAAAGGAGAAGAGGCTCCTTTGGATGCATATCAACAAGGCCTTCTGGTTGGTTGGGATCGGGAGGAACCAGCATATATTTGCTGACAAAGAACAATCTTTTGATAGCTTCTTTTAATCATGTTATTTTCTGATAGGACATAGAACATATTGCAGTGTGAAGTACAATGGAGCGACAAAATAAACTAAGTATTCGAGGTACTTGGACCCTCCCTCTCTTGAGATCACTCAAGCCCTAAACCAACTAAATCAACGCCTACCTTCATCCTTGCCCACCTCCTCCATTTATAACAATTCACCATAACAAACTCCCTATCTAATTATTAATATACCCTTACTAACATTCCTAATTCCACCCTAATGATAATCCTATTATTGGACACGACTACATTCCTTCTCTACTGTTTTTCTGGCAGCCATGTTTTACGGTTTGTTGTACATCTCCTCTCCTTCGCTATCATACACATTCTTCCCTAAATGATTCTTGCTATTTTTCATACTTCTCTTCATTGATTTCTTGTTCTCTCTGTCTCTGTTCCTCCTTTAAGATTTTGATGATTCTTTAACCTTCTCAGTATTCTCAATTTCTTACCATATGAGACACTTGATTATGCTATAAATTTTTGCCCCTTTGTCTTGGCCAGTTTAATCTATCTTTTGATGGCTGCAATCTCCTCTCCAATTTCTCCAAAACTCAGTGTCATTGTCTTTGGAATAGATTCGAACATCGATTTCATTTGCTCATCCAATTGAGTCTTCAAGTGGTCCATTCCTTGGTGTAAAACCTTCAATTCTGCTCCTCTTAAATTTGCATTTAACTCTTCAAACTCCAAGCTAGAATCGAACTGCTCTAATACCAATTGATCCCACAATATATTGCAATGTAAAAGATAATGGAACTACAAGATAAACCAAGTTTCCAAGGTACTTTGATCATCACTCTTTTGAGATCACTCAAGCCCTAAACCAACTGAATCGATTTTGACTTTCATCCTTGCCCACCTCCTCCGTTTATATCAATTCACCCTAACGAACTCTCTATTTAATTAAATATACACTTACTAATATTCCTAATTCCACCCTAATGACATTCCTATCATTTTCCTAGTTACTTCTTAGTGTAAATTATCACCTCTTTTTCATTCTTATAGCTTTGCTACCAACTTTTTGCCCATTAGAGAAGTCTCTTGCAACTCACTTAAATGAGGGCTTCTTTCCCCTTCTCTAGTAGGTTTCATACACCAATAAAATTGTTCCTTATAAAAAATAACAATAAATCATCACAAAGTTCATCTTTATTTATTCACAAAAAGGATTATAAAGTTAGCAAAATGTCAGGATTTATTCAGTTGATCTAAGCGTACCAAAATGAAAAGCATTATAATACATCTTTAATGTGTCTTTGGTATGGAATACCTATATTGATTCAGGAGAAGAACCTAGATGATTGCTGTATCATGTTACAGACAATTCAACTGAAAATCATAAAATTTAAGGCACTAAAAGAATTTCAAGGCAGCCAGAAAGTTGATATAACATCTTAATATTAAATGCACGGACAGAGGGGGAGTTGAAATCCGCATCACAGAAACAAATGGAATTAATTACTATGTATGTCAATGAGACATCATTCTACTACTATTCAATTTCTTTTTATTGATTTCTTTCTCAAACCCACTTTGTAATTTATTTTATTCAATTGTATGACACAAATTCCAATTTCCTGCACCGCACGTCTACACCAACAGATATTATCGACATATAACAACTTTGGCCAAGTAAAAGACAAAACCATGAAAGCAAAAAAAAAACATGCATATAGTTTGGCCAAGTGTTGACTCCCCCATGCACCAATCCTCCTCATCCCCCTCCAAACAAATATGCAGATAGTTTCATGATAAAATACACAAACATTGCATCTCTCGAATTAAAGAACATGTTGATTCTCTCCTACCTGAGTGAACATACATATATAGTGGGGTTTCACTCCCACTAAAAGATGAAAAGAATTTAAACTATGAGAGTAAAATAGGCTAGAAAACATTATAACTTACTTCAAGCAAGAGAAGTTTTATTAAACTGCAACTTGAAGCTGATTCTAATTGATGACGCCATTGTTTTCTATAGCTTGCATTCAATAATGTACCACCAACAAGACCCCTTAAACTCTCCTCCATATACAGAATGTACACTGCTATGCAAGATAGATTTCCTTCTCCATTCTTCCCAAGGCGAAGGCTTGAAAGGATTTTCATGGCACCTCTGGTAGCGGTCAGTGCAGCATGATTCAACAAACATCCTTTCTTGCTTAAGACAGGAGCTCTACACGACAGACACCAACCACACCTCTCCCTTGGTACCTCCATGAGCTTCTTGTCAAATGTTGGCCAGAAGAAGCGTGAGGCTGTTAGTGAAAATGCCTTTGCTTGCAATAAAGCATATGCAGAGGTAGAACTACTTCTCTTATTCTCAGATGCATGGGTTCCCAAAACCCGAGTTTCTTCTGATGACAGAACATCCAGTTTATGAGCAGCTGATGCAGCAAACTCGCCATGGACATAGTGATTTACATATCCCTGAGGCTTATATTGGGAGCCCATGTAAGCACAACAAATAGTTGACTTGATATCACCCTTCACTTTCCCATGACCCAAAAGACCACCATTTCGGCTTTGACGAGAAAAATCCAATGAAATAGAAACATTGGCATTCCCAGAATGGCTAAAACTTTTTTTTCCTGAAGTACTTGAAAGGTCTGTTCTACTGGAAATATTGACCATATCTGGGCAAGCTAAGTCAGTTGAATTCTCTAGCCTGCTAATTGAACAATTAGAAGTAATAGAGTCCACATTAAAACCATTACTTAGCACATTTTTTCCTATATACTCAGGTGGCATTGTTCCACTATTAGTTGGATGAGCAGGCAGGTCCCGTGAAGTTTCCACGTGCAAGGTACCCAAGTATGGAACCACCTTATTGTCGTCTTCACTTTTGCATGTAGCTAATTCTTTTCTATCCTCAACCACACCAAGCTCCTTATGTTCTTCCTCACCAGCTGAAAGTGATCGAGCATAGAAGTTGATGTCTTTCCTCAAATTTACAGGAAGCTCATCCATTCCACTTGCTTCAGGAAGAACTAGGAGATTTTCTGGGATGTCCCAATATTGCATAATGGCCTTACAGATGCCATAATATATAGCAATATATTGGGAGGAAGAACAAAGAGCATGAAGTACTTGTAGAACGTCATTTTGATTATAATATTTGAGACATGGTTCAGAGTTGATAGAAGTCTTGAGCCTGCAATTACCAATTACATAAAGGTCAGGAGAGATCTGACAAAAAAACTTAAATAGCATATCAAAATTAAACAAAAGTAAGCAAAGCATGAAAGAGACAGAGACAAATTTGAGGGTCAGATGCATAGAGCTTAAAAGAAGCCTAAATAAAAATGTTGTAACATACACCACCAAGTGGTTGCAACTACCCAAGAAAATGTGCTCATGTGGATCAATGCCAAAAATTTCTGCTCCTCTGAGTGATGATCCCTTCGTTATAGCTGGCTCGGTCTTATTTATACTACATTCGGGACAATACCATGGTCCTTGAGGTATAAGTATCTTCATCATGCCTATACATCTCAAATGGTATGCTGATGGGCACCCATCACAACAAAGTAAACTCCCATCCATCCCACAGAGTTGACACTCATCGCTGTTTCTGTTAGCATCAACAGCGGCGGCATCCAAGTCACCATTTGTACCACCTTTTAAACCCAAAATTTTTTGGTCTGTATAAGACTTCATCCCATGTTTCTCTACAATAATCTCCATACCTTCCCCATCCTTGCAAGCAGAAGTTTTGGGGTATCTGGGATGAACTCTTCTAGGCCCATTTTCAGACAGACATGTTGCTCCAGCATCATAATCCAGACCAACTTCAGATATTTCACGCATGTCAATTTCTGCTCTAAGCTCTCCAGATTCTAATACTTCATCACAAAGAATTTGTAGAACCATAAGCTTTCGACCAGCAGGAATGGAGTAATACTCATTACTTAAAGCATGCTTGTAAAATCCATTCCATTCCAGCCCTTTTGCACGCCCCATAACAGTTAAATATTGGACCAAAAAAACAGGCCAAGTAAGTGAATCTAGCAAGTTCCAGTTGAAGTGCCTGCAGAACATCGTTGTAAAATGAATTAGAATAGAATATTCACCATTAAAATTTAACATAAATCATTTCCACCTTCTGCAATACAGTTAAGAAAAATGCCATGCGTAACATATTTCCAAAATAGATCTGCCACTTCCCCAAACCCATAATATAAAAAGAATCTAAGTTGAGTTCTATATCAAGTTTTTTGCATGCACAATGCGTTGCTTTTATACATATACTTAATAACCTTAGGTGTTCTAGGCTGGCCTATATGTACTTCAACTGATGTTAGAGGGCAAGGGTCGGCCAATTAATGTTTGAAAACCTGATATTCAATATCCTAATTCCTAAGTGACCACATCGTTTTAAACATCTACTTTGTCTCCTTAACTTTTGGACCAATATGTGGTGGGATTGGATGTCCTATATTCTCAAACCCAACATATAAACAGGGTAAGGAAATGTTTTCTATGTTTCTTATCAAATACATGTGTATGTATGTGTGTGTAGTTAAACTAAGTATAACAGAAAATTGAGAATATAGCAGAAACCCTCGCACTCCTGTACTAACATCCTACTGCCGACATCATTCAAATCGAGTCCATGACCATTAGACTATCAAATCAGAAAATGTGCAGGTATTTATTTCCAAACAATAATAGAAAGGTCAAACGATCTTTCAAAAAAAAAAAAAAAAGGTCAAACGATTTAGGAGCTACTTTAAAACACGTCTGATATTGCTAACCATAGAATCCTCGTTCATACCAGTCTATGACCATTAGACCATCAAATCACTTCCTATCGAGACCCATCAAAGTTTCCCTAGTTTGCAAACTCTGAAAACAACTCCCTTATTGCATACCTCTAAATACACAAATAAGTCAAGGGTGTGAGTGCCCTGTTTATTGGAGGGTTAGGACAGTCGCTGGATCTAGCCACAACCCCCCCCCCCTCCAAACAAGATAAAGAAAGGGAAAAAAAAAAAAAGGCAAGAATAACAGTACCTCAAGCATTTTGATGCGACTTCTAAGCCATCCGAAGAAAGAATTTCAAGATGCCGGCGTAAGGCACGCATCAAAGCAACATGAATGGAGTCCAGCAATGTGTTCGCTACACAACAATTAAGTGATCCCACAAAGTCGTCCAAACTAAATGGAAACAAGAATAGGCGGAAACTAAATGATCGCAGGAAACCGTAAACAGATAAAAGATGTGAAACGTGCTGCTCTTGGATCCCAATTGTTCCAGAAGATGGCGGAAACTGTGGTGCTGGGATAAGCAGACTTTCATCTTCAAATTCACAATCCCGGTCCCGAATGGACTCATATGAATCACTACAAGAATCAACATCAGCTTCTACTTCTCCAGCATCATTTTCAATTATATGCTCACTGCTTAACTTGCTTTGAACAGATGTTTCAACCGGATCCAATTTTTCAGTGGTGTCTGTCATGTTCTTCCCCGTCACATTGGTACTCTTCGCATTAAACCTAACAGCTAATTCATCCAAACGCTTCTTTCTCTTACTCAAACCATCGTCAAAATAAGGATCGCCAATTAGCAACCCTCGAATTTCCCCACTCTCTAAATCCTCACTATCGCCATCCTCGTAAACTACCCTGTATAGTCCTTCCTCGTAATATACAACTTTTCCAAGAAACTTTCCACTGCCCTTGAACTCTTTCAGCAGATATCGTCCCACCAAAGCCACAGGGCGCGACACGAGGGTCCGCTTGCACGATTCAAGAGCCGATTTGGCATCATCGTTGCCATCTTGAAGGTCATTGTTCCTCCTTTTCCTTGGTCGACCCCTCGATCTAACTACCGGAGGTTCCATTGAAGTGTCGACAAAAAGAAAAACCGAAACCTAAATCCAGAGACCGTTCAGAGCAATATCTAGGGTTTCAAAACTATCTCTAACTGGAATATCGCATTGAAGAGGCATTCAGACCTGCGAACGAAGAAAATCCTGCAAAACATTGAACAGAATCAGAATCAAGGAAGGAACAATAAATGCCTTGTGAAATATTCGAGAAGTTCCGAGGCTCGATGCACAGATTCAGATTTTCAATCCTTACGTTTCCGAAAAGAAGAAATACGACATTAGCTACAGTGATTGCTTGAGAGCAAGCGACAGAGCACGAAGAACAATGTTGCTAGGGTTTCATAACCGCCATTGATAATGGCTATGGGACCTCTCAAGAGAAGAGAGAGGGGGGAGGTAAGGAGACCACCCAAAAGATATAATTTACACATCTAACCAGCTTTACTTTCAACGAGTTGGCTCGTTTAAACGAGTCTTGACTCGGAATTATGAAATTCAAAATTAAAAAATAATAGGAAAATATCAATTTTAAATCTTAAATTTTGCAACGTATATCACTTTTTACCTTGATTTATTTACTTAATACGTTTAAATTTTTATGGAGGGGAGGATTCAAAACTCTTACCACTATTTTTTTTTTTTTCTCACAAAACTCTTACCACTATGATACATGTCTTTTATCTTAAAACTTTAATTAGTATTATAAATTTTGTTATAGGTAATTTTGGACCACCACAGCGTACGAGGAGCTGACAGGACAACCGGGAGGAGATAGGACCAGGAAAGGGACCCAGAGGAAGACCATACCGACGGGCCGGGCCAACGTGGCCCGACCCGTACGGTCGGCCTCGGCCTTGGGCCGAGGCCGAGCATTATGGTCGGCCTCGGCCCAAGGCCGAGGCCGACCACTCGGCCCGTTTGCGCGGGCCGAGTCCGTTTGCCTCCGCTCGGCCCCTACCGCTTCCAGCTGCCTCGGTCCAGCCTGCTTCGTCCCAGAACGCCTCCAAACCCTAGGAGTCCGAGCAGGTACTTATACCCCTCTTCGCCATCGAAGAAGGGGGCCGAAAACTCGATTCTTGACTTCTTTCTCTATTCTCTATCTGCTCAGTTTCCTGACTTAGGCATCGGAGGTGGTGTGGCCTACACCACACCGGTGTCCAGCGATTCTTGCTGGTCTTGCAGGTCACGTCTTCCCCAGCTTCTACAAATTCATTGTTGGTGTCATGTGAAGGGCAGGTGGATTGCTTGGCCAAATTTTGGCATCAACAAATTTGATTCTCTAATAATTGACTTTTATTTGTAAAAATTATGAATGAATTTTTTTTTTTTTTAGAGATTATGAATGAAAATATTATCATATACATTTAATGAGTATTGAACCTATGAATGGTGCAAATTTAATATTCAAATAAAACAATACTGTATATAGATTTTTTTGCTTTATTTAAACATATATATTTATATAGAAAGAGATTTTTGTTTTTTTTTTTTAACAAGAAGGAGATTTTTGTTACACATTATGAGTTTTGATATATGGTTGTTTTTTTTTTTTCTTAAGTTCAACAATCTTTGAGAATTGGAGGATTTGAACTCGTGACCTCTTGATCATATGCATATACTTTATGTTAGTCGAACTATGTTTTTGTTTTATTTTTTCAAACAAAAGAAAAAACCCATAGAAAAATATGCAATCAATATTGATGTTGGAGGTTTATTTGATGAATTGTGAAAATTCCTACCATAAGCGTGTGTATTGTTGGATTTTTTTTAGTCTAACAATTGTTGAAGTAGGAGATCAAATTATCAACATTTTTTTATTTTATTTTTATTCGACAACATTTAGGAGCATTTTGGATAATAGTTGGTTTTAGTCTAACAATTGTTGAAGTAGGAGATCAAATTATCAACATTTTTTTATTTTATTTTTATTCGACAACATTTAGGAGCATTTTGGATAATAGTTGGTACTCTACTCAGTTGACCATAGTAGTGACAATAATATAATTAAATTGACATAATATTTGTATTATCAACCATTAGGTTCAAATCTCCACCCCACATATCGTAAAAGAAAAGACTGAAGAAAAAAAAAAAACTTCACCCCATAAATAGAGTCCATAAATATTGTAAGTTTAAACTATTTTTCTTTTTTCTTTTTTATAAAAAAAAAGAGATGTAAATTTAATTATTATTTTCTTGAGACATGGATTTGAACTTTTTTTTAGTACATCGAGTGGGGTATTCGAACTTTTGACCTCAATCGAAGGTACATGCCAATTACCGCTGAGCTAAGTTCGCTTTGGAACTTGCGACCTCTTGGTCAAGGTTATAAATTTTGTGTCGATAAAGGTATGCTAGCAAGAAAAAAGAAAGTTTAATATTATTTATGTACGGTCAAATAATATTTTCTTGGATTAAGTTTTAAAGAAGACTATCGTATTTTTTGATTGATAAATACGTATTAGTATCCGAAATTGCCGCACATCTTTTGTCTTTAACCTAGAAACATTTCTATCTATCTAAAAAAAAAAAGGAAAAAAGAAAACCTAGAAACTCTTGGGGTTGGCGTTCTCAATGTCCAACAATCTTCTGGCATTCAAATTTCGATCTCCTCAATGTAAGCAAAGATTCAATTTTTGATTTATGGGTCCGATTCTCCTCGTCCATGGATTCGGTTGTTTCGATCGTTCCCTCGTGCCCAAGTTGTTATGCTTAACAGCTTAATCTCCATTTATATTAAAGATTTCATTCCGTTTGTTCCAGATATCAATGAAATTTTGGTACTGATCATTCGATAGAGCCGATGGACACGTTGCCCTCCACACTGCCTTAGCTCGTTTACAATCAAGGATAGTGTGTGCAATCGTTTATGGGTTGCATTTACACAGAGGGCAGAGGGCAGAGCAATCAATTCATCGGTTCTGGACTACCTTCATCGCTGGTAAATAGTTATCTAAAGCTTTCCAATTATGAAATTTGATTGTATTGTGGAAATTGAGCTTCCAAAGAGCCTGCCATTGCTTAGTAGTAATAGAATTCTCCGAGGATTCTCCACTGTATTCTTTTTGTTCCCCACCATTTTTCCTCTCTGATTTCGATGTGTGGTATATGCTTCGATGCTTCCTTTCGCCATACCTTACTAGAATCAAGGGCACAAGATAAATTGGGAATTTTGTCGACTACTGTCTCTTTGCCGGATTATGATCTTAATTATGATATTCATTAACAAATTCCCACCTTTTTGTGGCATCAGTGTTCTTTCTACTCTAAGGGATTTTGGGCATTTATCCCCTTTTCTTCTCCCAATTACTCATTACATTTTTTCAGTCCAACTTCTTTTTTGTTGCTGCGTTTTGTCTAAAAGTGGTTGCATGATTTTTATTCTGTCTTTGCCTAATTCGTTCACTTTTTTCTTAATTGTTATTAAATTCTAATATATGTATATTTTGGCTTGGTTGAATTGCTTCTGCAAAAATTTCTGTTCCCATTGTTGTCATGTAGGTGTCGTCTGCTGCTTTGGCTGATTATAATTCTTTCTGTTTGTGAAATTTTACTTCGGCAAGAAAATCGTGGTGCTCTTACTTTTTGTTTTACTATTTTCCTTAATATTATCCTGCTATTTCTCTGGTTGAGGACGGTGGGTTGGGGTTGTTCTCAAAGTTGTTGTCTTCTGGTATTCAGGCATTGTAATGTGCGACCTCTCCTAAAATTTGCCTTCATTTTGGTCCAAGCAACGTGCCTGCAGATATTGAGATATATAATTTTTCTTTCTTCTTTTCTTACACCCACAGAATTTGACATTGAGAAACTTTGTTTGATATTTTACAATATTAGGTATCAAGAAACTTGTAGGATATTTCATATCTTAGATAGAAGATGACCAGAATTTGGAACCTACAAACCTGTAGGACAGTTTATGACTTGCTCCTTTGTCTATTGGGTCAACTCAGGATGATCAGGAGATGCATAGTTTACCAGAAGTTTAAGTTTTTCTAGGTTAGCTTGTATCAGTTAATACATTCTCAACACCTGATCTCTAATTTCACATATCATTTTAATTCAGTCAGTGGACTGTTAATATGAAATAACAGAGAGTAAATGAATCTGCAGTGATTTGAGTTTACCTTCTGTGCTAATACTATGTAAATCACTTGGACCAAAAACTTAAATTGGTCAAGTTAAATGAATTCCAATATATTTTCAAAAGTTGGAAGCAATGGACTTCTCCACGAGTCAGATTATAGGTTTTGAGATTATGAAATGCTGTATACTTGATTTTATGAGTTGTTTTCTTTTAGATAACTCCAGCTTTGATGACTAACCTTGAATAGGCTAAGACAAGTCATGAATTTGAATTTTATTTAGAATGTAGTCTGTTGACTGATTAACTTTTCTTTTTTTCCTCGTTCACTATTGAAAAGATCCATCTTTAAGTTGAGGTTAATGTAATGACATAGCAGGTCATGGCTGAGAAGAAACTTATAGCTATTTGTCAATCAGGCGGTGAATTTGAGACTGGTAGCGATGGTATGCTTTTGTACCATGGAGGAGATGCCCATGCTATTGACGTGGATGATAAGATGAAGTTTAATGAGTTCCAGGTGGAAGTAGCAGAAATGTTTAATTGTAATGTGGATACTATGTCAATCAAATACTTCCTCCCTGGCAACAGGAAGACTCTCATTACACTCTCCAATGACAAGGATCTAAAGCGCATGCTAAAGTTTCACGGAGATTCTCTCACAGTTGATATTTTTGTAATCATGGAAGAAGTTATTGCCCCCAATATCTCAAATTTGCCTGCCAGTAGGTATTTTACTTGATGTCTAAGCTTTTTATTTTTAATTTTTGTTTGTTTGTTTTTCCTTGTCTAGATAATAATGAAAGAGCTGAGCCTGTTTATCTTTTGAAGTTTGTGACTAAGCATGAAAATTTTGCCATTTTGTATTTCCTAGGTCAAGCAGAACAACTTTATCAGAAACAGTGGTACCAGTAGATGGTACCCCTATTACTGTTGTTCATGGTATGGAAGATGATAATACTGAGTCCGATATCCCACTTGATGGTGCGCTTGATGTTGTGGATGACACAAACCCTTTAGTTACCCACATTGATATATCAGGTGACATCACACCAATTCTGCCTCTTCTTGGTCCAAATGATGATAAGCATGGCAAAGGTGCCCAGCAGTGGCAGAATACCATTACTGGCGTGGGTCAAAGATTCAGCAGTGTTCATGAGTTTCGTGAATCACTACGTAAATATGCCATTGCTCATCAATTTGCATTCAGGTATAAGAAAAATGACAGTCATCGGGTGACTGTTAAATGCAAGGCTGAAGGTTGCCCTTGGAGGATTCATGCATCAAGATTGTCAACCACTCAATTAATATGTATTAAGAAGATGAATCCCACACATACATGTGAAGGGGCTGTTACAACCACAGGTCACCAGGCTACAAGGAGTTGGGTGGCCAGTATTATTAAGGAGAAGTTGAAAGTTTTCCCAAATTACAAACCAAAGGATATTGTTCATGACATCAAACAGGAATACGGAATACAATTAAACTACTTTCAGGCCTGGCGTGGGAAAGAAATAGCAAAGGAGCAGCTTCAGGGTTCATATAAAGAAGCATACAATCAGTTACCGTTTTTGTGTGAAAAAATAATGGAGACGAATCCTGGCAGTCTTGCCACCTGTGACACTAAGGAAGACTCAAGTTTTCACCGTCTCTTTGTCTCATTCCATGCTTCGTTAGGTGGTTTCCAACAGGGTTGCCGTCCTCTTATTTTCCTTGACAGCATTCCTTTGAAGTCAAAATACCAAGGAACGTTATTGGCTGCTACAGCTGCCGATGGAGATGATGGTTTTTTTCCTGTTGCTTTTTCTGTAGTAGATACCGAAGCTGATGATAATTGGGGCTGGTTTCTTTTACAATTAAAATCAGCGTTGTCAACATCTTGTCCTATAACGTTTGTGGCAGACAGACAGAAGGGTTTAACTGTGTCAATTGCTAGTATATTCAAGGGCTCGTTTCACGGCTACTGCCTAAGATACTTGACTGAACAACTTATTAGAGACTTGAAAGGGCAATTTTCTCACGAGGTGAAGCGACTCATAGTTGAGGACTTCTATGCGGCTGCTTATGCACATAAACCAGAAAATTTTCAGAGGTGCGTTGAAAGCATTAAAAGCATTTCATTAGAGGCTTACAATTGGATCCTACAAAGTGAACCCCAGAATTGGGCAAATGCATTCTTCGAAGGTGCTAGGTATAACCACATGACATCGAATTTTGGAGAGATGTTCTACAGTTGGGTATCAGATGCGCATGAATTGCCCATCACACAGATGGTCGATGCGATTAGGGTTAAGATAATGGAATTGATCTATACACGACGAGCAGATTCTGAACAATGGTTGACGAGGCTAACCCCATCCATGGAGGAAAAGTTGGAAAAGGAAGGCCATAAGGTTCATAACCTTCAAGTGCTAATATCGGCAGGTAGCACATTTGAAGTTCGAGGCGACTCCGTTGAAGTTGTTGATGTCGATCAATGGGATTGTACTTGTAAAGGGTGGCAGCTTACTGGATTACCATGTAGTCATGCAATTGCGGTCATTAGTTGTCTTGGCCGAAGCCCTTATGATTTTTGCTCCCGATATTTCACAACTGAAAGCTACAGATTAACATATTCAGAGTCGGTGCATCCTGTTCCCCAAGTTGACTTGCCAATACATAAAGGTTCTCTACAGGCCTCAGTTACTGTAACTCCTCCTCCTACACGTCGTCCACCTGGTCGACCTACATCAAAGCGATATGGATCCCCAGAAGTGATGAAACGCCAACTTCAATGCAGCAGATGTAAGGGGCTTGGACACAACAAGTCAACCTGCAAGGAGTTACTGCAGAGCGTTTGATATTGTAAGAATAGCTTTCTCGTATATACTTTGAAAGTCTTGGTTCTTTGTTGATGTTCGCGATTGTATTTGGAATTCGGCATGGATGCATTGGTCATTGGTCAATACATAATGTGTTTGATTAGTCATGTAACACTCATGGATATGAAAGTAATTCAATACATAAACGTATATGATTTCTACATCATACTAATAAATGATATACAATGTTGCTATGGCTTCCTTTTCTCGGTAGAATTGGTTTTTGCACTTTTTATTGGTTAAAGTATGCATCACATGTAGATTCTTCATTTCATTATATTCTATGGGACTGACTTCTTTTATCCTGATGAAGTTTATGAGTTACGGTCATTAAGTAGGTTTTGTACATTGGGCATATGTCAGTCAACCTGTTTATATGACTAACTGAATACAAGTCTTGTGTGTTGTTTCTTAAATAGGATTGTCGAAGACGAAGGGTCGTCCGAGAGCTCCGTTGTATAAAGGACCATGCTGAACAATATACTTTTACCTGTACTTATTTGCTTCCGTTGACTGATTTATGGAACCAGTCATCAGATGTATTAAATGGTAGTCTCTCTCTCACTCTCTCAGTTGATATTTCTTTTTTAGCTGTTTTGCTAACTTTTGCTACAACAATAACAATAATTTTAGGAAACAAATGAAAATAGTAGGTTGTTTGACTGGCCTCACTGAATAGTAGACATGGAGCAAATATGCAGCAATTTATTCTCATCTCTAGATCTCCAGATTTCGCATCTCTCTCTCACTCCCTCAAGTCCTTATGTTGATCTATAATTGTTCTATTCAGCGGTTCCATTTTTTTACTGTAGAACTCAAGTTTAGAGGCTAAATAGAATCATTTAATACCAAAAACTCGGTACAGTGTTGGACTTTTTCATGCTTTAGAGTGTGTTTGGAATGACTTTTGGGGCGTTTTTATAGTTTAGAGGAAAAATAATTAACATAAAAAGCTAATAAGCCAAACTGAAATTTGTAGATATTGTTATTATCATGACCTCCCTAGTTTGTTATGTGAATAGTTGTGAAATGTTCCCATTCCCACAAGGATGGGGATCTTTAAACAAGTCAGGAGGGTAATTTTTTTTTCCCTAATTTTAATTTCGAGGATGAAGATGGACAATGAATTTTAATCATGAGTCCATATTTATAATTGGTCTGAAATAATGAAATTAAAGCTCAATAAAAGTCCAATTCTGAACAGCAAATATTTTCCCGTGGGAAATTCCGAACAATCAAATCGATTGACATACTAGTGTATGAACATAAATTCTTTTAATTAAAAAAAAATCTTTCTTATTAGTCAAGTGGCTAGCTAGACAGATAAATAAATAAGTAAATAGAATACTCTTTTTTAAGCAACTTATCAAATTTTATTTTAAATAAATTATGTCTCTCTATTTTATCTAGAAGATTTGTGAATTTGTCACTTGTCTACTTGTGACTTTGTTTGACGCGCAAAATCAATCGAATTTAACAATGTGCCTGCCATAGATTTGTGTCTGATAAGTTTTTTAACTTTAGAAATTATCAAGTTTTTTAACTTTAGAAAATATCTATTGGATATTGATTTTTAACTTTTTCTAATAGCAAATTGGTCCTCAAACTTTCAATTTAGAATCTACTAGACATAAAATTGAATATTTTGTCTAAAAGATTTGTGAATTTTAGACACTTTTCAAAATTCAGAAACGTATTTGACACGAACTTGAAAGTTCAATGTTTAAATTTGTGATTTAACATAAACTATAGTTCAAAATTTATAGACTTAATTTAACTTTTAAAGATGAATGAATGAATAAATGGCCCAAAGAAAATTGGAAGAAAATTATGAATCCAATTTATAATGTAACTTAATTTTATTTTCACTCAATAACTTCTGTCATCTTTTAAAATAACGTATTATATTATAATATAAGTACCAAATGAGCATATGTCAGCGGTAATTGACATGATCAAGAGGTTTGAGTTTCGAATCTCTCCACGTCCAAATGTTTATAGACACAAAAAATAAATAAAATGTATTTTAATATAAGTGAGAGAAATTTGAGCATACAAAAAGATAATACTTAACCATTGAGTCTTTATAATACCAACATTAGATATGAGTACAATGACTACCTTCCACATATATAGAAATAATATAGACATTGAAGGGAATATTACAAGCAACAATTTATATATGGACTATTTCCATTAAAGTTTTAAAGAGACAATAAATAGTTTATAGAATTATAATAATATCAGTTCTGTATATATATACTTGAAAACTGTATTATTGGTTTCACAATTTATCGAACTTCAAAGATTCTTATTTCGCTATTTCCAAAAGAAATATATATATATATATATATATATATATATATATGTTTGATCAGAAAAAATACATTTTTATTTCAGACTGCGTATTATAAATTTACTATTCAATAGTAGCAATTTAAATATGTTCACTGTTATTTATTCATGCTAATAATAATTATTATAATTTTTCTATTAAATAATTTAATTATAAAAAATCATGATATTTTGTCAATCTAAACATAGTTCAAAGTATATATTATCCATCAAAACGTCACAAGTATGAATCTCAACACCTACCTATCTTTATTTTAAAAAAAAAAAAATCTCCTACATGTCTTTTAATTAAAAAAGTAACCAAAATATTTCGATGGTAGAAATATTGGATCATTCTCAAAAGTTTAAAAATCAATTATTAAATAGATACATTATTTAGTACGATTTTATAACAACTTAAAATAGTTGTTGAGTATAATAATTAAATTCTTTGCAAATAATAATAATAATAATTAAGTAATTTCCAATTCTTCTTGTAGAAAAGGTAATTATTAAATGATAAAAAATTATTACTATTTATCTACAAATCATTTTTTTTTTTTGAAAAAATAATGTATAATGACAAGTTTGATGGTTTTAAAATAATTTGCCCAAATATAAAGTACATTTTCAACAATTTTTTTTTCCTTTTTTCTACAAAATCTAACCCGATCAGAAAAGAATACGCAATTAAAAATACGATTTGAAATTATTTATATGATTCTAAATCATTATTATATAAAACCTACCAAATAAAGAAAAATGAATCTAAAATGATCGTCTTCGCAAATCCGGAATTCCAAAACAGAGCATTACTCTGATAACTGATACAAAGAAGTTCTCTTCCATGGAGGTTCAAAATTGCAGAAAGTCCGAGGCGGGAAGTGAATCGCCGGTGGATCAGCAAGGCATTGAATCGCCGGTGGATCAGCAAGGCATTAATCTCGAGAGAAATGCGGCGACGGACGACGAAAACAGGTCGATCGGAGACGGCGAAATCGTCGGCGTACGGCGGCTTGGCGAATCGGTTGGCGTTGAGTTGATTTCGAAGAAAAAGAGAAGAGGAAGGCCGAGGAAATACGCCGCCGCCGACCGGAAAAAACCGATGTCGCCGTCTTCATCGGCCGATTCACAAATCACTTCGAAACGCCGCCGTGGCCGGCCGCGTGGTCGCGGTAGATTGCAGCTTCTCGCATCGTTAGGTACGCTAGGTTTCAACTTTCAATTCCGTCGATCGGTTTTTCTTTTCAGTCGTTTAGTGTATAATGAGTAACACTCCGCCGCCGTGAAAATCGCATGTAACCGTCGGTTTGTTTTCTTTTCTTTTCTGGCATTGAATCGATCGCTACATTCTCGTGGAAATGTTTTGTGTATATACATATATTTTTGGCATTTTCACGTTGAAAATATCGATTTAGGTGATTATAAATCTCGAATGCTGCAAATTGATGAAAATTCTATTTAAATGTTCATATCTTGAAATATTGAATCGTTCGATTTATAAAAGTTTATGGAATACCAATGTGTTTATTGATGGAATTTTGCCTCAAATTTCCCAGTTTGTTATTTAGTTTATTCTTTAAGTTTTCTCAAATTTCCATCTCTAATAATGTCAGCAAAATAAGTTATTACTGTTCATAACATTTTTTTTTATTAAGTTATACATTTCAAACCATATTTGAAAACAAATGTGAAATTAAAAAGAAAGAAAGAAAACTTATTTGTTATTTTAATATCTATTTCATAACAAAACAACTTTCTTGGTTACAAAATAAAGAAAATTATCAATCAACAATCAACAATAGTATTTAAAAGAAAAATACCGATAAAATAAAGTAAAATGGTTATGGATTTTAATTTTTAGAATCTGTTTTTTTTTAGTACAATAAAACTAACTACCGAGCAGTGATTTGAACTTTTGATATCAAAGAAATAGTAATGACAATCAATTTTCTCTACTTTTTAATATTAAGTTAAAGTTTTTTTTTACTTGAAATGCGTCGAGTTTGATTTTTATTAGGAAATTATTGTATTTATTAATAGTGTGGTATATATCTGAAGGTGGTTTTGCTTGGGACACAGCCGGCGGAAGTTTTACCCCACACGTTGTTCATGTGGCAGCGGGAGAGGTAACACTATGGTTTAATTATTCATTATAATAATATTCTAACTCGTCCTTAATTCATAAGCTATGAAAGTTTATTAGATTAGTTATCATTTCTGTTAATTAAATCAGTCAGTTAAGTTGATTAAAAAAAATCAGTCAGTTAAGAGTTCTCTGGTTGTTTATAATTAGTTTTAAAACTCTCAAGTCCATAAGTTCATCACAATAATGACTTTCTCCATTGAGTATGAAATGCAACTATCTATTATTTATCGAACTCTCAGTGAAATTGACGTTTGAAAACTTTAACCTTATACCACAAAAAAGTTTTAGAAACTAAAAAATGAGTGGCATAAATTAAAATTTATTCAAGGTTTATTTACAAGTTTGTCTTTGATTTGTATAATAAGTCCTAATATATTCAATATAAAATCTAACAAGTTTATTTGACAAAAAATTGAATTATGAGCAAAGGGACAATGTAACACTCCACACTCCACACTCATGGCTTTGTTTTTTGTTCATTCTAAAATGTCTCGTACCAATGAACATACTCGTCTGCTCTTACAATTCAGGATCTTCCCCATGTTTAGGCAATGTGAAACTTTGGTCGCACTCCCAACAATCTTTCCCAGTATCACTGAGCCTCCCTTCAAATAGTTATTTATCCGTCCAACTCTCTACGTTTATATTGTCCACTTTGAACATAAGCCCTCATGGCTTTTGTTTTTTATTCACCCCAAAAAGTCTCATACCAATGAAGATACTTGTCTCACATTATAAACTTATGATCATCTCATTGTCTAGCCAATGTGAGACTTTGATCGCACTTCCAATGATAATGTGTCTAATATAATATGAAACTTGTAATTATGTTTATGAATTTTGAAAAATGTCAAATAAATCAAAGATCCATTAAACACAAAATTAGAAGTTCAACGATTTATTGGATAAAAATTCAAAAGTTTATACACTTTTTATAGTTCAGGGATCTATCTAATAGAATCTCTTACCTATGAGTTAGTAAGTATTTATATATATGGTTTATCTCTGGCTCATTTCCTCTGCTTTACTCAAATCAGGCCGTAGTTTTGAACATAAATGACTCAAATCATACAAGCTAAGAGTCATTGACAAATGAATATATGATCCTATTCCTAAGTGGGGATTGTAAATTATTGATGTGACCGACAGGATATTGTGAATAGAATATCAACATTCTCAAGAAAAGGTCCTCGAGCAATCTGCATACTTTCTGCAGTTGGATTCGTTTCTTCTGTTCTTCTCCACCAACCTGGTGCTAAACTTAACTCAATATTGAGATTTGAGGTCTATATTACTCTTCTTCAATGGAATTTTTAAAAATTATATATACATATTTTTATTGATGGGGATGATATAATATAATATTTATGCAGGGTACGTTTGAGATTCTGCGATTGTCAGGGTCGTTTATAGGGGAAATGAACCGTAAACACGCGAAACGAGGACAGGTTTCCATTTCACTCGCTAAACCTGATGGCCGAGTTTTTGGCGGCGTCGTCGCTTCTTCGCTCATAGCTGCCAGCCCCATCCAGGTTTCTTCTTCTTTCTTTATGTTTTGCTGAATCTTAACATTATTCATGGATGATAAGGTAAGGTTTATATACATGATATTAAGTGAGTTTATGAAAATTTAGATGATAAATTAAGCACTTGAGAGAGCATAGGCGGAAATTTTTGCCAATTTCTTTTGAAATTTAAGAAAAGGATGGAAAACTTCTTTCCTAAATTTTGCCAATATCCATTTCATATAAACTTATTGTTGACAATTCAAATATTGAGGATTAAAACGTATATCTTGACGAATTTAAAATAAAGCAGTATATATATTTTTTCATATTAAATTTGATGCGATATTGTAGGAACCTGAGCTATACATGGATTAACAAACAATAGTTACTGTTCCTCAAAGAAACAATAGTTACTAATAAAGATTATTCTTTCAATTTGTTTCCAAAACAACTTTGAAGTGTTCTTTCTCCATAATTTTGAAAGTGGTCTTTTTAATAGGCAGTCGTATACCATGATAAAATTGTTTTGGAATGTATTTCTAATTAAACAAAATTGTTAATTAGAAAGTGGTCTTTGAAGTGTTCCAAAACAAACTTCGAATATGGAATGTATTTCTAATTAAACAAAATTGTTACATTTATGTTCAGTCTACTCTTGTTTGATCTGATTTGGTATTTTAAGAGTTATTCTCTATGATAAATTTTGTAACATCCAGCTCAACGGTAATTGAGTACTTTCAACCAAAAGGTCGAAACTTTGAATCTTCCCACTTTGAAATGTTGTTGTACTAAAAAAAAAATTAGAATACCAATCCCTACATGTTTAGAAATCTTCAAACTTGTCTTAAATTAAAAAAAGAAAAAAAAAAAAAAGCTATGCTGTAAATTTTGTACTCTTTCTACAATAATATTGTAATGCATTTGGAATACTGTGTTTTGACAGATAATTGTGGCAAGTTTCAACCAAAAATTGAGCAATGCAGTGAAAAGAAAGCACACACCAGGTCACAACAGCTATCCAGAAGGTATTATTCTATTTCTATCACAAAATAATAATAATAATTATTATTACTATTATTATTATTATTATTATTATTATTATTATAATTATGACTCACCAACAGGCATATTTTTAATCCTTGAATCGCAGGCGTCGAAGAAGAAAGCTGTGATAATGATCCCAGTTCCTCGCACTAAAGACCACCAAACGACATCGTTTTTTCTCCAATTTTTGCCCACATATATTCCAGTGACTTCTCTCTCTTCTCCCTCACACACACAACGTTTGAATATTAGAAAGTTCAAAGTAAAAATACTGTTGCGGAATCTGTAATGAAGTTTTTTTTCTTTTCAATTCTAGAGTAAAACAACTTTTGTTTTGGCCATTAGTTATAATTTCTCCGTTTCAAAATTGTAGGCAAATTTTAGGGTCTAATTTATAATCATTTATGTGTTTAATTGAAAAACTATGTCATTGACGGTTTTTCTTTTTTAATTCAACAATTTAGAGTTGTGAGATTTGAACTCATATGACCTTGTGGTCATAAGCACGCTTGAACTATACTCATATTACACTCTTTCCCCAAACAAACAAAACCTCCAACTTCATGGGCTTTAATCCAATGGGCTATTGGACCGATTGCTTAAACTGGGCTTTCTTACTATTTTGGGCCTGTTGGACTGAGAAATGAATTCCAAGCCATTGGTATATTTTTGTTCATACAACTTGGAAATTTAGTTTTTTCTTTTTGACAACAATGGTGGGTTATGCCAACAAGAACATAGCTCAACTAACATAAAGTTGTACTGATAACCACGAGGTCTGTGCTTCGAATCTCCAACCCCACATATTGTAGAAAAAAACAATGGTGGGATATGAGAATTTGACCCTCGGACCTCAAACAATTTTACTAAAACATATGGAATGGAGATGGAAGTACACAAAAGGCATGAAGAAGAAGAAGAAGAAGGGCATTTACTTTACGTAGATGGTAAGAAAACTTTAAGCAATTCCCTTCTACTTTTCCTTAATTTTTATTTTTCTGGTCAATCAACAAAAGCTAAAACATATAATTAAATTAAAAAGAAAAAAGAAAAAAAGCAACCCCATTTATAAAGGCAAGAAAAGCCGTGAAGATTTGCAAATTTTTGACCTGATGAAGAAACGACATATGAAGGGATCCGCAAAGGTTTTTGATTGACGTAGTGGAAACTTTGTATTTTTGTGCCCAAACTCTGCCTATACGAAATTGCGCCAAGACTCAAGCAAACCCTAGAAATCATACAAAGATGAAATTAAGTTTTGGATTATGTTGGAGTTTTGCCAAACGAGGAACAAGGAAATTAGTTTATAAAGAACAAAAAAAAAAAAAAAAAAGGAAAAGTAGTTGGAATAAGACAAAAATAAAAGAAGAATAATGAGGTTTGGTTTAAGAATTATTACAGTGGTAGATTTCATTTTATAAGAAGGAAAATGGCCAAAAAGAAAGTGTAAGAAGCAGCTTTTTTAACCAAACCAAGAGGAATAAGAAGAAGAAGAAGAAAAACAAATTAAAGGATGGTTTTGGAATATACTGATTCTACTCTAAGTCTCTACCCCATTTATTTTGTACTGTTCCTCCAATTTATTATATGCACCAACATAAATTAGCAAACAAACTGACAACACACAGAATGGAGTGTGAATTTTTTATTAAAAAAAAAAAAAATCTTATTACAATATGATTCCCAACTTGGGATTTTTTTTTTTTAATATTCTTTCCATGGAGAGGGGAGAATATATAGAGCCAGAAGTGACCCCAAAATGGTTGCATAGATCAATATATTTTTTCTTTCTTTGTTTTTTTTTTTTTTTTGACTTTGGTACAAGTGGGGTGGAGTGAAATTATTCCAATCTTAGATACCAATCCTTAGAGTTAAATTGGTTGAATATATCAATACATTATCATTTTCCTTTTTTTGACTTTGGTACATGTGGGGTTGTGAAATTATTCTAATCTTAATTAGCAATCCATTGTCCAACTTGAGCATAGTTTAATTTGTTAAGATATATAGTTTCGACTAGAAGTTCATAGGTTCTAATTCCTCTACCTTGCGTGTTGTTGAACTAAAGAAAGATGGTTAAATTATCAAAAATACTCTTGGATTTTCAAAATTTTCATTTTAATTTAGCTCTTGAAGTTTGTTTCGAAACAACTGTTGAAGACATTTTTCGTTAAATTTATGGACAAAAAATAACGTGTTTGCATGTTGTTTTATTGTTTTTTTTCATGTATATGTTCAAACATGTTCACACTAATAATACATATGCAAACATGTTATTTTCCATCCATGAGTTTAACGAGCCTTCAAGGAATGTTCTGAAACAAAATTCAAACATCGAAGGCTAAAACAAAACTTTTAAAGTTTAATTATTGAAACCAACCTTGTACTTTTGATAATTTAACTAAGGAAGAAAGTAACCCCATTAGTTAATTTTTCTTTTAAAAAAAAGTACCATTATAGTGGACTTTCATTAATATTTGAGTTGAATACCTAATCAATAGGTATATTATTATATTGGATGAGATCTACCTTTTCATTTATTTTAGTGGAAGGGAGTACTTCCTATAATGGCATTAGAATTTTTTCTACTTAAATCTAATTTTCAACTTCATATGTTTCAATGTTCTCTTGAGGTTCTTAATTTGTATTAAAAAAATATTCAAATTCTACCTTTAATTTTTTTTTTATTAATCATTTAACAAAAAGATCTTCAAGTTGTGTTTTGAATCTTAATTTGTAATTTATGGCATGTGACTTTAAATTCTTATCCTAATAGACTTCTAAGGTCATTATGGTTAAAATTTTATAGAGTTAAGAGATTTCTTATTAGAAAATATGTAAATATTTTATATATAAACATATATTGGTTTGTGGATGCCAACAAGAGTATAGCTCAACTGGCATAAAGTTGTACTGATAGTCACGAGTTCTGTAGTTCGAACTCCCATCCCCACATATTGTCAAAAAAAAAAATATATATATATATATATATATTGGTTTTTTGATTCCAAGATGATGATGAGTTCGATTGTGCTTATTTTTAATTACATGCATGTAATTTTATATTTATTTCAAAATCTTAATTGCAAAAACAATTATCTTAAAAATCAATAATTAAGAATATGATTTGATTTATTCACTTCATCAAACATGTTATAATCTCTCTCTCTCTGTTTCAATATATATATATAATCTCTCTCTCTCTGCACATGAGTTGTAATAGAAGACAGAAAATGAGTTAGAGGATCACTATCAAAATGTCCTCTATGATCAAATTCAATACTTTTTTTTTTTATATAAAATAAATAAATTTTGGTATAATAAAATATTGAAGAACCGACAGTAGTTGGCTTAAATAAATGCGAATATTATATGTGTGTGTATATATATATATATATATATATAAGAAATTAGAAAAAGAGATGGAGCCATCACACATTTCACGTAATTAAAACCTAACTTTTATTCAAAAAAAAAAAAAGGCCATACTTTCTTTAGAATTATTAAATACAACTTTCACATCACATGTTTTCTCCCACAAACACACATAATTAATATTGCCTATGTACTAATAACATTTTTATTATTGATTTTGAAAAAAAAAACATTTTTGTCAATGAGATTAAAAAAAAAGATTCATTTAGTATCTAAAATTTGAGTCTTTAGAATTATTTTTTTACTAGTAAATCTAATTATATAAAATTAAATAACGACATAGTTCTCACTTGTTGATATTAAATTTTTATTGATGTCGTTAATGGAACCATGATTCAAGGACAATTTGATCAAATTTCGCATATCTTAGATGATCAAATGTGACTTTCTTTTTTTAAATTTAGGACAAAAATTTTATTAAATCTCCCAAAGTCTATATATATATATATAATATTAATTTCCATATACAAACTTTTTCTTTTCCATTGCAATTGATAAGATGGAAATCTATGGGTTGTGGTTGGTGGTGAATTTTTCATTTTAAATAATAATAATAAGTAATTGAAAAATATTTGCTTTATATGCTTTTCGAAAATACTTTTAAAATAGGAACCAATTTGTAATTAAAAATCTCTTAAAAAAAAGTCAAATGGAATATACAAAAACCCTGAGGATTTAAGCTCCATTTCATTTTACTCTAAAATACCATTAGCTTCTTTTCCCGAAATTAAAGTAATTAAATTATGATTGAATAACAATCATGTATGTAAACTAGATTTTATAAGAAAACCCAATTATATTTACCTTATTATAAGATGTGATTAACGTGTGGTAGAAAGTAAATGATGCTTAATTAATTTCATAATCACAACAAAATTAAAACCTTGAAAAACATTTCAGTAGTTTGGAGTACAAGAAACATAAAGAATATGTCGGATTGTAAAATATACATATTAAAATATTACTTTTCATTTTATTATTTTTTTTCCAATCTGTTAATTATTAAATAATTGCCAGCTGTGCATTTATTGGGTGGGTTAGAATCTTCGCTCTTATTGCCACATCAACCTTGTAGTTGAAGCAGATAATTTCTTAATCACGAGAAGCGCTTTTGCCTTTTTACTATCACTTTTTAACTATCTTATGCTTTACAATTCTTTTCCTTTTTTTTTTCCTTCCTTTTCATTTTACATGATATCTAGACATAACCCTATAGTTTTTACTTATTTATTTTTTTCCCCTTTTGTGAAATTATGGACGTGGAAGGTTAAAAAAAAAAAAATCATGGTTCAATTATTTGATCACACGCAAAATAAAAAATAGCTGATAAGTCAAAATGATATCATTGTTACAGTATTTTCGCTATGTTATTTTGTCGGAGCAACTGTAACATTTAAGTTAGACAGCGGATTCAAGACAAACGAAGAGACCAAATAGTAGAGCTATACTTTTGTAATCATGTAAAAATGCATCCCTCACATGATTGTGAAGGTCTCTATTTGTAGGGGAAGAGTTTGGTGGTTGGTTGAAATCAATTTGAATGTGAGATTTCTTGTTAGAGTTATGATGAATATCAAAACCTATGTAGAATAGGTCGGGTCCTTGTCAAACAATGACTCTTGAGACGAGTAATGAGTTAGAAGAGGAGTTTGTTGAATGATGTCGAGTGAGGTTCCTAGTTTAAGTACAAAAGGCAAATTTAATAAATTAAAGAACGGACTAAGCTTGTTATGTACCTTATTGTGAGTACATCTATGATCTTGCATAACTTAAAAAAAAAACTTAAATGCTTTCAACTACACAAATAATCTAACCTGTATCTATATAATTCATGAGCGGAATACCTCTTAAAATCATCATACATTTACCATCACTTTTCAAAAAGAAAAGAAGAACTTTAATAAAGAATAACTCAATTTTTTTTAAGGAAAAAACTCACTTTTAAAATTTTTGTAAGAAAATGTTTAGAAAAAATTTAAATTATATCTTGATAATTATATTATCTTGTACTTTCAGAATGTTCATTTTAGTCCATGTTATTTCAACCTTTATTCATTAGGATTTATATTTTTCAAAATGAACATTTTGTAAATTGGGACCAAAACAGTCTCATTTATATAAAAGTGGGAATTTAATTAGAAAAGTACAAAAAAAAATTATAAATTAAAAAAGAAAGTAAGTTTCACATACCTTATTGTTGACATTTATGATCTTACATAATTTGAGAAATTTAGATAGGACTAAATCAACTATGCTTATTGTTTCGACATCACAAATATGTCAAACACCTCTTGAAATTATCGTACACATTTAACACCACTCCTCAAAAGGAAAAGAATAACTTTAATAAAGAACAGTACATCTTTATAAAAACAAACTCACTTTTAAAAAATCAAGGAAAAGAAAAGTATTTAAAAAAAAAAAAGTGTAAATCTTATTTTGGTCCTTATTTTCATCAAATCAATAATTTCAACAAAATAATTTTAAACACAAACCAACCTGAACATAATTCAACTTCTTAAGACATATAATTTCGACAAAAAAAAAAATTTGAGAGATCCGAATCTCTCACTCTACATGTTTGAACTCCAAATACATAAATCCATTTTAAAAAAAATCCCAATATATGTTTATCAAAGAGGGGAGAGAGAGAGAGAAGTGGGTCCCACAGAAGAGAGAGAATAGGGGTTAGTTAGGTGGTGAGGATATGTGTACAAATTTTTATAAAGCAAATTATTTAGAGAGAGAGAGAGAGATGTTTATTAGGAGCTTTGGAAAAGCTATTTATTATCAATAGTGATTTTGCAAATTTACAAAGTGGAAGCAGCCAAATTCAGAAGAAAAATAAATAAATAATAATAATAATAATAATAATAAAAAGAAAAAAAAAAGGGGTCTGTTTGTGTGTCGGTTACCCCTAAAACTGTCACAACAGCTCATCTTTGCTACTAACCGACATTTCTTAAACCCTAATTTTACCATTCCCTAACCTCAAACATGCCCATCTTTTTCCTTCCACACACCAACTTCTTCATCTTCAAAACTCAATCATGTGTTTATTATGTAGTTTTTTTTTATATTACATCATGTACTTTCAACTTCTATTTTGTCTATTTTTTTTAAAAAAAAAAGAATTATTTCGATTTTTTAAGTTTCGACTTCGATTTTAAATTAGACATATCTGTGGTGAAAATTTGATCCAAATCTGATTTTTAGAGTATGATTTTCTTGGATAGGTTATATAGACTTGGAATTTGGGATTTTAAATGTGGAGGGACCAAATTGAAAAAATAAAGAAACATTTAAGCAAGTTTGAAAGTTTCAAAAAGTTGTTGGACTATAATGAAAAATGAAGTCCATTTAAGGATGGGAACCTCTAATTTCTTTAAATTTGTTTTAAAAAATTTTAGGGCTAAATGTATAGTTTGGTCACTTGCGTTTGTCATACTTTTCATTTTTGTCCCCAAGCTTCTAACAGAGTCATTTTCTAACTTTATCATGCGTTACATTTATTCCTTCAAATTTTAATGACTTAATTAAAAAATATACTTGTGTGTTTTTTTTTTAACTAGTTGATTATGAAACTCAACTGTCTTTACACATGCCTACTTTTAAATTTGAACAACTTATATCTCACCTAAAAGGAATCACTGTAGTAGAAGCTTACTAGAAACACATCTATGTAACTAGTTGCTTCATTTGAAAGCTAATCTTTAAAAAATTGTTGGTGACCATTTTCTTTTATTATTTATTAATAAAAAGAGGTCGACTCTTGATTGCCAAAACATAATATATGAACAATAAGATGACACATGCACTAGTGACATGTTTTCTTCAATCAACCTTTTTTTTAGGGCAACACCAAATATTTTAAAAGAAGCTTTAATTTGTTGATATATTACAAGAAAACACAATGAAGATAGTGCAAGAGGATAATGGTTTTGGGAGACAGAAAATCTAGCAAAGTGTGGGCGTGGCGTGCAAAATTGGAGCTTAACACAAGGCTCAATGCTACAATTTTCAAAAACAATGCCCCAAAAATCCTGCCTTAACATATGCTCCTTCTCCACCCAAAAGCAAAAATTAAAACTAAAAAGCACTTCCTTTGACCATCAATATCATCTCCCATTTCATTTTGACTCTTTTTTTCAACTTCTTCCAACTTGATTTGCAAACCCCTTTTTTCTTCCAAGAAAATTTAGTTAATTGTCACTTTAAAATATTGACTCCGGCCCGTCAATAGATTTACACTTTTTGTATTCATATCAAATAGCTGATCGAGTGTAAATTGAAATATAACTCACGAAATTAGATATTTGTACTTTTCATTAGAGTCAGAAATTCGAATCCACACCCAACATTAACTTGTGATGTGATATTAAAAATGACATAACAAGATTCCTAAACAAACATTTCAGATGTATTTAAAGTTCATATTAGAGAATTTTATGAATAGATGTATTTGTTCAAATTGTTTCTTTTTTATATGAATATTAGTAATTTTTTTCCATAAAAATAATTAATGTTATGTCAAAATTCGGTGGAAGTGTAAATCACATCCTCAACTTCTAAAGTTTTGTTGGAGAAATAAATACTTTTAGACTATGAATAGGATGGGATCCTTTTAGAGATTTTTGTCATTTCCATATTTAACTTGGTTTTATTCAAATGTCTTTAAAAGCCATAAATCATGAAAATTAATTTTCTAATTTCAAAAAGCAATGAGTAGAATGAAATAAATAGCTAAACAAGATAAAGGGAAAATGCACCGAATTTTTATTATATGACAAAATAAAATGATGCACTTTCAAATATGCCATGGCTATTATATATTTACAAAATAGTATAGTATATGGTTTTTTTAAAAGAGGTATTTACATAATATAATATAAATATGTTTTTTCAAATATAGCAAGAAATTTATAATTTTACAAAAATACCTTAACTTAAACATAACTCTAATTCAAATAATATATAAAATACCACAAGAAAAGTCAATTTATGCTGTATTTGTAAAAATTATAACATTTTTAAAAATACATTGACATGTGAAATTTCTCTTTTTTTTTTTTCTTTTCTTTTTAATATGACTTATCACTTATCATAGTTGGTTTATTTTTTTATTTTTTATTTTTTTTAAATATAACATTACAAATATAAAGATGCAGATGAAAAGTAGTTACTACCTTTAGCAATTGAAATATACTCTAATCTACATAATATATGTATTCTTTAATCATTTTTTTTAGTACATCAATATTTGGGGTCAGGGGATTTGACTTCATAGTCGAGGGTACATACCAATTACCGCTGAGCTAAGCTCACTTTGGCATGTATTTTTTAATTGTTGTTATAATTTCTTTTAACCAGACCGAATTTAAAGTAAATTAATTAGATAATGTGGAATTCTTTAAAGAAAGAAAAAAAGAAAAAAAAGAAAGATAAAGTCGGTCCCACTCCCACCGCATATTATCTTTTTTTTTTTTTCAAATTTATTTAATTATTATTATTTTTTTCCGCCAAAGGATCATCAATTTTATTTTGATGGGAAGGTGAAGTACGCTAAAGCTACGGTACCCACAGCGTTTCCTCATCTTTCCTTTTCACCTTTTTTCCCAAAAGGATAAAACAATAAAACATAAAAACATTTTAAAAAACTCAAAATCAGAATTTAATTTAATTTACTGGAATTAAAGACAAACCCCGACGGCCAACTTTAATTAAGAAACATTCAAATAATAAAATAATTAAGATCATAAATAGACATATTAATAATTGCTTCTAACAACAACCCAAAATTAAATATTATACATTCCCAAATCACATTTTGTTTTCTTTTATTTTAGAAAATTAATTAAACAAATACCTACAAATTAATTTAATCCACCCACTGATTCCCTCCAACAAATATCTTTGAAAGTTTCTGATTTCTTTCTTTATTGTCATAAATATTTTTTTTCCTTTATAGGAAATTTAATAAATAACCTTATAACTACATATTCTAGTGTATGTAATTTTAAATTTCTTTTCAAAATATCACAGTTTTGAAATTTGTATACAAGCATAAGGTAAAATAAAGGGGTGGTTGCATAGATAACAAATTTGACCAAATTAATAGCAAATATAACAAAGTTTCAAACTAATTGCATATATAGCAAAATTAATTGTACAAGACCAAAAAGCTATCGTCAGATTCTATCTGTGTATGGACTCCGATAAATCAAAATCTATCAATGATAGACTTTGATTAATCAATTACTATCACTGATGAATCAAAGTCTATCAACGATAGTCACTATTAACCGGAGTCTATCAACGATAGACACTGATAGACTCTGAATAATCAGAATCTATTAGAATCTATTTGTAGACTAATAGATTCTGATTCATCAGAGTCTATGGCTGATAAACTATCAGTAGACTAATAGATTTTGATTAATCAGAGTCTATTGCTGATAAACTCTGATAATCGAAGTCTATCATATAGATAGTAATATACTCGGATAAGTTTTGCTATATTTGCAATTTTTTCACATTATACTATATTTGTAATTATATAATTCTTATTGCCACCCACCGCAAATTCTCGAAAATAAAATGTCCAAAAATAGGAATATATATATATATTTTAAAAAAGGACTTTTAAATTTGATCATGTGTTTGCTATTTTAACGGTAATTCTTTTACTAATATTTCATTAATTAGGATAATTCTATCGTCCACTTGCGATTGATACATTTCCCTTTTTCCGTAAGTTAATGGCTGATTTTTTGAAAAGATTTTTTTTTTTAATGTTAACGTTAATTTGTCTTTGGTTTCTTGAGGCCATATTTTCAAAGTACCGTTTGAGAACATTTTTTTTTTAATCTATCAAGTAGTCTATTTTTAAACAATTATATACTATTATCAACATTTTTATAACGAGTTGTTTTGTTTTTCTTCCTAATAAAGTACAATTTTATGGGGTTTTCTATTTTAAAAAAAGTTATATTTGTTTCCTAACATTTATTTTTTATTTTGTAACCTATTTTTTAAAATGGTTTTCAAAATTTTAGTCAGTTTTTTAATAAAATTAAAATTAAGCTAAAAATGACTAGTGAACAAGCATGATATTTAAAAATTAGAATAAAGTTATTAGGAAGAATGGCTTGGAATATTAACTTTAAACATCCTTATAAAATCAAAATTGGAAACTATCTATTTTCAAGACTAATTTTTATTTTTAAGTTAGACTCCTCCCTTCATTCAATAATCAACAAAAGCCATCCCATAAAAAAATCAAATGAATTTAAAAATTAAGAACTCAATGTTAAAAAAAAAATTGAGTAATTGTGTTTTTTTTTTTCAATTTAATAATTGCGAAGAGAAGATCACCAACGATCACCTATGAGATGATAATTAATGTCTTATCCATTGAATTATACTCTGATTGACATGCTCTAATAGACTTTTTAGGTTAATATTCATCAGTTAATTCAATGATTTTTTTTTTAAACATTGGCAAAAATGGTAGGTGTAAATGGTCAACGAGAGCCATCCAATGAGAAAAAGAACTGAATTTTAAATAATAAACAATAAACTGAAGAAACAAAATCCCATTTTAATTTATCAAATCTCATGAATTCATATAGTTGAATACATCAACCTCTCTAAAATTCAATTAAATAAAAAACAATCTTTTCTTATTTATTTTTTTTCTTTTTTTGGGTTTGAGCAGCCAGTTGTTGGGACACAAAAAACAGTAGTAAATTTTTTTGGGTAAAGAAGAAAGAAAAAAAGAAGCATGGTTGTTTTGCTTTAAAAGAGAAGAGAAGAGCAGTTGATAAAAATACAAGCAGCCAACCAAACTCAAAACTTATAAGTAAATTAATAGTAAAATTAAAGACCCAATTATGATCTCTTCTTTACTATATATACACCCATTTCTTCCTCTCATTAATCACTCACTCTCTCTCTCTCTCTTGCCCTTCTCTCTCTGCTCCACTGCCTTTGCTACTGTTATCTTCTTCTTCAATTTCCCCTTTAAAAAAACTTTTTAGTAGCAGAGGCAGAACAGAACAGAACACAACCCATTGGGCTGTTACAGGTTGTTCAGAGAGAGAAGGAAGATCACAGCCATTTTCTTCATCATTCAGTATTTTTCTACTAGAAACAAGAGAGAGATCTGAGTTGTAACTTGCCTTTTCTGTTCTGGGTTTCCTTATTTTCAACGATTTCGTGTTTAATTTCTTTCCAATTACAGATTTGAACCACTCTCCTTTGAAAATCGTTTTAAACCTCATCGATCTGTTGGTTTCTTCTTCACATTCTCTGTAATTCCGCCGCTCTGTTTCAGAGAGAGCGCCATGGCTGAAGCTACGCAGATTCTGTTGCCGGAATCGTTCCAAGGCGGGAGAGGGGACTTCACCGAGCAAATTTGGCTCATATGGGAGCTCATCAAAGCGCCATTGATAGTTCCTGTGCTCAGATTAATGGTTTATATTTCATTGGCAATGTCTCTCATGCTTTTCTTTGAAAGGCTTTATATGGGAGTTGTTATCATTCTCGTTAAACTCTTTTGGAAGAAGCCTGAGAAACGTTACAAATATGAACCGATTCAGGATGATTTGGAATTGGGAAGCTCCAATTTCCCTCATGTTCTTATTCAAATCCCAATGTTTAACGAAAGAGAGGTGGGTTTCTCTTCGATTTTGCCTCCCCTGTTTTCTGTTTGGATCGTGCATTTCTCCATCAGTTCTGAAATCTGTGAGTGTTTGTTTCATTGTCTGTTGCAGGTTTACAAGATCTCCATTGGAGCTGCTTGTGGTCTTTCATGGCCGGCCGACCGCCTCGTCATTCAAGTTCTTGACGATTCAACCGACCCCGTCATTAAGGTACTCAAAATCTCGATTACGAATTCTCAACTCGAACTTTCTGCGATGTGGGTTTTTCAGATTCTTGATTCTATTTTTCTTCTTCAAACTCGAGTCGTTTTCTAATCTCGTGACTCTTTACTTTTTCAACCCATCATTTTCAATCCAAACCCCCAAATCACAGAAACCTAATTCCTTCCACAAAGCGAAACCCACACGATTCTTATCCAACTCCGAATCCCCAATCGAATTGAATCCGAATCTTGAATCGAACTCCAATGTCGATTAACGCACACATTTTTGCAGCAAATGGTGGAGCAAGAATGCTTGAGATGGGCGAGCAAAGGGATCAACATAACGTATCAAATCAGAGAAACCAGAGGAGGTTACAAAGCCGGAGCTCTGAAAGAAGGGCTTAAACGGAGCTACGTTAAACACTGTGAATACGTAGCCATTTTCGACGCCGATTTCCGGCCGGAGCCGGATTATCTCCGGCGAGCCATTCCGTTCTTGGTCCATAACCCGGATATTGCCCTCGTTCAAGCTCGATGGAGATTCGGTAAGCTGATTTTACTCTTCTTTTTACAGTCGATTTTATTCTGATTGATTCTTTGATGGGTTAGTGAAAAGATCTTTGAAATTTAGCTGCATTATATGTTGGTAGAAATTGAATTAGCGTTGATTAATTGCATTAAGCGTTGGATTATGTTGTTGTAATTTCCTTAGAGTGTCGGTGGTCTAATAAGAGTAGTCTTTTTAAAAAGAACAAATGAATAAATAAATAAATTATTTTTGGGCCAATTTTTTTAAAAAAGAATAATAATAATTGTTTTGGGGCTTTTTATTTATTTTCTTTTTTGTAAGTTTTGTTTTTGTCTATTCACTCTTATCGTCGGCGGGGGAGATTGGGGGGATGTGGGGCCCACAATAACACACAAAAAAGAACCATCAATCACGGGGTGGGCCCTACCTTTTTAGCAACCCTCTCTGCCACCATGATCGGGACACATGTTCTACAGACGCTCATCACGAGCTCTGGGCCCCACCCTCCCGAAGATTACCAAAATAAATTTAATAAATCAATCGAAATATATTAGCATTATTAATAACCGACGACTCGAGATCTTCTTTTTCTTTTTTTTCTATTTATAAGCTTATTCCCAAATTTTTAGATTTGTGTTTAATTCTTTAATTAAATCTTTTAGTTATGTTTTTAAAATTAAAAAGTGTCAGATAAGTTCTTAAGCTTATAATTTCATGTCTAATAGATTTTTTAAAATTTACCTACATTTTAAAGCTAATAATAATAAAGAAAATAAATAAATTGAATGTTTGAGAATTATTAGATACTTCTCAACATCATTGATCGAATTTATATTTAAATATGTATAGATGCTTCACTTTTTTTGATATCTATTATAAACTAAATTTTATTAGTTTTTCTTAGTGCTAATATATATATTAGATTTATTAGATAGTTTAATGTAATATGATTTAGTAGGTGCAACTTTAGACTATTTTTTTTTAATTGCCGCATTAGTGGACCTTGGTTAATGGACCATAATGTCCTCAATGGATATTAATTAGCTTTGTCAAAAAAAATATAATTTTATTAATAAATGTTGGGTCTTATTTATTTATTTTCGCCTTCGCAATTATTGGTCGCCGAAATGATGTAAACGTTATAGCCTTCTGCGGATAGTCAAACATCCTGATCCCTGAGGGCAGCAGAAAATTGCAAGCACTGTCCAGGGTAGAACCGTCATTTCACGATTTGAAAAATTTTCCTTCTTTTTTCTTTCTTTACTCCTCTCCCTTCTCCGGATGTGGAGGAGGGGTAGTTTTGTCATTTATAAAAAGTTGCCTCCACTCTCCACGTGCCTTTTCCACAAAATTCTTTTTTTTTTTTTTTTTTTTTTCTATTTTAAAAATAAATAAAGACTTTTTATTTATTGAGTTATTTATTTGGGTATTTAAAGTGATTCGTACATTCAGCGCCTTATTGGTAGGCCTCGTTACTGCTACCGACACTACTGAAGTTTGTCTTGCTCTGGATGACGTGGCAAATTCTTTGCAGTGATCACGTTAGGGGTAAAACAGGAATTCTGTGAATGAATTTGCTCAATTTATTTAACTAATCAAAAGTTGCCAACTCATCCCTCACATGAAAGTTCCTCAATGTGGGCCACACCCGATTATTTCCTTTTTGGTGTTACATGTCCACGTGGCCTGCTTCTAAAACAGTTCCTTTTTTCTTTTCTCCCACTTTGCAAGCTAATAAATACAAATTATACATCAGTTACAATTTTATTATTCCATTAATACTATGACATTTTCTGTAGCAATAGTTGTTGTGTTGTGACAATGATTATTCTTCATAGTTACTTGTTGATTTGAGTTGGTAAAGTCATTTTCAGTTTATCATTTCCAAAATTCCCACCCCACAATCATTTTTTTACTTTGGGAAAATAAAATTTATTTATTTTTCCCCCTCTTTTGAACAGTTAATGCAGATGAGTGCCTATTGACAAGAATGCAAGAAATGTCTTTGGATTACCATTTTACAGTGGAGCAAGAAGTTGGTTCTGCTACCCATGCCTTCTTTGGCTTCAATGGTATTCTACATTATACTCCATGATTATGTTTACATTATATTAACTCATTCTCTAATCAACCAATCTCTCCTTTTCACTTAAAAAATGCTAAAACTAGTTTGAAGTTTGCAAATCATGGCCATTTATCTTTACAAAGAAGCATATTTTGGTAATGGGTTTGGACCATTTATACAAAAATCATCATGATTCATCGTCATAATATTGTTTGAACCTGTGCATAGCATGTCACTTTTTGTTTCTTGTTTCCCATTTCTTAAAAATGCAAAGCGAGAAACATAGGACATTATCAAATACATCTATTTTCTAAAATACGAGAAATCGAAACTTTTCTTAGAAAGTTCAATTGGGGTTTTTTTAGAAAGCGTTTCTTAAAAAAGTAGTATACAGGAACTGCTGGTGTATGGAGAATTGCTGCAATCAATGAGGCAGGTGGGTGGAAGGACAGGACCACAGTGGAAGACATGGACCTTGCGGTCCGAGCTAGTCTTAGAGGCTGGAAATTTGTCTACTTAGGTGACCTGCAGGTGAAAAAAAAAAAACAACCTTCTATTTATAGTTATCTGCTAAAAACCAAATTTTCTTGTGGATTGTGTTTGTCGGATTGGCTAAAGCTAACTAAACCATGAATTTCTTGCCCTGTTCCTGTATTGTACAGGTAAAAAGTGAGCTTCCAAGTACTTTCAAAGCCTTCCGTTTCCAGCAGCATCGATGGTCTTGTGGCCCTGCCAATCTTTTCCGCAAAATGGTCATGGAAATTGTCAGAAATAAGGTCACTTCTAGCTCTATACCTCAAGTAGTTTCGAGAATTCTCTAGTATTTTGTTAAATCATCACTAAATCCAAAAGCTAAGCTCAAGTAAATCGATCAGTTTCGATACTTGATCGATTCATATAACCCAAAACTTAATGTCTTGAAAGTTTTTTTTTTTTAACTCTAAGTTTTGTTGTTGTTGCAGAAAGTTAATGTGTGGAAGAAAGTTTATGTGATTTACAGTTTCTTCTTCGTTCGGAAGATCATAGCCCATATGGTTACTTTCTTCTTTTACTGTGTTGTTCTTCCCCTCACCATTTTGGTTCCTGAAGTCTATGTACCAATCTGGGGAGCTGTTTACATTCCTTCAATCATTACCATTTTGAACTCAGTGGGAACTCCAAGGTGTGTTCTTTTTGTTTTTTTTTACAGAACCAAACTTTATGTTCTCTTGTGCTCATAATCATACTGGCTATTGAAAATGCAGGTCAATTCACCTTCTGTTCTATTGGATCCTTTTCGAGAACGTCATGTCGTTGCACCGCACGAAAGCGACTCTGATCGGTCTGTTGGAAGCCGGACGAGCCAACGAATGGGTTGTCACTGAAAAACTTGGAGATGCTCTCAAGAACAAGGCAGCTGCTGATGCTGCCAAGAACAAATCAAATGCCAAAGTGCCTAAAATAAGGTTCAGGTGCAAGTTTGGAGACAGGTAAATCCAAAAACCATCCTCCCTCTTCAACATAACCGAGTTTGAGATCACTTTTGAAAGCAGTCTTTTAGTCGAAACTCTCTATAAAAGCACTTTCTATTGGCCAACAAGAGCATTGCTCAAATGGCATAAAGTTGTACTGATAACCACGAGATCACTTTCTACTGAAGATCGAATCTAACGATTGTTATTTGTTCGTAATGACGACAGAATCAACACATTGGAGCTGGGATTTGCAGCATTCCTGTTCTTATGTGGATGCTATGACTTTGTTCATGGGAAGAACAGCTACTTTGTGTACCTTTTCCTTCAGACATTCAGCTTTCTGATCACTGGAATTGGCTATGTTGGCACCATCATCCCAAGCTCTTGAAAAGTGAAGACCACTTCCATTTGTTTAATGCCTTTTTTGCAACAAATTAAAAAAAAAAAAGTTATATATAAATATAAATATATGAAGAAAAAAAGAAAAAAAGAAAAAAAAAGAATGTGGGGTATCTGAGTTCCTTTAAGATGCAACTAATAATTAGTAAAGTTGATAATGTTTCTACAGAAGAGTAGCCTGCCTAACTTAGAAGAAAGAAAGTGATTTTCAGGCAAATAGTTCAGATAAAAGCCTGAGATCTTATGGAAGGCAACAGAAAGCAAGAAAGCCAAGCTACTTGGAAAAATTACAGAGTCAATCAATCTCAAGGAAGAAGAAGAAGAAGAAAGGTTAGGATTTGAAGAGGAAAAAAGGGAATTGCTATGGGTATTTTCGTCATTTAGATTGTTTTTTGAATTGTGAAATACTTTTTGTCATTTTCTGGGGTTGGTCCATTTGTTACTTTTTTTCCTTAGCTTTGTGGGGGAATAAAGCACATGGATTCAAGGGTGAACTTGTAATAACACTTGTTTACCATTTCTAGTTTTTTTTTTCTTCTTTTTTATTTTTTATTTTTCCGGGAAGAATGTTTTAGGGTAATGCATTTTCAGGGGAGAAAATCATTTTTCATTTTTCTTTTTACTTTCTTTTTTTTCTTTTCCTATTGATTGTTAGAATTATGTAAGAGTATCATGTTTGAAAGTTGGATAGTTTTTATTTATGGTAAAATTATATTTCCACACTTTTGTGTCTCTCTTTTATTTAGTTTGTCCCTCTCTTATACGACAACTTTTGCATTGTTGTGGATCTCACGTCGAAAAGATAAATAGAGATCTCACAATTTATATGATCAATGGGTTATTCTACTCATTGCTAATTGGTTTTGAGATGAAATTTCATATTTATCTAATATGCATAACAGTTTTTTAGAAAATTATTAATTATGATTTAGTAGTTTGTAATACTTGAGTTATTGAATTTGTAAGGAAGAGCAACTTCAATTGAACTTAACAATAAGACATTATAAGGAAGTACATATAGAGGAAAAAAAAAACCTTTTGGTAATCAAAGGAATTAAAGATGTCCTCATTGATGTTTTTATACTTAAAGTTATTATTAAAAAGCTAATTTTTATCTGAAATAGGAAATTGAACACAATTGATAAATTTGAAAAGAATGTTGTCTTTGTTTATAAAATTACTCAATATATTATAAAAACAAATATTTTTTTCATTAATCGTCCCTCTTTGGAAGCAACATATCAAACACCTACAGAGATTATGCCGCTCCATTTTTTATCATCTATTCTACTTTTCTTCTTCTTTCTTTTTTAGTTGTCAAGATTTTAATGGGGTATATAGGAAGATCCCTACATATCAGTATGCAACCAATTTTTGTTCCTTTGTTTATCTTACTTTATCAAATTAACTAGCTATTTGTCCAATAAAAAATTGTTACACTACCATTTAATCAATGCCTCTTAGAATTACTAGTACATTATTTTTGTTTTGTCCTTTTATATAAAATCTTTCTTTATTATTTAAAATTGAAGATCAAAGAAAAAATTACCAGACAAAACCTAAAGATTTGAGAAGTAGAACCCTTTTAACCTTTTGTCAATGATTAGTGCATTTGATAATATAAAATATAATTTTATATCATTTTTGGATTCCATCTCTTCTGAGTTGAATAATTAATTTGATTACAGCTTTTTCTCTGACTTTTTTTTTTTTTTTACTCTGACTTTGTAAAGTGTCGGTGGGAGTGAAATAAATAATTTAAAATTACCCCATAGGATATTTAATTAAATTTTATTTTATTGTATTGGCATTTCTTGACTTGAAGTAGAAGTGTCTTCATTGTTCATTTATGTCTCATTAATTTAATAACCTTTTGTTATACTTATACCAATGTTTTTTTTTTTTTGGGTTTAGTTTGGATAAGCTTGGTGGCCATAACAATAATGAATACCAAACTGGTAGTCTTCTAATAATAACACTTCATTTAAGTGTGTGTAAAGCATACTTGAGCATTTTGGATTAGTGCTTCATGATTACTCCCCCAAAAAAAAAAAAATCTTTTTTTTCAAACTTCGAAAAGATGGTAATAAATTGAAGAAATTTTTAAAATACTTTTGGAGATACATTAAATTATAAGTTTAGTTTTAGAACTTATAAGTCAAAGTGAACTTAGTTTAGCGGTAATTGAGATATACTCTCGACCAATAGGTCAGGGGTTTAAATCCCCTCACCCCAAATGTTGATGTACTCAAAAAAAAAAAAAAAAAAAAAAGTTCTAGAACTTATAAAGTGTAACAAGTTATTAACATTAATAGATTTTTAAACTTTCAATTTTTTGTCCAAAAAGAAATGTATACTATGCATCTGAACATAAATTTTGTATAAAATAAGTCTCTAACTTATTTAAAGTTTTTAAAAGTTAATTGACATACTATATATAAATTAAACTTGAATTTATGACTAACAAGACCTTAAACATTCAATTTTGCGTCTAGTCTGTAACTCCATATATTTATGGTAAACAAAATTGAGTTTAAGAACATGTAATATATTTAACATATTTTCAATAAGATGATTTCGTCATTTTGTCATCACCAAAACAGATGCTCCTTTTATAAGGTCCAAGTTATCAAAAGCAACAAAGTAAATGAGACGAGATAATTTTAAGTGTGACGAATTTTCGTCATGTCCAAATTATGAGCTCGACCTTCCATGTTCGAAACAATAGGTCGATTGGATGCATATACAAGTACATGCTTAACTAGTGTTCGAGATCAATTTCTAGAAATCTTTCGCTCTCAAGGAAAGGAATCCAAATGGCACGTATTCCTATACAACAAGTTATTATTTTTGATAGCTAATATGTAATGTTTCTTATAGTACTTAGTTTTGCCAGCTCATGTGACTTAGATATCACATGATGTATTCTTCAATCTTCTTCACTTCTCACGTTTATGAAGCTCGGACATTTCTAACATGTAGTGTACACTAGCTATGACAGCTTTTTAATTGAATTTATTCCATACAAATTACCAAAATGGAGTTCTCAAAAATAAATACTAATATATACAAACAATATTAAGTGGCTTATTAAAAGGAAAACATTTGGTTGCACACGAGTGTGTAGAGCTCCTTACATATCCCATTCAAATCTTGACAACTAAAAAAGAATGGTAAAAATTGAGAAAACCTTTTTATCTCTCCTAATTGTCAACATTTTGATTGTGGTATGCAATGATATCTCTACATATCAGTATGCAATCAAGTATTATTGTTTTTATTGGTACAAGCCTTATGTCGGTTGAACTATGATCATAGTGGCAAATCTCTTGACTATTTAATTTAGAATATATAATATAATGTTCTAACTAATTGATGGCAATGAATAGGTAGGATAAATAGTTTTTTTTTTTTTTTTTTTTTTTTTTTTTTTTTAGTGAAAAGGCATTTAATATTGTTTGTAAATGTTATTGAAGAGAGGAACATCAAAAGCAAGTTGGTCTGACAAGATGCTCAAAATAATCAATGCCCACATAATAAATAAGTTAGGAGAGAATACCCTTTTCACATTTAACCACAATTCTCTCCCCAAGAAAAAAGAAAGAAAGAAAAAAAAAAAAAAAGGACAAAATACACTTTTGGTCTTTGAGGTTTGAGGTTAATGTCTATTTGGTTCCTGAGGTTTGAAAAGATACACTTTTAGTCTCTGAGATTTGGAAAATAGTTTTAAATGGTCTCTGAGTTAATTTGACCGTTAGTTGACTAACGAAAAATGATGTGGCATGTTGAGGTGGAAAATTTTAAATGAGGTGGGCAAATTCTAGTTTTCATTTTATAAATTTAAAATTTTCCACCTCAACGTGCCAAGTCATTTTTCCGTTAGTCTAACTAATGATCAAATTAACTCAGGTACCATTTAAAACTATTTTCCAAATCTCAGGGACTAAAGTGTATCTTTTCAAACCACAGGGACCAAATAGACATTAACCTCAAACCTCATGAACCAAAAATGTATTTTGCCCCCCAAAAAAAGCATCTCACTAAATGAAACATAATAAAAGAAAAATAAATATATTTTTTATAATTGGAATAATTTTTTTTTTAAATTTGTTGATTTTATAATTGAAAACTAGAATTAAGTGTATAATTTGACATTTAAAAAAAAAATGTTGGATTTTGAACATGTGGGATATTTCAACGGTACAGTGCCGACAGAAGCATATGAAGAGAGAGTGATCGGCGCCGACAGAGAGCGATGCCGGAGGCGGAGGCTGGCCCTTTCCAGAGGATGTTTTCTTTCTTTTCCGGTAGCCGGTGGCAAGTAGCAGTGGGGTCAGCGGTCAGGGACAGAGGTGAAAAAGGAAAGAATAATAATGGAACAATATAATTCTCTCTCACCATCTTAATCTCTCTTAATTTTAAAACTATATTTAAAATACTTTTTTTAAAAAAAAAAATATTACAAATTTAGTCTCTCAACTTTGAACGTTGTATCAATTAAATCCTTGAACTTTAAAAAAAAATTAATAATTCCATGATATATTTGATATTTTTAAAAATTAACCAATATACCATATATAAAATTAAATTTTATGTCTATTCGGACTCCACACGTCCAATTTTAAATAATGTTAAATAGTTTAAAGACTACATAAAATTAAAAGTTCATGGACCTATTTGAAACTTTTTAAAGTTCTAAGATCTATTTGAAACCTTTTAAAGTTCAAAGACTAAATTGACATGGACTAAACATGTAATTTAACCTAAAAAATTATAATTTCAATTCTCTTTAATTAGCATCCCTCTAAATTTTGAGAATAAAAAAGTTATATATAAAAGAAGTTAGGCATATGACTGACTTTACTCGGTATGGAGTATGGACATGTTTAATGATATGTCTTTTCACTGTCTTGTATTTTTGCTGATTAGAAAAAAAATGTGATTGTATTATAATTGGACTCTATTCACATTTTTAAAATTGCTAAAAAGAAAAAATTGTTCGAGAAAGTCCAGAACAAATCAACTGTCGATGGTCAAATTTGGTCAGAGGAACTCATCTGACCTTCACGTGCGGTAAATTTGTTTGAGAGAGGGAAGACGTGGCCTGCAAGACAGTAAACCTGCACATCGGTGTGGTGCTAGCCACACTAGCTCCAATGCTTAAGTCAGCAAGCAGAACGGTGGGAAGCAGGAAAGTAAGAGCAATAGGAGAAAATAAAGAATAGAGTTCGGGATTAGAGGTCGGATCCCCTCTTCAGTGGCGAAGAGGGGTATAAAAACCTTCTCATGCTCCTAAGATTTTTAGGAATTCGAAGGCGTTTCGGGACAAATCAGGCAGAACCGGGGCGGCCAGAGACAGTGGGGACCAAACGGAGCTAGAGGAGCTCGACCCGCAGGTCGGCCTCGGCCCATGGCCGAGGCAGAGCACGGGATCGGGCCAATAGCCCGACCCCTTCGATCTTGACTCGTTTCGTCTCGAGGTCCATATTCCAGTCTTATTTCTGTCCAATTGTCCTAATCAGCTCCTTGTACATTAGAGTGGTCCAAAATTACCTATAACAACTCTTATTTAAAGTTTAACTTCAGTTTAGCTTAATGTTTATGTTATGAGTAACATTTTCCTTAAGTTGCTTTACTACTATAATAGTGAACAAGTTTGGATAAACATTATTATAAAATTATTTTGCTAAAAAGAAAAATTATTAAAGGCTATCTTATTATAGTTTGCTATACTCATAATAATTAACTTTGTACGTTTCAATATTCTGAATAAAAAAGAATTGTTCTTTATTCTAAAATCACAATTGTGAGATAATAGTCATATCTAACATCATTGAAAGAAAAAAAAGGGTTAAAAAAGGGATTCAATATCAAATAATATGAATGGATTGGATAGCACCTTTTTTCCCTTGAAAACAAATCTATCTTTTTATCATTAACACTCATTAGCACCAAACCAATACAACACAACCCTTTTAAGAAAACTAGTTCATATGAAATTGCATTCATGTAAATAAAGTTTGCTGAATTTAAGCTCAAAGTAGGCCATATTTATGGATATGAGATAGAACTTGGATCATAATGCAAAAATATAATTTTGCACTCAAAATAACTTCAATGAAAAGACATGTAATAATATAATTCTTGTAATGTTATTTAATTATCATTAATTCTTCCATTGAAGATTAATAATAAAAAAAAATTATCCTTAGAAGATAGATATTATTAAGAGAATAGTTAGCATTTTGTTTTATTGAAAAAAGTAGAGTAAATTGTATATTCATGGAGCAAAAAGGGAGGTTTTATTGACTAGTATTTAATAAACTTAAATCTAAATTATTATTATTATTATTATTATTTGTGGCTAAAACGGGAATTGAACGCTTTATCACAAAAAATTGTGAAAAGAAATGAAAATAGTTGCTGGCTGTGGGGTTCGAACCCACGCGCACTTATGTGCAGAAGATCTTAAGTCTTCCCCCTTAACCTCTCGGGCAAACCAGCTGATTGTTTATTATATTGGTAATTTTCTTTATTATTAAATTAACTTGCTGCAGTAATTGCTTTTTTTTTTCCTTTTCTTTTCTTTTTTAAACTAGTAATTGATTAATAAATGAAATACCTAATTTCACAGTAATTTCTTTCTTGAAAAATTGTAAACATAAAAATTTCATCACAAATATTTAAATTAACAAATAAGAATTTTAATACTTACAGATAAGTTTAAATTTCTAATTGTTTAAATCAGATCCATATAGCTGATATTTTATTAATAATTATTACATTTCATCGATTTTTCTATGATACAAAGGAAATGTCGATTCACTCTCATGTCAATGTTGAACTTATGAAAGTATAAAATTGTCGAATACTATTTTAAAGCTTTATAAAATTTGAAAACCATAAGATTAAGAATAAAAAATAATTTACATTATAAGTAAACCACAAATTATCCTAAGGACTAACGTAATGGTACAAGTCAACATCGAGATGATGCCCAAACTAAAGCCACAAAATCTAGAACTTGAGGAGGCTGCTTTACTCGTTAAGGACAAGTTAGGCGAGAGTGAGGTTTACATACACCAACAAAGAATGAAGGAGTCGAACCCCATGTGGGTCGACCTAGGCTAGAACCAAGCCTCAAGCTTCGCTACAAGCGCTTTCCCCTACTTTCCTACGTGGAGTATCCCGAAAATCTAGACAAGATTTTGGGTAGGATGACAATGAGTCTTACTCTCTGCTACTTTACTTTTGATTCCACCCAAAAGGCGGGATACGAATGGAGATATTGTCCCTTACTTATAAAACCATGATCTTCCTCTTATCTAGTCAATATGAGACTTTATTTGTATTCCCAACAATTCTCCCGTCGAACAAAGTATCATATAGTCTCCCCTCAAATAGTCATTTATCTATCCACCTCTCTAGTTTCAACAAGAGTTGACAAGCTAGCTCTTCTTCTTTTTGGAGCACACCGCTTGTCTAGAGCTTCAATGTTTGTAGATGTATATATACTTACATACCCATGAAATTTTGTTTGTATTTCATACTGTCATCCCTTCGAACAAAATACCACATAATTGAATGGAAAAAACTTACCTACATACCGATATGTAGGGATCTCCCTGCATACCACCATTAAAATGTTGACAACTAAGAGAGAGATAACAAAAAATTCTCATTTTCTATCATTCTCTTTCTTAAAAAATTCTCATTTTCTCTCATTCTCTTTCTTACTTGTCAAGATTTTAATGGGGTATGTAGGTACCGGTATGCAGGTAAGTTTTGTTCTGATTGAATTATCACCTCCCTCTTGTTTGAATTGTATACAAACATGATTGAGTTAGAGACATGACTCTGATACTACTTGTTAGGCACAACAAGCCCTCTATATATCTCCAAAATGATATTGTACACTTTGGATATAAATATTTCGAATGGAAGAGATCTAGAGCCTCTAACCTTCAATCGTGAATGCCTACTAATCACTAGAGACTCAGATCTAGAGACTAAGATTTTAAATTTTATAATTTAGTAAAGTATAATGTCTTTAGTTCAAAAGATTTATTGTAATGCTTGAAATTCTCAAAATATAAGTTCTCATGAATTTATTGGAACTAGTTTAATTTAACACATGAGATATTCCCTTTCACTTTGGAACATGGTTCATTTAATATTATATACTTTTCGAAATTCTCGTTGAAATTATGTGAAAAAGAATGATTTAGGTAAGGAAGCATGAACCACCTCAACGACAACGCAATGGCAACCCAACAAATCTTGCCATAGATGAGGATGAGAAAGAAAAGAGAAACACCCGAACAAAATAACAAAATTGAAAACATTAATATTTTTAACTAACTCATTAAAACATTTCAAATCAACTCAGATCAATCATTTAATTACCGCCATATCATTGTTTTTAACCATAAAACAAATGGTCAAAGTAGATCAATGACCATTTAAAACCTTTTCTTGTAAAGATTAGACCAAATAAACATGAACTACAAAGTTTGGAGACCAAAAGCATATTTTACACTTAAATTTTAATTTGCAACAAGAAATACTATTTACACTCCTACACTTTCTTTCTTTATTCTCTCTTATCTTAGTATTCTATTTCTTATAGAATATACAAATTTACAACTTATTTAAGCCCGAGCCTAACTCAAATTTAACACCCCTCTTTCTTTTCAACCTAACCCGTCGTACAACCTCGTGAGCATGACCAAAAACGTATTAACATCTAAATCACTGCAGCAGTTTGCACTTTGCATGAAACTAGAATTAATCCATATTTATTTAGTTATCTAATTGTCGCAAAACTTATAAGAAACATTTTTCCACTTACATTTCCAAAAAAATAAATAAATAATACAGGGTTTCATGATAAAATCCAAGTGCATTAATAAATAGTGTCACCCTACATACCACATTCTTTGGAATAATAATATGGATACAGCAACGAGACCAGAAAACATACATTGATCAAACTAAATTCATCTTCCTCAATTTGAACACATTCATTTCTCGTTCTATAATCCCAACCCTCAAAATTTCAGCCAAGCCTGCAACCTATCTAGAAAGCAACATATTGAAACTGTAAAAAGAATATATGGCACTCTTCCTTTTACTTACCCCCATGCTTAGCTTTACTGTGCGACTGAAGAGCAACGTCCGAACCGAATGACCTGATGAAACGGACAACTTAATATCAGCAACATGAGAGCCTTTCAATTTTCAGCAAGTAACCTATAAAGCCAAACATACCTTTCGCAGGATTTGCAAGAGAACTGGCCACCAGATTTTGGGCTCTCTGACTTGGCAGCAGTTTTACCAGTTTTCTTGGCTGGGTGGGGAGTAGCTGTATGGCCCCCCTTCTTAGAATCTGGCAACAAACAACAATCAAGTTAAGTGCCAATTCTATTGGATGGAAGTTTAAATAGCGTGCAGGCTCAACATTTTGAAGCAAAAATATTCCACTTCCAAACATAAGCTAAATCGGGATTAACTATAATTTTCAATTCTACACGGGTCTAAAAAGGTTCCATCATTCTTGAAACAATGCTTATGCCAAAATGTGACTCTATGAAATAAATAAATGGTCAAAAGAATTACCAGTCTTTTCAGGCGAAGCTAACTTCCCCTTCTTGGCAGGAACGGGAGTCATCTTGGAGGCAGACTCATTCGACCTCTTCTTGGTTGGTTCAACCTATAAGGACAAGAGAAAATCAAGACGATGCTAATCTAAATGGACTGAAGATAAAATGTTTAAACTGTCAAATAAAATAATAGTACAAAAAGATGAAAGTAAATACTACGATCACAACAACACCTTCTTCGGTGTCTCCTCATCACTTTCAGTATCATCATCTTCATCATCAGAGTCACCACTGCCAGCTTCGAGCATTTCCTGCCATTTATCATAAATGTAAATGTGCCCGCCAAATTACAGAAACAATTGAAAACTCAAATATTCATCATCGACCATGATAATGCATTCACTAACACTCCAGATTTTGTGTGTCACATGATTTTTTAAAAAATAAAAAGTTTAATATATATTGTCTTGGTGAAAGGCAAACCGCAAAATTATCATGGCCGTGTAAATTCATACAAGTAATATCAATGAGAAGGCTATTAATAGAACAGGACACGAGAAGGGGAAAGAATTGAAAACAAAAGAAAATATAGAATCTCATCTCCCCGATTACTCCACATTAAAAAATAATTGGCCACGTTAACTGTGGAGGAGAACCAGCAATTGGATTAACAATAATCTACAATTTTAATTCAAGTTAAAAATCAATTCCAATGCCACCATGGAACCAGTTGTATTCAGTTGATGCATGGAACAATTATCCAAGAATACAACAAAGGTGAAAGAAATTCTTTTATATTACCTCATCAGATTCTTCATCGGAATCTTCATCCTCATCCGACTCATCGTCATCATCAGACTCGTCATCCTCATCCTTGCTTGGTTTCAGAGGCTTCACATCTGGCTTCTTTAAAGAAGCAGCCTTTGCAGCGTTACTTTTATCTGCAATAGCCTTCTCCTCCTTCTGGCTAGGTTTTCCTGAAAGTATATCATCATGAGATAATGCATCAGAGTAAGTATATTTCTTACAACAAAAACACTAATGTTTTCATAATGGGATTCATTTACCGTTTTCAGCAGGTGGCAATGCAAGTTCTTCATCCTCCGAGCCAGAATCAGAATCTGAAAATAAATAACACACAGAGTTGATCAACATCTCGAACTCATATAAGAATCCAAAAAGAAAGGTCAGGGTACAAGAACTTATGAATGAAAAACAACTTACCAAGATAATCATCGGTAGAAAAAAGAAAACAGGAGGTGGTCAAGGAAAACAAACGATGTTGCAGACTACCGACAATAGAGAAGTACTAAAAACCAGTGCCATCATATGTAATAGCATTCAGGTCCAAAAATTATAATTAAGCTAATTAATTCAGATACGCATAGATCTAAGCCTTTTGATCACCTATTCGATAACAATTCCCAAATATGGAAGAAATAGTGCATTATTTTCTCTAAGTATAATTTTAAATAAGAAAGTCAAATATAGCTATAGATACGCTGCAATAGTTACACGTCATACAATGCATAAGCTTCCTATCATTGTTTTAAGGGGAAATATAAATCCTCAAATTTGAAAGAAAGGATATTGTTCTTGATCCTCCGCATGAGCCAGGTATCCAGCACAGTAAACACTTCCACCCTTCCCGTTGTGGGAGATCTCAAATTCCTTCTCAAACACAAGATCAAATGATAGCTGTGGGAACTTCTCTGCGGAGAGAAATCCCAAAACAAGCTTTTGGCCACCAATCTTCAAGAAGATAGTAACGTTTTCATTTGCTTTGTCCTTCTTTACTTCACCTAGAGTCGCCTACATAAAATCATTTCATCAAAATAGCTACATGGGAAGAGTTAACACAAAGAACTAGGAGAATCAGTGATTCAACAGGGAAAAAAAAACATATAATAATTAAAATAATGATAATAACGGTCCCTACCTGTGATAGATGCAGGAACTTTTGAACTCCAGGCTTCACTATGAGTGCCTGACCAGGCTTGACTTCAACACCTACGATCCCAAAAACATAAAGGAATGTTTTTTTAGTTCATCGAGTCACAAAATAAAGAATTCGTGATAGATTTTAGCAATCCAAATATTACGAGACAGCCACCACCTCCCCGCGAAACTAAATGAGAAAAAAGAGAAGTAGAAAAAAGAGATGGAGAAGAAGAAGCTTAGAAGCGGAGAACGCCAAGCATGACATACAACAACTCGCACATACAATACAACGAGAACGAATTAAACAAATTGTGAGAACAAAAGCCAAAACGAGCAATATACGAAGCAATACAAAAAAACTTCACTGGTAGCGAGGAGAAACCTGAAAATCGTCAGTGTTCTAACGAGAAAAACTTCTTGGCTTTAGTTAAAAGAACGAAAAAGCAAAGTAGCTTACCCCAAAACTCCATTGACAGTGCAGGTAGAAGATGCTAGGGTTTTAGAAAAGCCCTGAAGAGGAAATCAACTGTAATACAATTTGAGAACGAACGATCGGACAGATGGGATTGGTACTCGAAAATGTTTGAAGCATTTTATAAGGGAATTGCCGCCAGCTTTTTTGGGGCTTAGGGTTTCAAATAATCGAGCCACAAATTTTGATGTCGGTGTGGGCCTGGGCTTAATGAATGAAACGTTCATTTTTGGGCTTCGATCTCAAGCCCAATTAGTTGAACATTTAACTCGGCCAACTAGCGTGAACCCAACATGTTGATTAATATTCTAATTTTTTTTTTTTTGAAAATTAATATTTTCAAATTTGTTGCAAGCATACTGGTTAGTAATTAACAAATTGAAAATGTCAATCCTTTTTTTTTTTTTTTTTGAAATAATGTCAATCCTTTTTTTTTTTTTTTTGAAAAAATAAACTTGTATTACGCCACAAGGGCAGAAGGAGAAAGGTCATCTTTGACCAGATTATACAACCAGCTTGGGAATTGGGACACCCAGCTCTCATAAACTCTCATCAAACATGCATTTTTTGCTAAGAAGTCAGCTACTGAATTACATTGCCTAGGAACAAATTTAAAATCAATATTGTCAAATTTCTCTTCGAATTTCCAGATATCTTCAGCTAGAGCCTCCACGTCACTCCACACTATCGACTTTTTCTTAATGAAATTTATTGCCAATAGGCTGTCAGATTCCACAAGGAGGTTTTTGCAACCTATTGAGCCAGCCATTTGCATTCCTTCAAAAATTGCTTTCAGTTCAACCATATGGACATCAAGAGAGAAATCCACGAAAGATGAGGAAGCAGCCAAGATCTTTCCAGCATTATCTCTGATGATAAACCCCAAACCAGACGTTGAGGTCGAAGGATTGCAGGCCGCATCTGAATTTAGCTTCCAGAAGCCGATGGGGGAGGAGTCCAACATGCACTTTGAGCAGGACAATTGCCATCTCTTCGTCCTTGAGGTCTCGATGGTCGATCTCGATTATTTGTTTTCAAGAAAATATCCTGGTAATCTCTTATCCATTTGCTTTTAATTTGAATGGAGGGAATAGCTTCACCATGCGTCGCCTTGTTTCTGTCATTCCAGATCGCCCAACAAGATACGGCAACAAGATTGAGATCTTCCTGATTCGAGTTAGCATCAATCTTCATCCATCGATCAACAAAGCTGCCATTGAAGTCTTCATCCAGAAAAACCTTGTTGTAAGTATGCCGCCATATCTCTCTGGCCCTAGAACAGGTAAACAAACAGTGATCAGTGCTTTCTATTTGTGATTTACAGATAGGACAATGAACAGGAATATTAATACCCCTTCGCTTAAGATTGAAATTGTTGGGAATGGAATCTTTTAGGGCACGCCAGCAAAAGTGTTTGATTTTTGTAGGGATTTTAAGCTTCCAGAGGTTAGACCAAACGCGATTTAGGGGAGATGAACTAGCTTGAATTCCATCAATTTTGATATTCATATATAGTTTGTAGCCACTTTTGACCGAATAATTCCCTGTTTTATCGTAGTGCCATATTAGTTTATCGTTTAGATTCATATTAACAGGGATAGTTTTGATAGAATCTATGTCAAAATTAATGATCGCATTTTTTAGTTTATCAATCCTTTTTTTTTTTTGAGAAAGAGAAATTGAAAATGTTAATCTGATATCATAATAAGTTGGATTTCCCTTATTTACACTTTTGTTGCTTTCTATTCTTTAAAGTTAAAACTTTTGTTGTTTTTTTTTTTGAAAATAAACTTTTGTTGTATTTATATTGTCGTGTATATTTACAATTTTACATAAATTATGTTTTAAGCTCATAATTTAAAGGCTTGTTTATATTATTATTTTGTTTACTGCAATAATTGTGCAACTAGTGGAATTAATACTTCTCACTAGTTAAAATTATCTATTTCTTCAGCCTCTTCATAGATTTACATCTCCTGTTTCCGTCCACATCAATTTTCAACCTCGATTGATTCTTTTTGTTTTTGTTCTTTTTTGAAGCAATACCTCGATTGAATTACACCAAGGTATGATAAAATGACTGATTAGTAGTAAACTTAATCTGATTTGGAAGTTCACAATTAAAATCAATTTATAACTCCTCAAAAAAAATTAAATCAATTTATACAAATTTTTAAACAAATGGATCATTTTAATGTTAATCAAACATTCCAAATATAACTCAATGATAATTGACATGTACACTCACCAAGAGATCAGAAGTTCGAATACTCTCATCTTACCCCAAAATATTGTTGAACCCAAAAAAATTAAATTAAAAAAAAAAACCTTCCCACACGTGCTCGGAGACTGTTCAAAAAAAAAACCTTCCCACAAGGAAAAAAATCAGCTTTCATTACCTAAAAGAAAAAAAACAAAATATATGTGTTCCAAAATGATGATATTGAAGTCCTAAAACCGAGATTGCCATTGCCACACTAAATAACACATTCTAAGGAAAAATATGAACTACAGACAGTAATTAAGACCCAAAACATACATAAAATCAAAACTAAATTCATCTTCTTCATCAATTTGAACAATAGCTTCTCGTTTAATGATCCGAACCCTCCGACACAAAATTTCAGCCATGATCGCAACCTATCTAGAGAGTAACATATTGGAGCTCCAAAATAATATGTTGTCACTGATCACTTCCTCTTCCCTTTCACTTACCCCCATGCTTGGCTTTACTGTGCGACTGAAGGGCACCATCTGAACCAAATGACCTAAGAAAAAGAACAGAGGACATGACGTCAACAATACCTTAGGAACCTTCCATTACAGCAAGTAATCTATAAAGACAAACATACCTTTCGCAAGATTTGCAAGAGAACTGGCCACCGGATTTGGGGATCTCTGCCTTAGCAGGAGTCTTCACAGGTTTCTTAGCAGGGTGGGGAGTGGCTGTATGGCCGCCCTTCTTGGCATCTGGCAACAAACAACTAACAAGTTCAGTACCCAGTCAGGGTGTGTTTGGTTTAACTTTTCAAGTGTTTAATTTTGAAAAAATTTCTAATGTTTGGCCACCACTAAAAATGGCTGGTTAGAAAATGAGATTGATAAATAAACCATTTTGAGAGAAACACTTGAAACCAGCTTAAAGACTTCTTAAATATACAATTAACTTGTGTATAAAAACATTTGGAAAAATGTAACCAAACATATGAGTGTTTAAATTCTAAACAATTTATATACAAAATGTTTTTTAAAAAATGCATTCTTGAAAAACATTTAAATTGAAATGTATTCCAAACCGACCCTTAATTTGAAGGAAGCTTTAAATGTCATCCGGTGTCAAATTTTTTAAGTAAAAGCAGTTTACTTTATAAGCTATGCTAACATTATATGTTCACTTGTTAACTGTATAATATGTCATTCTAGACGGCTCTAGACAGTTAGATACGATTCGGTCACCAATGGAATAAAGCTTATTGATGTTAGTATAAAATAACTGAATGGTTAAAAGAATCACCAGTCTTCTCAGCCGAGGCTAACTTCGCTTTCTTAGACACTGGGGTCTTGGAGGCAGACTCGTTCGACCTCTTCTTGTTCGTTTCAACAACCTACAAGGGGACACAAGCTGATAAAAATGATGCTACGAGAAGAAAAATTGATCTTCCAAACGATCATAACCTACTAAAAATAGTAGTTAAACTAGGAGCGAACCACACCTTCTTTGGTGTCTCCTCACTTTCAGTACCATCATCTTCATCATCAGAGTCGCTGTCAGCTCCGAGCATTTCCTGCAATTTATCAATAGCACCATTATCATAAATAAGGATCATTCGTCATCTAACAACGTCCTCAGCAACCTAACAGAAAGGATTCACAAAGCTACGGCAAGAAAAGATGCCCAAATCAAACTACAGAAACAATTGAAAACCTCAAATGGTCACCCAACGTGGTTAGGATAATGTCTTCACTAATAGACACTAACAACTACCCCTAAATGTATAAACATTAAAGAGTCCGCTCACAACTTAAGACCACTTATTAAGAGGGCTTGTCACATGATTCACAAAGAACATGTATATTTAAATTTTCGCATCTATTTCCCCAATGCGGTGTTTTACCAATGATAATGAAAATTTTAATATTGAGTAATATAATTAAACTTTTTAGAAATTAGAGATTATGGAGGGGAAAACATTGTTTAAGGGCATTAGTTGGTTTCCTCCAAAAAGAATTAAAAGAATTTAGATTTTTTTTTTAAAAAAAAAAGCTTCAGGCGATGAGCAAGGACAGCTCAATTCTTAAAGCAAGGGACCAGGGCCATGCTTTTCAGAAAGAAAAAAAAAGGCTCCTTTATTAATCACTACTCCCAGAATATAATACAAGTAATAGACTTTAATTTAAACTACCTCATCAGACTCATCGCCAGAATCCTCATCCTCATCAGACTCATCATCATCATCCGAATCATCATCCTCGTCCTCCTTGCTCGGCTCCAGAGACTTAACATCTGCCTGCTTTGAAGATTCAGGCTTCAAAGCATTAAGTTTTCCCGCAATAGACTTCTCCTCCTTCTGGCTAGGTTTTCCTGAAAGTAGATCATCACGGGATAATAGGCACAGAGCCCAAGTATATTTCTTACCACCAAAATACTATTATTTTTACATAATCGGATGCATTTACCATTCTGAGCAGGTTGTAATGCAAGTTCCTCATCCTCCGAGCCAAAATCAGAATCTGAAATACGATAACATATACTCAGCTAATCAATTGAACAAACTCAAATTAGAATCTGAAAGGATCTAACTGGGTGATAGATTCGCGAATGTTAAAAAAAACTTACCAGAATACATTTCCGTGGAAGAGAGAAGACGGGATACAGAGTTAAGGAAAAAATGGATACTAAAAATAAATCAAAACGGAGAAGTGCTAAAAACCAATGCAATCATATTAAACAAAAATTAATGTAGACCGTGAGGCACTCAGAAACTTTATCTTCACTATTTGCGGAAAATGGAAAATTTTCAGAAAGCCAATGCAACTACAGCTACGGTTATACATATCAAATTTCTAAAAAATAAAATTGCGTATGTTGTCCCAACAGAATTGACTTCTGAGACTGCAAGTGTTCAAAAATACATAAGCTAATGAAAGCGTAATCCTAAAGTTAATTAAGAAATCTTGCTACTTGACTCCAATCATAAAACCCATCCAATAAAAGAATTTCATATCACTGTGTCAAGGGGTTAATATAAATCCTCATACTGAAAGGAAGGATATTGTTCTTCGTCGTCCGCAGAAGCCTGGTACCCCAATAAGTAAATACTTCCACTCTTCCCGTTGTGGGAGAGCTCAAATTCCTTCTCAAACACGAGATCAAACGATAGCTGAGGGAACTTCTCTGCAGAGAGAATTCCCAGAACAAGCTTCTGGTCATCAATCTTCAAATAAATAGTCACGGATTCATTCGCTTTCTCCTTCTTTATTTCACCTAAAGTCGCCTGCATAAAAAACATCCTATCAAATTAGCTGCACGGAATGGTTGATTCCACCCATGAAAAATCAGTGGCTCAACTGGGCAAAAAATTTAAAATAACTACAACGATACCTGTGACAGATGAAGATATTTCTGATCTCCAGGTTTCACAGAGAGTGCCTGACCAGGCTTAACTTCAACACCTAAAAGCCCAAAAAAATTATGAACCTCTGAGTTCTTCACGTCACCAAAAGAAAGAGTTGTTGAGTATTTATCAATGCAAATATTACGAGACAACACCATCATATTGAGACATCCCTCAAAAACCAACAGTTCATGAATCTTCTTCCAACATTACGACAAGCAGGACCAAAAAAGAAAACAGAAGAGGAAGAAGCTTAAAAGCAGAGAGGCCAAGCATGATATTCAAGAGCTAGCTAGAGTTCTCACATACTATACAAACGAGGACTGTTTGAATGGAGAAGAAAGAAAAACAAAACGAGAAATATTACGATTACGAACACAAATAACACAGACGAAAGCAAAAGTAAAATATGGAACCTGAATAACTCGTCGCTGTTTAAACCGATAGAAACTTCTTAGCTCAAAACAAACGGAGCGAAAAAACAGAATCACTTACCCCAAAACTCCATTGATAGTGCCGTAAGAACACGCTAGGATTTTAGAAATATCTTCGAGAGGAAGTGAACAATGGCAGTGCTCGAGAAGGAACGATTAAAGAGAAGGAAGACGACAGTGTTTGAAGCACTTTATAAGGGAATTGCCGCCAGCTTTTTGGGTCCCTAGGGTTTCAAATAATCGAGCGATAAATTTCGCTCTCGGTTTGGGCCTGGGCTTTATTTTAAAAGGCCATTGATTTATTGGGCCGGACTTTCCAGTCCAGCTGTCGGTCGGCCCATTTGAGTGGGCTGACTTAAGCTTCAGAGTAAACATGCTGATTAAAAAATATTTAATAATATGAAAATGGTAATTAAAAAAAATATGGCATTAAGCTATGCTCATGTTGTCAACTTTGTTTAAATTTTTCCATAACATTTTCGCGTTTAAAACGTGTGATCGTATCTTATAATTTATAATTGTATTGAGAACTTGCTTGATTAGTTATGGGATTTCTTATCAAAGAAAAAAAAAATTATTATCTTTAATATTGTTTATACAACCTTAAATTTTACTTCAATCAATTTTCACTTCTAAATGTTAATGTTTAGTAAAGTTAACACCACATATTAGTTTTTTATTATTATAGTATTTTGAAATTTTGTAGCTAAAGTCTTGTCTAGTTGATTTTTTTTTTAATGTAAAAACACAATTTGAAATCACTTTAGATTTCAAATCTTCTCTTTCTTATGATAACAAACAACAAAATTCATTAACTTTATTTGTAGAGTGCACCAAAATTGATTTCTCACCATCCATCCTATTTCTTGTTTTCAAAACATAAAAATGAAAGAATAAAACTTGGTTCCCTACATACCCTATTAAAATATTGACAATTAAGAAAGATGATGGGAGAAAATGATAAAACTTTTGGAACAAAGCTTCCCTGCATACCGTAGGGATTTCCCTACATACTCATTAAAATTTTGACAACTAAGAAAGAGAAAGGGAGAAAATGAGAAAAAAAATTTATCTCCCCTAGTTGTCAACATTTTAATAGTGGTATGCAGGGAGATCCATGCAGGAAAGTTTTTTCCAAACTTTTGTATCTTTCCTAGTTGTCAAGATTTTAACGGTGGTATGTAGTGAGATCTTACATACTGATATGCAGCCAAGTTTGTTCCAAAACAAACAAAAAATGATAAGATGCCAAACACACCCTAAGTTTCTAAATTCCCCCCCCCCCCCCCCTTTAATTTTTTGAAAAAGAGGTTCCTACCTTTGATGGTCTTTTTTAGTGCTTTCCTTGTGGTGCTATTAACAAGAGTTAGGCTATTTTATCTCTTTAATTTCATAGTTGTTTCCTTTCCTTTGCAAAAATTTTCATGTAGTTTATATTTTGATAGGTCCATTTAATCACTATTTTAATCTTTACTGAACATCAATCAAACAAATAAATTATTGATTATTATGATAATTAATAATAAGATAAGATATTGAAAACGACTCTCCGATTTTTTTATCAACATTCCACTTATCTAAAAGATAACCAAGATATTTTTAACTCCATAGGGACAATGATCAATCAGTACATTTTAAAACTAATAAATTGTAAATATCTTAATCTTAAGAATCTTGGATACAATCCAAATATCTTTCCAGATATTATTTGTTTACAAATATCTTGGTTCATTACAAGTCCAATCCAAGTGAATCTTCAAAGGTTATTGTTTTTTAATCAAATGGTTCCTATTCCTTTCTAATCATACTTTAACTGATGATGGAATTTGATATTGTAAAATGTTTTTCGATTAAGATAAGGTTTGAGTGTGCCTTAAACAACATCCACGTATCTTCTTTCTTTCTTTCTTTGAGAGACGTGCATGAATCTACATTTTTTTAAGAAGCAACAAACAATTGAATATACAAACACAAAAAAGAAATTGTTTGATGTCTGTCACATAATAATCTCTTTTTAATGAAAGGTTAATTGATATCGAAGGTGTTTATAGTACTACATAAAATCATATTTTCTTTGTTCACACTGTAATTTTGCATTTATAAATGTGTTTTTAATGCTGGTGGTCCCCACTTAAAATAAGAGGATGTCCACGAATCAACTAATAAATAGGAGTGTCTATACTCGTATAGAAATTTTTTGGACCAAACTTTGTCCTTACATTTACAATACCATGTTCTAAAAATATGCATTTGAATCCTATTGACAAACATACCATTATATGGCATCATTCTCCAAAAAAAAAAAAAAAAAAAAAAAAAAAAAAAAAAAAAAAGCATCGTCGTCGATCATAAAACATGCCTAACACTATGGTGTATGACTTTAGGGCCTGTTTGGCAGTTTCTTCCATGCAAATTGACTTTTAAAATTTATTTTTCTAGCGTTATGATCTATGACTTTTTAATTATTGGACAATTATTCACACATCCTTTAATTTATTAAAACCTCGTTTGATAACCTTCTAGTTTTTGTTTTTGAAAAATTAAGCCTACAAACACATTCCACTGATATTGGCTTCCTACAATTATTTTAACTTTGGAAAAGGATGTTGGCCCACTTTTTTTTCCAACAACCCGTGACTGAGGAGATTCAAACCTTAAACCTCTCGATCATTAGTACAAAACTTATGTCAGTTAAGCTATTACTCATGTTGGCAAGGTGTTGACCCACTTATTCGTTTTTCAAAGTGGATGAAAACTGTCAACGTGAGCATAGCTCAACTGACATAAAGCTATACTAATGACCAAAAAGTCTATGGTTCGAATTCCACCGCATTCACTTGTAAAACAAATAAAATACTTTATAAAACAAAATAAGTCCAAAAAATGATGCACATGGAAGTTCCGTTTATAATAAGATTGACAATGATGTATCCTATTCAATTTGAATGGTTCCAAATAAATAATATAAATGATAATATTGTTCCAAAAAAAAATAATTAAAGAAAAAAACTATATATTTTCCTTCCAAAACACTTTCGTTGTTTCTTTGATTAAAAAAAATAATAATAAAAAATCATCCCATGACTATAATGCATTGGATAATTTTAATGAAATATTTTGGTACTTTGATTTTTTTTTTCCCTTGAGTTTAGTAAATATTTTATAATTGATTTGAGGTTAAGTTCATTCCTCTACAGAATAGATGGTCAATTCCAATTTAACTCAATACATATGTTTAAAGTTTTTTTCTTTTTTTTTTTACATCATTTGGAGACCGAAGAATTTGAACCATAGATTTTTTAGTCATTCATACAAGTTTTATGCTTATACTCACATCAACAATAAATGTGTTTAAGGTTAATTTTTCTTTCCCTCATTCCCTATTTTTTTCTGAAAAGAAAAAATTAATTAAGCCTCAACCACCAAGGTTAATTACACGCTCCTTCAATAAACAAGAGCTCAACCACCCAGGCATAGAAGCCGAACAAAAAATAACGTCTTTCGAAATGGAAGAACCCAAAAAACAGCCATAACAACTATCTGATTGAACACCGGAAGAAGAAATTCGCGCTAATTCATGCGCTACGATGTTTGTCTCCCTCGATTTGAAGGAGAAATCAACAGCACCCACGAGCTTGGCCTGAATCTGCACTTCATCTGCCAAAACCGCAACCTCTGTCTAGTCTTTAGACGTCCGATTGAAAATGGAGACGACTTTGATGGAGTTAGATTCAACTGTGATTTTCAGGTAAGGAATGCGAATATTCTCGAATAGGCATTTGAGGCTTTCACTCACAGCAAGCATCTCAAGGCATTTGATGGGCCAGTTCCGATTAAGGGCTTTAAATCCAGCAAAGATCAAAGAACCTTTGGAGTCACGAGCTATCCAGCCGATCCCACCCCTCTTTCTCTCCTCCGACCAAGAAGCATCAGAGTTAATCTTCCAATTGTTTTTTTTTTTTGGGGGGGACCAAACCTCTTAACTCAAATGGGTATCTGTCCTGGACCTGTCGAGGATTCTTCTGCCATTAAGAATCATGTTATCTTTTTCTCTGCTTCTGATATTGACTTCCCTTATTATTTTGATTGGATCTGGAGTACCAATTTTGAGCTTAACTTGATTCTTGAGATTCCATAGGCTCCATATTATGTTGATTGCTTTCGGAATTCCCTCTATTTTGATCATCTTTTGTAAAATTGCCCATCTCTCTAGAGCCTCCCATCCTTCCCTGAAAAAATATGATACCGACAATAAGGTAGGAAAAAAATTGGACCACACCGGTCTAACGATGCTACAAGTCCACATCACATGCTCCACAGTCTCAGCCTTGCCCCTGCACATAAAACACAAATGGTTAGTATCTATGTCTTTGTTGATTATATTGGTTTGCGTAGGGAGGATGTTAATGAAATATTTCCAGGCACAAATTTTCTCATGAGGGACCGCCTTTGAGTTCCAAAACTATTTCCAAAACCTTCTCAGTTGAGAGTCATCACAAGTGGAAGCTTTGTTTGATGAGTTATTGTTGTAGGCTAAATGATAGGCAGTTTTAATTGAGAACAACCCTTTCGAGTCCGGGCCCAGATGATTGTATCCCTGGAGACCTGTCGCATAATTGGGATTGCTAAGATTGTTTCCGCATCACCATTGAGCAAGGAAGCTCTAATCTTAGATTCATTCCAATCGCCAGCCTCATTAATAAGCTCAACCACTCTAGTATCTGAGAGCTCATTCCCCACCCAAATAGGCTTGGGAATCCAAGGATCGTCTTTAATTCTTATGTGAGCACCATTTCCCATGCCTGAAAATGTAGTTGTTGAAATGGGTAGGTTTTTTTTTATTTATTTATTATTATTATTATTATTTCTCTTTTTGAAGAATGCAATGTATAGTTTGATTGGTATAAGAAGTCATATTTAGTTCAACCAGAAGTGGGTCCCACAGTGTCAGCCATTGGATTGTTGACATGTCATTTTATAGTATTCAAGTTGATGAAGTAACTAAAAGCACTCCACGATAGAGAGAACACTGGATAGACTATTTTAGCATTGCCCACCATATTGACCACTAGTTCCTTTTGAAAACATCATCCTACTTATTTGGAAATTACTTTAATTTTAGAAAACTAACAAAAGTATGTTTATTTATTATTTACCTTTATTTTTTTTTTTGAGGCAATTATTTACCTTTATTAAACCATACTTACAAAGAAACAAAATAATAATTTTTATAGAAATTTATTATCAGTATCACAAATCTTTTATTTATTATCTATATATTGTTCAATTAACTAAAACATATATTATTGAGGAAGAGGTTAAATATTTGAATAATTTATACTCATTATCACACATGACAAATATTCAATTATCACTTCAATAATTAAAAATAATGTAGTAAAATTCAACTCAAATACTTCTTTTAAGCAATAACATTGCTAGAGATAAATTTCTACCAATTGACGAATTCAAGAATGAAAGATCGAATCATTAAACGACATCAGTTAAGTGGTATGTTATCGATTCCACCGTAGTTTTATAAGATAAAAATGAAATAATATAGTCAAGGATGAGGCACACCATGAATCACAAAGCTGTTGTTCGAAATTATTTTCTCTTACGAAATTTCTAAAACTTACACGGAATCTCAGGAATTTTCCAGCTGACTCCGTTCACTGAATCTGGAAGTTTCAGAATCTGAGAAGATGATCTGTGAAAGGCCGAAGATCTCTGGCCGCACAAACGAATTCAACAATTTTCACATAATTTCTATGCTTCTTCACTGAAAAATTTAAGTTTCCAGCCCTGATTTAAGCTAGCAAATTTCCCAAATCTATTTTATGTACATATTGAAAATTTAGATCTTCCTCTATATCGATCCTGAGCAAGCAAGCGAAGAACAGAGTCGCAGAAACATTCCATTTCTTTTGCTCGATCGAACCGCATAATAATCAAACCAAGCAATTGAAAACTTTGCTTAAGAACTTTCAGAAGTGGAGATAATTGAAGACGTTTTTTCACAGTGGCGGATCGAAGGTATGACGGAAATCGATTCGATATATGGCGCTATCTAAATCCGGAATTCGATGAATTTGAACCAACTGAAACTGCTGGAACTCTTCGCACTTCCTTTGGCCTGTTTCGAGCAGGATGACGACGAAGAAGCTATTAAATCGTCGCTATCCTCCGATTTTCTAGGGCACAGAAAGAAGTTTCTCGATCCCAAGGCGATTAGCTTCTCTTCCTTAGTCAAACCTGAGATTCAAATCATTACCTCGTTAGAATCGCCCGCGAAATCCAGAACGAATTGAAAAATCGATCAAAATCAAAGGCGGTTACGAGAGATTATGATCGATTGCTTACTTTCTAGGCTGAATTGCGAATAATGGAGGTCGAACGCGGAGGGATCTGCAGTCGGCAAAATCGGCCGGCGGCCTTCCTTCAAGTATTGGCGTACGGTCGCCGCCACAAGATCGGCCACGGTCATCTCAGGCGACATCAACACTTGTACTGGCCCTACGCTGCCCTGAATCGTCACGTTGATGAGTAACTTCGTCATCTTCGGCCGTCCATCTAGCGACGGCGCTGATATACCTAGATTCTTGAACGACAACAACTCCGGATCCGTCTTCGGACGCCGGAGCGTCGTCGTCGACTTCGTCGGACTCTGGCCGTGGAACGACGACGACTTCTCTGTAAGTTTCCCCTTCCGATTCTTGTCCTCCATCCCCTTCCGATAAGCCCTGGGGTTCGGCATCGTTCCTAAATACGAATCAAAGAACTCTTCTCGTTACCTCAGTCGTCGGAATCGGAAATCGAGAGGCTCGGAGGCGCTAAGCCTCTGAAATTTCCCGTCGCCGGCCGGCGGCTATCGGAACCCAGCTTCACCGCGGAGAGTAGTCGGAGTAGGGAAACGAAAAAGAAGCAGAAGCGTTCTGTGGTTGATGACGAGGTGAAGCGGATTGGGAATTTATACTGAGCGAACACGCGACGACGTGGACAAGAAAACAGGAAACCGATGGGAATATTCTCGTGAAGGGGACGGGCTATAGCCGGTTCCTCGAGAAAGTTGGACTAGTTTGGAATTCAACGTTCGGCGGCTTGGCCTCTGAAATTAGTAATCGGATATAGACAACCGGCTATTGCCCGTGGATGGTTGATTGCCTACACTCCCTTCCTTTTACTTTCTTTTTTTCCTTTTTCTTTGTTTTTTTTTTCTTTTTTACAAAAATACATTTTCCTTTTAGTTTCGTCTTGGCACACACTTCACTACGACTAGCGACATTAATTATTTGGGAATTGGTAACACACGGATTTGTCTTTTTTTTTTTTTTTTTTTACACCACGTGAAAGATTCGAATCACAGATGTTTTTGTCATGGTTGAAGATTTATCCGTGTTTAATATAATATTTATTGAGATTTATTTTAATTATATTTTTTAAATAAATAGATTGTTTTTTGGTTAAACAAATATTTAGGATTGGAAAATTTTAATTAAATCTCCACTTTGACCAATAGTAAGATCGTTAGTGGATAAATTACATTTTTAATTTCTCAGCCAAGAGTTCAAAGGTTCGAATTCCTCCATCCCAAATATGGATGTATGTTGATGCCAAAATCTGGTCAAGCAACTCACTTGACCGACACCAGAAGTGAATTTGTTGAAGAGCCAGTGACCTACCAAACCAGTCAAAACAGCTCTATAAAACAAAAGAGTGTATTTTTTGTAGCAAAAGTTATGAACTCTTTTTCGGGTGTGAGAGACCCTATTTATACATGTGTCCTCATTTAGGGCTTTCTAGGCGCTCGGAGGTGATCTTGGGCTAAACCGAGTGAAACTGGGGCGAACCGGGGCAGTCGGGACTGAACGGAGGCGGAACGCCACACGAGTGGGCCGAGTGGATAGGGCCGAGACGGGCCAGTCCCTTTGGCTCGCTCTCCTCCAGTGTTCGCTTCCCAATCAAAGACTTCTTGGTGCTGTGTTGTCTTGATTTTAGGGTGATCCATAATCACCCACAACAATGTACTAACAAAACAAACAAATAAAAACCCGAAGTAATAATTTGTGGCTGAATATTTAAATTTGGATTTAGAATGTGGCATTTTGTTTTAATAATTTACTAGTAGAATATGGTAAGCTATATTGGTTTTTAAAAAGAAAGGACATGAACTTAGATTTGATCTTAGGGCATTATTTTAGTTTAAATATAGAAAAATAGTCATCGTCAATGTTGCGTTTCTAAAATACAATAGACAATATCAATTAGATTTTTGCTAACCTTCTTTTTAAACGATCACAAAAAAATATATTTGTAATTTGTTACCAATACTGGATACATGCAGTAATGTTCAATTTAATGGTAAGTGCACCACCGTATAGTAATATATTTGATACCCATTATTTACTAAGTAATGTCGTAAAAAGAATTAAAAAATTAGAAGTAAAGAAAATAAACTATAAGTCGAAAGTATAGATAATAAAAATAATGTTTTTTTTTTTTACAACATGTAAATGAGGAGATTCATAACACATATCTCTCAATTATTAGTACGTTTAATTATGTCCGTATTGAAAAAATAAAATAAAATAAAATAAAATAATGTATGGTTGAAAAAAAGGAAAGGACAAATAAATGGTCATAAAGTCGCAAGTTGGGACTGTTGGTTTAGGGACAAGAGGTGGACCTTATGCAGTAGACAAAAATGGACTAAATGTTTGGCCAGTATTATTGTTATTACGTTATTATTTGATGAATTTCCAAAAACCGAAATTAATAACCGCAACAAAATTCTATTAAAAAATAATAATAATAATAATAATAAAAATAAAAATTGTGGACAGTTGGTCACGTGCATCACCATCCCCTTCAGGTTGAAGAGCGTGCAAATAATTGCTTCTTCCCCTATCGGATTTCGGATGCGAAGAAGAAGATATTCAACCAATCATTCTTTGGATAGATAGAATCCTCAAAAAAATATATATATATATATATATAAAAGAAAATTTGTTTTTTACTCTATTCTGTTTTTTTTAATTAATTATTTTATCTTTAAACTTTTTATGAGTTGATATTCGTTTTTTTATTCGATATTGTCAATTAATTTTGAAATGAAACTTCATATAATTTAATATATGTGTTTTGAATAAGTGAATTATGGTCCATTAAAATCATATCTCAAGTCTCTATGAAAAAGACTGTTTTAAAATCAATATAGTTTTTTAAAGTTTTTTTTTTTTACAATGTTTTTAAAAGTTTGTTTATTTATTATCAAACACTGCATATTAAGACTAAATAATATTTGAAGTCATTTAAAGAAATGTTGTAAATAACGCTCCTAGTAGACTTCTTGTTTTCAAATCATATTTGAATTTTCCTTCTTGATTTTCTCCGGAACCTCTGAAAATACAAAATAAAAAAAAAAATGGAAATGTTTACAAACCTAATTATTGAAGGGAGGCATTCAAATCTATGGTCTAGTATATGTATATCTCAATAATTGAGGGAAAAAAAATATCTTAACAATATTTGACTTGTAGCAAATTAGTGCCTATCATGACATAAATTACGACTATTAAATTAAAATTTTGTTTGAGTTCGTATTATAGCCATGCATCAAATGTTGTTAAATACTTACTGCTTTAGTCTCGAAATATATTAATATTAGAAACCATTAATCAATTTACGAGTAAAAAAAACAATAAAAAAATCTAATGTTTCTGTACAATTGAGGACGATAAACAATGTGTTAAAAAAAAGGTGATTTTTCTTATAAAAATTACATGGAATTTTACAAATATGTTATTTTTAAGTGAATACCATGTATGATTGAGATATTGATATAGGAATTAAACAAATTCAACCGTGTAAGATTGTGGAGGGATTCGAACCCGAAGATATATGTCAATTACCACTCAGCTATGCTCACTTTGACAATTATATGTATACCCCTTGTTTTGTTGCTTTCGCTTTTTCCATAACAAACTTTTGAGGAAAACGTGGTTTTGATGGAGAAAGGAAGAAGCAAAAGGGCCAAACGCATGAGAAATTTCAAATATAATTATTACACAAAGATTTGGAAATCTTCTAACTTTTTTTTGATAATTAATTTGTTTGTAATGTATTGTTTATATACCTATGGTTAAATTACAAATTTAGTCTCTCTAAGACTTAGATTTGAGATTTGTGTCTAGTTGATATGTAAGCTTTAAAAAAATGTCATAGTTTTTCAAGCTTTCAATTTTGTGTGTAAATTATTCTTGAAAAATTCAAAATTTTTACAAGCTAATTGATCCATTAGATATAAATTTAAATTTTTTGTCTAATGAAAATTTTAAATTTCAATTTTATATGGAGTAGATCTGTCACTGATATTACAATTTTGCAAGTTCATGGATAAATGAACAATGATTTTCAAAAAAAAAATGAACAATGATTTTAAAATTCAATGACTAAATTTATAATTTTTATTGTTAGTAGTCAATTTCTAAAAACATAAAAGTACATTTTAAAAGTTTGTTTAAGGAAAAAAATGGAGTTTGGTTTGATTTTAAAACCGTCATTGAATGAGATTAAAAGAAAAATAATAATGTTTTTTTTTATTGAGAAGAAGAAAAATAATATTGTTAATATGTAATTTAAAATTTACAAATAGAATTTCGTTAAAGAAAATATTATCAAATATAGAATAATAAATAATAGCCGAAGGAAGGACGATGATGTCGTCTTCACAACATCAGAATAATTTTTGGCTCTGTATTCTTATGAATTCAAAATGACGTCGTTTCACAGTAAAAGAAAAACGCTTTTAATTTCGTACTTCCATGAATCGGTCAAAGTTCAATAGTTTATAAGAATTATCTCTAACCCAAAGTCAAAATATCTAGATCAGTTAATATTTTTTAGGCTAAATTATAAAAAATACCATTGAACTTTGAAAAACGTTTCAAAAATACCATTGTCGTTATTTTTATTTTTTATTTTTTTTTATGAAAACTGTTAAAGTTTCAATTTCAAAAATACTCTTAAACTTTAAAATAATAATAATAATAATAAAAATATCCTTATTGAAAAATACTCTTCTTTTTTCCTCCTAATTCTTCTCCCATGAAAATTAATGCAAGAATTTACGGTGAGAGGAGGAAAAACGAAAAAACATAGATTAATGATCAAGGATTCCTGAGTGGATTAATCAGGATTCTCCACATTTGCTTGGCTATTCGGACTTGGTTAAAATCTTCTATATCTCTCAAATTTAGACCCCCAAACATTTTAGGAGGGCACATTTTATCCCATTTGGCATTTGCACCAATAAAGTTTTCTTTTGCTAGAGTTAGACCCCAACAAAACCTCGAAACACTCCTAGATATCTCATCACAAAGCTTTTTGGGAAATTAAAAAATGTTCATTACATAAGACGAAATAGCTTGTCCTATAGTTTTTATTAACACTTCTTGCCCGCCTAAAGAGAAAAATGGTCCATTTTTTTCACTAGGAGTAATAAAAAAAAGATATTATTATTATTATTTTAAGGGCCGGTTGCAAGGATAGCAATATGGGCCAAAATAATTGCAAATCTAGCAACCCACAAAAAAATTGCAAAAATGGCAAAATCTAATAGTTTGTGTGTTGCATTTACTAAAATACCCCTCCAGATTTTCTTTCACTGATAGAAAGTTTTTCTATCACTGATAGATTCTATCAGTGATAGAAAGATTTTCTATCAGTGATAGAAATTTTCTTTCACTGATAGATTCTATCATATGATAGAAAATTTTTCTACTACTGATAGATTCTATCGGCGATAGATATTTTTCTATCACTTGTTCGGTGTTCTATCAGTGCTTGGTTGTTGTTATTTGGTTTTCTATCAGTGTTTGGTTTTTGTTTTTCAGTGTTTGATTTCTATAATCGTTCGTTTTTGCTTTATTTTTCAATGCTCGATTTCACCATGTATCACCATCGCTGATAGAAACAAAAGATCTTCTATCACTGGTAGAAAAGTATCAGTGATAGAAAGATTTTCTATAACTCACGAAAAGTTTTTCTATCAGTCTCAGTGATAGAGATAGAAAGTTTTTCTATCACTCATAGAAAGATTTTCTATGAATGATAGAATTTTTTTTTCTATCACTCATAGAAAAAATTTCTTTAAGTGATAGAAGATTTCTATCACTGATAGGTTCTATCAGGGATTGAAATATTTTCTATCAAGAGTTTTCTATCATTGATAGAATATCTTTCTATCACTGATAGAATAGTAAAAATTTCTATCAGTGATAGAAATCTTTTATCACTGATAGAAAGCTTTTCTATCGGTGATAGAAAGTTTTTCTATCACGTATAGATTATATCGGTGATATAAAGATTTCTATCGGAGATAGAAAGATTTTTATGGGTGATCAGGGATTGAAAGATTTTTTATCAAAAGTTTTTCTATGATTTTCTATAAAAAGTTTCTTTTATATAGAACCTATCAATGATAGAAATCTTTTATCACTGATAGAAAAAAGTTTCTATTAGTGATAGAAATCTTCTATTCTATCAGTGATAGAAACTTTCTATCACTGATAGAAAATTTTTCTACTACTGATAGAATCTATCAGTCATAGAAACTTTCTATCACTGATATAAAATTTTTCTACTACTGATAGAATCTATCAGTCATAGAAATATTAGTGATAGAAACTTTCTATCGCGGATAGAAAATTTTTCTACCACTGATAGAATCTACCAGTGATAGAAACTTTATTCTACCAGTGATAGAAACTTTCTATCACTAATAGAAACTTTATTCTATCAGTGATAGAAACTTTCTATCACTGATAGAAAATTTTTCTACCACTGATAGAATCTATCAGTAATAAAAAGACTTTCTATCAGTTAAAAAAAAAAAACTGACGAGAAAGAAGAAGATGGGCACACAGGGGCAATTTAGGAATATAAAAAATTAATTAAAAAATTTTGTCATATTTGCAAATATTTTTAAAATTTGCTATATTTGCAATTATTTACCTTCATGTTGCCACCCATTACAATTATCCTTATTTTAACGTGTAATTTAACCCGTTTAAAAAAAAAAAAAGAAAAAAAGATTCACTAAATAGGGAGGGATAAAGTGGAATTTGGGATGAGAGAATGAGATGGAGCGTCCAATCGAAGGTGAAGACAAGGCATGAAATTTCATCGTAATTTCGCAAATCAGGACGATTGGTCTGAAGACACTGCCACGTGATGTGAAATGTTTGGGCCTTCACGTATGACCAATCACCGCGTCGTTTTGTTATCATTTTCGAATCACATGCAATATTTTCATTTTCATTAATTCAATCAAAACTTTTATTACGGCCTGATTCCTCTAAGCGTTATATTTTGTATTTCTTTTTTCAAGCGAATAGTTCATTTGTTTTTTTCTTAAAAGTATTTGCATAAAAAAGAATCCCAAATTTAACCACAAACACATATTCGTATAATTGATATATTGGTACGTTTTCTTTTTTTTTTTTTTTTAAATATCGAAATGTATAAATTAAAATGATTTAGTATATTATTAAAGATATAGTCGACATCATAATTTTTTTATCACAACTTTTTTAAAACCGAATGGTAACTCACTAGAATTTCAAAGACATAAATAACATTATACAACTTTAGAGACCAAATTTAAAATATGAAATAAAATTAGAGATCAAATTGAAGCCAAAAACAAATTTTAGCTTCAAATTTATGTCACTTTTGTTTTTCTTTTGATTTATCAAAGTCAAATCAATGTACTTGAAGAAAATGGGCATAATTTTTATGTGATCGAATTGTAAATATAAGAATCGCCAAAAAAAAAGGGAAAAAAAAAAGCAAAAACTTATTCCAAAGAAAAAAAAAGCAACAACTTTTTAATTGATTAGATTCTTTTTTGGATTGATTGAATGGTACAATGACAGTCGAACAAATTGGAAAATTGGTTATTTTACTAAAAATTTAATTAACTTTATATTTTATATTTTTATATTTATATGAAAAATGATGTAATTATTGATTGTGGTCAGCGGCGGATGTACCACGGGCCCAGGGGGGGCTCGAGCCCCCCCTCAAGTTATTGCGATATTATATTTATATTATAAATCGAAATTATATAACGTGTTGTGGGGCGGTCTTACTGGCATTAGCCCCTCCTGAAATCTACCCAGACTTGTGTTCGAGCCTTAGTGCGTGCATTAAACTTGACTTTTTTTTTTCCTTTTTCGATTTTTTTTCGTTTTACATTTTTTCTTTCTGTTTCGTTTTTTTTTTTCTTTTTCGATTTTTTTTTTCGTTTTTTTTCTCTTGTTTTTGTTTTTTCTTTTTCGATTTTTTTTTGTTTTACATTTTTTCTTTCCGTTTCTTTTTCCTTTTTTTTTTCTCTTGTTTTTGTTTTTTTCTTTTTTTCTTTTTCGATTTTTTTTCGTTTTACATTTTTTCTTTCTGTTTCGTTTTTTTTTCTTTTTCGATTTTTTTTTCGTTTTTTTTCTCTTGTTTTTGTTTTTTCTTTTTCGATTTTTTTTTTGTTTTACATTTTTTCTTTCTGTTTCTTTTTCCTTTTTTTTTTCTCTTGTTTTTGTTTTTTTCTTTTTCGATTTTTTTCCCGTTTCTTTTTTCTTCTTTTTGTTTTTGCCTTTTTTTTCGTTTCTTCTCCTCATCTTTTTCCGTTTTCATTTTTTCTTTCTGATTTTTCTTTGTTTTTTTTTTCATAGGTTTAAAATAGATTAAATTTATGTATTTATGAATCTAAAATAATAATAAACATATGCATTATGGTTCTTTTTTCAATTTTAGTTTTCTTTGAGTAAAATAAATATGGAACAATAAAAATATTTTTTAATTTTAGTAATAGGTTTTTGAATTAAAAAAAAAACGTGCAGGTTTTAAAGTTTTCAATTTAATGTCTAATAAATCTGTGACCTAATAAACAATTTGTTTTTTTTACTATTGGATACAAAATTAAAAATTCAGAAACCTATTAGATAGAAAAATGAAGGTTAAGGGACTTAGTAAAAACTTTTTGAGGTTAGTGATTTATTGAGCATAATCTTGAGTACTTAATGACTAAATTTATAATTTAACAAATTTAATATCAAAATGTACGGATTGATAACATATATCAATATGTTCAAAATATCATTTTGGTTATTGTACTTTGGATTTTGTTTCATTTCTAGTCATACGTTAAAATGTCCAATTTTAGTCCAAGTACTTCCAATAAACTTCAAAATAGGTCTCTATGGTAAGTTTATTGTTATTTCTTCTAAAAAAATTGGTCTCTATTAGTATTTTTTCTAGAAATTTTTGAAATATGTTCACATCGGGTCTCTTATTGTATGAAAATTACTATTTAACAAAATTGGCCTCGATTTTTTTATACTATTTAACAAATTTTGATAAAATTAACTTAGACATACGGTAGAGACCGATTTTAAGCATAGACTAAATTTATTTCTATATAGCCCCCCCTCACATAAAGTTCTGGATCCGCCACTGATTGTGGTCAAATAAAAAAAAAGGTATGATTATTAATTTGAAGAATATATTATTAAAATAAAATTAAAGAATATCAAATAGAATGCATAGCCTTTTTTTTTTTAGAATAATAGAATGCATAGCCTTAAGAAACGTGTATTTCGTGATCACTGATCAACATGGTAGCCAATTATTTTAAATTAGAATAAAAACCTATATTATATGCATTAAAAAATAAGGATGTCTATTTTTAATTTTTATTTTTTTAAAAGATAGTCAAAGGTTTAAGAATCTTATTTTTAAACAATTTTTTAATATGAAATTCATAATTTAAATGATGATTTTGCATATCCACCAATTATTATAAACTTTTCATAAAGATTCGAATTCCAATGTTTCTTTATTTTTTTATCTAATCATCTCTCATTTATAAAGTTGCGTACACTAATACTCAATAAAATAATAGTGACTCAAAGAGGTTTTTTTTTTTTTTTTTTTTTTTTTTCATAAATATCGAGCGATATTGTTAATATAAAATTAATTTATAAAGTGAGGATGAGAAGAGTTTGGTTGAGATGCAAATAGTGAATTGAACACGATCGTCGGCTGAACTTTGGTCTTTTTTTAAATCATTTCGGATTGGAAGAGGTTGTGTTTTTTCTTGTGTGGTTGTCTGGGGAAGGCATAACTTATGTGGTGTGTGGGGGCCAACAAATACTTTTTTTTTTTTTTTTTTTTTTTTTTTTTTTTTTCTGTTTCCTTTTACTACACTTGACACGCTAGTTAATCTTGTCTCGGCTCATCATTTATAGTTGTTGTGGAAGGATACGGAAGCCACAAGGACAACACAACACCATTCCATAAGTGCAACAGGGAGTCAAGTACCGGGAGAAGACAAACCAAGGGAGCCGGGCTAAGGTCGGAAGGATCGGGCCTTGGCCCGATCCCATGCTTAGCCTGCTTATGTGGGACGAGTCGGTCCTCTCCCACCGGTGTCGTGTGCCCCGATTCGACATGTTTTTAGCTCCCGAACGGCCTGAGCAATGAAAAAACCCTAACAAAGGATACAAGTATAAATTCTGCCTTTTGCACCTCAAAATTGGTTCGAAAAATTAGCTAGGAAAACACTTTCTACTCTTGATCTGACTTAGGCATTGGAGTGTAGGTGGCTTACACCACACCAGTGTCCAGCGGTTCTTACTGGTTTTGCAGTGTCCAGCGGTTCTTACTGGGTTTGCAGGTCACATCTTCTCCGTCTTTGACAAATTCACCGCTGGTATCACGTGAAGGTCAGGTGAGTAGTTTGGTCAGATTTTGGCATCAGCAATAGTCATCTCGACTGTTCATATATGATACAATATAGTTTGGGTGTTACTATTTAAGATGTTGTGAAGATATTAGTGTTATCCTAGTATAGCTCGAGCTTGAAGTATTATAGTCCGAGATTTAGACAGTAACTTGAAGCTAGGTGAGATCATTAGTTGAGACTTGAGATGAGAGGTGTAGGAAGCTATTTATCCCATGTGTGAGTAGTACCGTAAGCATGAGGCAAGATAGGATTGGTACTAACCACTAAGGAGTTGTTTAGTCCAAATTAAACTCAAAAACAAGTTCGAGAGCTCCGAATGGCTGGAGTAAGTCACGTTAGATGTCAATAACAACTAGTCAAACAAATCTGGCACAAAACATGACTAAGTGTAAGAAAGGTAAGTCGTGTTTTGTTGCATTCCATGTCGACTTAGCACAATCACATCTTAATATCATGACCTAATCTGTAGCACCCATGTTAAGTCATTAATAACTCTACCGAGTGTCATGCCGAGTCACGACTACAGTTGTGACAAGTGGCTGCTTTTGACGATCAAGTGATTTCATTCGGTTGGCTAGTTCAACAAATGCCCCATTTTCGAGATTCAGGCACAAGTTATGTGTGAGTGAATCTCGAAAAATATATTTTGGAATTAAAATGCGAGGTATTTGTTCTTGACTTTGACTCCATTTGGTGCGTCAATTTAATCAAAATATGAATTTTGGTCAAAATTTTGAATTTTTTTTATTTGGCAGCAAACTTTGATTTCAAGTTTGGGCAAAATTTGGTTTATACCCAAATTTTGATTTGAGGTAAAATCCTACCCAATTTTAACTCGCATTTGGAATAGAATTTGAGGTTTTGACTTTGGTTCATTTGGGATAAAATTTGGATTATGCCCAAAATTTAATTTAAGTAAATTTAAGGCTGCATCCCAAAATTTGGTGGGAATTTGGAATAAAATTTATTTCCCAATTTGATTTAAATCAAATCTCATATCTTTGGGTTAAAATTTGAACCAAAGACTCTTGTTGGAGATAAGATTTATATTCAAACCCTTCAAAAATTGATGAAGATTTCCGTTGGAGATAAGATTTATATTTGAACCCATCCCAAAATTGATGAAGATTTCCGTTGGAGATAAGATTTATATTTGAACTTATCCCAAAATTGATGAAGATTGTCGTTGGAGATAAGATATACATTTGAACTCATCCCAAAATTGATAAAGATTATCGTTGGAGATAAGATTTATCTATTTGAATCCAACCTTCCATTCTATAAATAAGGTTGAACCTCAGCAGGGGAGAGCACACATCAATTGCAGAGAGCATTCAAGAAGGGATCCAAGTAGGAAACTTTCTTTTCTTTTCTTTTCTTTTTTTTTTTTAATTTTCGTTTTTTTTTATACTTTTCGTTTTTTATTTTTATTTTTTTTTAAATTTTCGTTTTTTTTTATTTTTTATTATTTTTTTTTTTTTTTGCAATTTGTTTCTTTTTTTTTGTGGTTTGATATCAAGCATTTTTTTAACTTGCAGCTAAGATGCATCTTCCAGTCTGGACACTTTCAAGATAAAGGCAACACTAAAGTTGTTCATCTTTGCAGATGTAGCGAAGACTTCAACCATCAACTTTTGAATATGAAGTGAAGTTATCAACAGTCAATTTTTGAAGATGAAGCGAAGCGGACGCCGTCAACTGCCAACATTTGAAGATGAAGCGCAGCAGACGCCGTCAACTACCAACATTTGAAGATGAAGCGGAACGAGGACGTCAACCTCCGCCAAACATTTGAAAAGGAGCAACGGTGAACCTTCGAACTTGGAGAAGGAGAACCTCAGTGGCGAACCTTCAAAAAGAGGGGTGGAGAGAAGCGCCTTCGAACTTGGAGAAGGAGCAGTGGAGAGAAGCGCCTTCGAACTTGGAGAAGTAGCAACGGAGAGAAGCGCCTTCGAACTTGGAGAAGGAGCGAGCGAAGCGCGTGAGGGAACCTTCAAACTTGGAGGAAGGAACTGCAGCAGCGCGTGAGAGAACCTTCGAACTTGGAGGAAGGTAGCAACGAAGCGCATGAGAACCTTCGAACTTGGAGGAAGGAACTGTGCAGCGAAGCGCATGAGAACCTTCGAACTTGGAGGAAGGAACTACAACGAATCACAGCTCGTGAGAACCTTCGAAACCTTCGAATTTGGAGGAAGGAACTGCAGCGAAGCGAGTGAGAACCTTCGACCTTAGGGAGGAAGGAACTGCATCGAAGCGCGTGAGAACCTTCGAACTTAGGGAGAAGAAACTGCAGCGAAGCGCGTGAGAACCTTCGAACTTGGAGGAAGGAACTGCAACGAAGTGCAGCGCGAAGTGAAGCGATGTGAGAACCTTCAAACTTGGAGGAAGGAACTGCAGCGAAGCGACGTGAGAACCTTCGAACTTGGGGGGAAGGAACTACAGCGAAGCGCGTGAGAACCTTCGAACTGTGAGGAAGGAACTGCAGCGAAGCGCGTGAGAACCTTCGAACTTGGGGGGAAGGAACTGCAGCGAAGTACGTGAGAACCTTCGAACTTGGAGGAAGCAACTTTCATTCGCTGTGTTGCCCCCACTAGCTTCCTTTGTTGGCTTGGTGGGATGGAATTGAATAGTCAAACTGAGCATTTATGTATGTTTCTGTTTTTTTTTTCTTCTTCTAAAAAGGTTCCTTAAAAAGACAATGATCCGAACAGTTCGGTCAATCAGCCATGTCTGCAAGACATGATGAACAGTCAAACGTGTCTCAGGGAATATTAGTTTAGCAGTTCATCTTTGACTCAACGAAGACGAAGATCCTGCTTTTCAGCAGTTGAATATTCTGCCTTTATCCAAGAATCTTGGTACAATTATATATATATATATATATATATATATATATATAATGTTCAACCAAACACCAAAAAATAGAAAGAAAAAAAAAATAACAATAATATAATTATTCTGATATTGAAGACAATACAAGAAAGAAGAAATGCAAGGCTTATTAGAAAAATGGGCACTAATAGAAACAAATAAGTGAGTTCTGAAAGCTGCCTGAAACACATTTCATCGCCATGGTGATGTACATTTAATGAAATACAACTAATCCAAAGTAGCTCTTGCAAAATTGCTCTCTGAAATCAAGTGAAAAGGTTTTACAAAAGGTTATCTTTTGGTAGTATCTGCATAAGATTCCAAATCATCTAAAGGTGTGTGCCAAGACAATATGCTGTGTCTAATCCCTCTTGTTTCGGAGAACTGATTATTGCACAGTGTAAACTGGTTGGGGTTTAACGAAACCGAATGAGATGAACGAGATTCAGCTCTGGGACGCAGCTGCAATTTCTTTCGACTTGGGTGGATTCTGGATTTGTTCTGGAATTTTGATGGTACAATGGCCTTCAAGCTTCCCTTTGAGCTTGGCATCCTTGGGAAACAGACTGAATGGAATGATTCTGAGCAGCAGTTGCGGCTAGGACACGAGGAAGGCGATGCCTTTAACGTTGATCGACCCTTGGTCCAGGGTATAATGGATTGAATCAGTCTGGATGGAACCTGCAAAACAAGGTTGAAGGAAAACGGTCATGATTGAAGAGATCGTTGATAACAAGAACACAGGAAAAGAACCCACCCCTGAAACAAGAGTACTAGAAGCAAAATGCAGAGAAGCTGTAGAAAATGGTGAATCTCTTGGCTTCTGATCCTTTGATGGGTCCTGATTGGCTGAAGCAGAACCAAAACTGGACGGTGGAGCATCATCTACGTCATCGTCTTCGTCGTCTTCTTCTTCACCTTCCTCTTCAACTGAAGCCTTTTTATCTTGCTTCGTTGTTGAAGCATCTTCATCAAGCAAACCCATCTCCACCTTCTCCTCTTCCTCTTTCTCTTTCCTTTTCAGTTCCTCTTCCATATCCTCAATGGCTTCTTCCAGACAAATTTCAGCTTCTATCAGTTCAAGTTCCTTTTCAATGAGCTCCTTCTTCATCTCACTATCTTTCTTTTTCTCTTCAGCCCACTTTTCAAAATTTTCGAGTCTTGATTTCAATCCATTTTCCAGGCCGGATACAAGCCGCATCCAAATGTTTTCCTTCTTTTCAGTCACCCCTTTTCCATAAAACTCATCAAAGCCAAGTGGTAAAAACTCAACCTTCTCTGGGTCTACATCCTCCCCTTCTTTCAGGGGTGGCTGCCAAAACATTCGAACTCCATGCTCCTCATCCTCAACATAATTGATTAACCGTCCTGTCGGTGTGTGTAGGATGAGAGGATCTTCAGTATATACAAGCTTTGATGGATCTTCAGGATCAGGCTCTGGTTCCTTGTTGACGAGAACGAACTCGGGAGTATGATCTGCAGAGTAAATGTAGCTTATTATATGAACCAGTATAAAAGCAAATTTTGCAGAACAATTTTGGAAATGGAGAAATAAACCTTTTTATATAATCATATCGTCTTTCACTTTCTCAGACAATTTTTAAGCATTCAATTCATTCACGCATTAAGAACAGATGCATGAAGCTAACAACCATATAGACCATTTCAAAATTCCCAGTTGCATGCTAAAAGGTGATTTCAGTTCTCCCATTTTCTAGTCCATTAAAAGCATTTAATTTTTCCTCATGGTTTTGACACTTAACTCAGCAAAAAGCTACCATCGATGTTTGGAGTGCTCGATGTCACTACCATATTTAAGTGAGATAATGCCCTCGTATACTTTTTCCCCCAAGAGGATAGCTTATAAAAAAACAAAAGAGAAAGGACCTGCACATATTTTCATAACACAATTTCATCTTTGTTCCTCTATAGTTTCTAATGTAGCTTAGGTTAGAGGGTAGGCACCCTTGATTATGTTAGGATTTAGGAACACTCAACACTCGAGATAGAGGCATCTGAGCTACAAAAATGTTGTCCATTGTTCCTTTGAAATGTAGTCTAGCTTAGAATTAGCACCTGATTTTCTTGCTGGTATGTGGCAGTTGAGGATCTAGTACTCTATAAATAACCGCAAAAGGATTTGCAGGGCCCTTCATTGATAAGATATAACACCAACATAATCTTATCAAAATCAATCCCCTTATTTGTCCTAGATAATAATATAAAGATTATTTGTTTGAATGTTTTGAGTCAATTAGGCTTCAACGATAAAAGAGAGGACATTCTTTCTATTTTCTTCTTCCCTTCTCTTCCAATATTTTTGTCGTTGCTTTCCATAAGTAACTCTCAGTGACGGTAGAGCATAATTTCATAGCGAGCGACATGCATTTTCTTAACAAGAATAAAATGATGACTGCAAGTACTGGAGAAGAGACAGTAGTTGGTTATGAATGCACTTTACCGTCATGTACTACCAGTTGTATTAACATTGGAAAGATGCAGACTAATCATGAAAGGTTCTATTTGAAAGTCAGGGTGGGGAAGCTGGTCATCTTTAGCTATCAAGTCATACCTTGTGCCCACCAGTATTCAAGTTCAGCAGGCATCGGTAATCTCAGTGGAGCTTTGTAAAAGGAATTTAGCCACATTTCTCTCTCCTGATCTACCTCGTGCACATATGTTTTCCAATAGTCAGGGACCTGGAAAACATATCCATATATGTATCACTTAATAGTCTCACGGTGATGCAGAATAAAAAATAAGAGGACTTACTTCGTAAAACTGATTGATGAAGCCCGGTGCCATCCATGTATCTTCTTCCTCATAGAAATAGGGATGCTGAGGATCACTATATGGACCTCTTTCTTCTCTAATCACTGTGCAGATAAAGTAAAACCCAAGTAATGAATGAAAGAAACATCCTGGAATAATAATGGAGTGAATATCATTGGATTCACTAACCGTTAAAAATGACCAGTCATTTCTGTCTATTTCTGAATGCCTTACATAATATTCAAAGTTTATAAAAATCCTAATTAATGTGACCGAAGTTTTGGACCTACCTACCCTAAACTACCACGAGGAAGATAAAATGGCAGAGTTCAAAGTGTTCAAAAGGATAGGGCATGACTTAACAAAACGATGGATAATAAAACATTAATTGATACGCCAACTTCTAACCCATACTGCAATAGCCTGGTTCATATGGTGTACCAGATCCCAACCAACATAAATTATGTACCGCATTAATTATAATCTAGATTTAAAATCATACTTTACATACTTGAGAATAAAAATGACCCCTTCTAAGTACATTATTAACAGTGTAAGTGGCATACTTCCATCAGGTTTGTTGACAAACATTCGGGCCTTTGCAGCAGCAACTTCAGCTAAGCCTGCATGAAGCTGAAAAACAATAGCGTAAGAGAAATATCTTTCAAAAGTAAGCATTAAGAAACAGCAATATTGTACCGCTGAAGTGTCCTCATCACATCCAGTAGAATCCTCCAACAGCTCCCCAAAATAGAACCTGCCCTGCTCACGCAGATCATGCAGTCAAATTCGTATACTATATAATACTGATGTCCAGGAATGAAATCAATTCTTCACTTTAGAACCTAAAAATGGGCTTAACCTACCCATATTGTACGCTCGTTAACTTCATATACTCCACATCCATGCATCCTGCCATGCTTCCATTCACCAGCATAGCGGTACCGACCTTTCTCCCTAGCATGTGATGAATCACGTCATAAAAAGTAAATCTCCTCATTTCCTTCATCCCAAAAGAATGATTAAGTTATTCTATTCATCTATATCTATCTTGTGGCTTAGTTGATTGTATGACATGGATATTTACAGTATAGCATTCTTAATATGACCCCACCAGATAATTGAGACCATACTATATACAAGAGTCACAAAAAGGAAAAAGGGAAACGAAGTTATATTGGTGACATTTAGTTTAAATCATGCAGTTTTAGTTTACATGATGAAAGAACTAAGAACTTACGGTTTCTCTCCAAAATGTTTGATCCATTCATCTCTCTCATAAAAAGGAATCTCATAATTTCCTCCAGCCAGACGGATGCTATCTTCAATATCCATTTCCAGCCACTTTTTGTCTTCTGGAGTCATATAATCTCTAGAGATTATTTTACCTTCAGCACGCATCTTTTCTTCGAGCCTAGAAAATATACAGAGAATAATTTAGTTCACATATTTTAGAGAGATCCTGCTTCCTTTTCATCTGTCTGTGACTACTTCAACATATGTAAATGGAAATCAAAATTACCAAACTTACTTGGAACCGGGCACAGGTTCTATGTCAGGAATATCAACCTCAACCACCCCATGACCCTCCATATTGTTCTGAAGCCATTCACCTTCATACCTACAAAGATAGAGATGCTTGAAGTATTAGTTAAGAAACAATAAATCTAAAGAATGTTTGCACAGGACCAGCAAAAAATAAGATAATAGTATTAGGACATCATTAAGGTACTAATGTTTTTACAGAACAAAAGTTCTTAACACAAAAGTAAAAGAACATGAGATTGAAATATATGTATATATATGAGAAACATTGTTTTCAGATGCTGAAAAAAAGAAAGTTAACTTTAAAAGACAATTTTAATAGGCCAAATATTCCAAAGCCACGACAGGAATGAGCTGTGACCCTTAAAATTTTTTTACCAGAAAGGTACATGATGGAACCGATAATATCTATAAATAATAATGATGGATCGAAACTAGAGCTGGTTTAGAAAAACTTATGAAAACCAACTTTCAATAAGAAGATGAAAGAAGAACCATGCGGATCATTCAGTTAAAAGTGCTTTTCAACGTTTGTTTTTTCTTTTTATTTCATGGAGACAACGACATTGACAGTAGAAATACTATCCTCTCTTCCAGCAACAAATCTGATCAAATCAATTGCATCTACAATCTTTTCAATTGTATTGATTGATAATTAAAAAAACTGACATGAATTTCAGTATATCTTCAATAAATTCACAATATTGTGTCTTTTATTAACCAATAACCATTAATCTCCCAACCTAGTTGTACGTTGTTAAAACAATGTTGCATTTTTTCTTTCACGAGTTTCAGTTGGACAACTGGAAAAAACCACTGATGCCTTTAACCCAGAAATTCAATTACAAGACATTAAAGATTTTATGTACTATACTGACATAAGAGATATGATAACGTACAGACCGACCTGACCAGCCCCTGTTCAGCAACGTAAACACCTTTCCCATGAGCCAAATCATCCCAAACAGTGCCTTCGTACCTTGATCAAGCAAAAGCAGAAATCTAAGCTACGGACATTCAAATATATCAAAGCACAAGAAACGAAGTGTTATTCAGAAATCATTTGCAAGGAAGAAGCATAAAAGGGAGGTTCAGCAACACATGAACTGAACGAAAAAAAGATTATGAACTTTTATCAGTAAATAGATTCCTCTGCTAAATGCTCGACTACTTGAAGAGCTGGGCTAGCATAAAACAACTCATGTGAGGTAGATTTCGAATAATGTCCCCAACATTACAGCCAAAATGCGATAAACTACAAAGGGGAGCTCTTTCAAGCAAATTTCAAAACAAAACAGCAAATGAAAAATTCTGAGGATATAGAAAACATACGAGCTTCCATCAGGAAAAATGTAGCTGACCCATCCGAGAAATTCCTCAATCCTATCCAATTCTTCAATCACTGATTTGGGATTTGATATATCGAAATGGTTATCTGGAATTGCAGGGTATGGTCTCCGGTAAGGCACGTAGAATGGCGCAATTGGAGGGTTTTTCCCAGCCTTAACCTCATCCCTCACAATCTCCCAATCCTCCTCGTCCGCCCAAATTGGGTCCCAACCAGGCTTCGTCATTTCCAATGGAGCATCCATCCAAAGCTCCTGCAAGTCCTCCTCCCTCCAATTCTCAGGGTCCTTAGGAAAATCAAAAAGGTCTTCGTGATACACATAGTTCACATCCTCTTCTTCCTGCTGCTTCTTCATTCGCTTGCTGTCGAGGATTTGACTAAACCGTCGAATGTTCACTTCCGGAGTGTTCTCCGACTCCGGCGGCTCGTCTCCCGGACGAGTGTAAACGAGTGGCTCTTCCACTTCATCTTCGTACTCCGATGAATCATCGGAATCGTATTCGAATTCTGAACTATCTGAAGATGAACTCTGAGCATCAGGGTTTTGGTCATTTTGCTTGTCTTCTCCATCTTCTTCTTCCTTCTGAGAGGCAATGGTTTCAATTGAGTCGCCGTCCGCCATTGTAATTGCCGGTTAAGGAAAGGAAGGAGCTACAGAAGAGAAATTGAAGGAAGAAAAGGAAGAAGATAAGGTGGGAAGTGGGAACTGAGAAGAACTGCGCTTATTACAAAGTTGTGCAGTCTACTCGGAGACCATTTTTCATCGTGGGCCGAGTTTCGACTACTTGAATGATGGGCTGGGCCGAGTTGTTCAATTTAGAAATATTGTGGGTTGGGCCTACGTTTTGAAATGTCTGCATTGGTCTGGTCCAGCCCATTGAAAACCCAATTATTATAAAAATGGCTAAATTAAATAATTGCCCCCAACAAACTTCCTAACTAACTTGTTCTTAACGTTTAAAACCAAAATTAGAGTTTAAAGAGATAAAAAATCCAAGAAAACAAAACTATTTTGAAAATTATATGTATCATATTGTTACTAGAAAGAGTTGTTGGGGAATGAGTACAAAGTTCAACCTCCCTCAGAGAGAAACACCTTCGAACTCCATAACTCCATTAATCGGAAACAACAGTCCTGGAAGATTTACTACCTGCAACTAAGAATACTTGAAAAATTAAAAAACAAATAAGAACACATAATTATGATACCTTACCTGCAATTATGAGCTGTCATAACACCGCCCACCATTTTCCACCCCTTAAAAGACTTAATCCTCCATTTCCCACCATTTTCCACCCTCAACACAGAGTATATACCAAACCCTACCTCTCGCATCGCACCGACGACCCACATCCGCCGTACCGACGACTTTCTTCCGGCGCTGTTGAGACTCTTGCTCGCTCCACATCCTCCATCGATTCTCCTTCTGCGAGGACGGTACAATTCTCAGAAATCAAACAAGGTAACAACTTCATTCCCATTCCCATTCCCTTATATTAGCAACAAACTGATACATCCCCGATATTTTAGGGATTTCGTTTCCTCCGCGCTCGATTGTAAGTAGAGACCAAAAAAGACTAAACCCGTGGAAGTAAGGCTCTGTATTTACTCTTTAGGTTTTGTAAAACATGCTATAATTACCCCTCGTGAATAAGTATATTATTAGTTACGAATGAATAAGTATATTATTAGTTACAATCATCACTAAATTAAAGCAAAGCTCTTTTATTTGTGTGTGGTTAAACTTGGAAAATTATGCCTATTTAATTATGACAATTTAACGGACTACATTTTTTATAGTTCAACAATTGACATCCAACTGCCAAAGCGAGCTTAGTTCAGCGGTAATTGCCATGTACTCTCGACCATGAGGTCAGAGGTTTGAATCCCCCACCTCCAAATGTTGATGTACTCAAAAAAAAAAACAATTGAGATCAAACTGTCAATCTTTAAAATGGTAATTGGTGTGCAATATTCAAGAAGTTTAATATTTTAATAAATTATATTTGCCACACTGCAAGTCTGCAACTGTGCGGGCATGTGAAAATTCTCAAAGATTTATGAATCAAATTTATTAGTTAAATCGAGATATTTAATAACCAAGATATTTGCATTTTTGAACAATTTTTAGTGTAAAATAAATACTGATATTCAGATAACTGGATATATTCCGTTTAAAAATGGAAATCTTTATAAACAACAAATATGACATGACAGATTCCTTCAAAATTATCTGTCACCAAGAGAAATTAAAAACGACCCTAAAATCTTAATCAGCCCAACAATTTTTATTATTATTATTTTTTTCCAGGAACGAGAAATAGGATATGGGAAGAGAGATGAAAATAGAATCGTAAATGGAAGAGAGAAACATAAAGTAAAAAAAAACGTTTAAATACTATTTTTAAGTCCTCGTATTTTCTTTCTTTTTTTTTTTTTAACAATTTTAGTCCTCGTATTTTCAAAACATGTACAGTCCATATATTTTTTTAATTTGGTTCATTTTTGTCCATACTTTTAGGATATTCATTTTGGTCTTCATACTTTTGAAAAATAACCAATTTAGTTAATGATGATAAAATTTAAGCTTAAATTTTATACACAAAGACTATATTTATAGAAAAAATTGCAAGTGAAACAATTAAATGAATCATTTTTAAAGTACTAAACTAAGATAAGTACCTTTTCAAAAAAAAAAACTAAAATAAGTACAATTTAGTCTAGGATGGTTTTTGCTATTTGTATATATATATATATATTGATCATCAATCAACGGATATAATAAGAAAGTGGTTTGAATCTCCTCTCAAAAAACAAAAGGTGGTTTTTTTTTTTTTTTTTGAGATAAAAAGAAAGTAGTTTGAATCTCTCCCATATTATAAAAAGTAAATAATAAAAAATAAAATTTCAACCTTATTACTTGTATAATTTTGTGATTGTATCTATTTTATTTTAATTAAAAAAAGTTATACCTCAATTAATTATATATAGCAAAAAAGCATAGCTCAACTTATATTTACAAAGGATATTGTGGTATTTCAAAGACATTTTTCTAATTAATATTATAATTGACATAAAACTTGGTATTTCGACCAAAAGGTTGAAAGTTCAATCTCCCACCCCACATGTGGTAAAAGAAAAGACATTTATTTAATTAATATTATAATTTTTAAATTTTTTTTTATCAAAATATATTACTTTCAAGACTTATTATTGAAATTGTAGTTTTAAATTTGGACATGAAGGCCATCTCTCAAGAGACAACCTCTGTCTCTTTCAAGAGACGATCAATACATAATTTAAACATGATTATCTTATTCACAAAAGTGGAGCCTACGTTACTTCTATTCCCACAAGAGTTCTTTAAAGGAAAAAACTCCCCTGCATACCGGTGTAAGGATCTCCGTGCATACCACCGTTAAAATGTTGACAGTTAGGAGAGAAATTTTTTTTTCTCACTTTCTCCCTTACTCTTTCTTAGTTGTCAATATTTTAATGAAATATGTAGAGAGATCCCTACATATCAATATGCAGCGAAGTTTTGTTCTTCAAATTACGTATTGGTCGATCGTCTTATCAAGAGACAACATGTTGACATGTGGTTGAGGTTGACGGCATCTTTGCAGATATAAAAGTACAATATTTAAATAATAAGTTTGAAAAGTATTATATTCTAATAAAAAAATTTAAAAAAAGTATGATATTAATAAAAAAAAATGTCCGGTCTTTCGGTGAGTCATTTCAAAATAAAAACAAATAAACTCGACTCAACGTCCTCCTGTCACTCCCTCCAAATTCTTACTCATCCTTATGAAACTTTACCATAAAAGGCAAAACCACATTCTTCAGAGATTTCACATCTTAGGTTATACGCTTAAATGCCAGTTATTCAAATCTAGGTGAATCTCGTCTGTATATATAACTAACCACCAAGATGGAAGAAAATTATTTTTTAAAAAACCATAAAAGATGGAATAAAAATAATAATAAAACTAACAGCCAAGATTTTCTCTAGATTCCATGCGATTTTGTTGCAGAATATCTTGTTCTGATTTTTTCAGAAACTCGGATGTTCCCATGCAAAGGCCTTGGAAGATTTCATTTCTGCAGAGAAGAATCCAACGAGAAAATCCTAAAATATATCCAACAAAATGCGAGGAATCTGATATTTGAGATATCTAATGTTCTTTTTCTGCCATTGATCGGAGTTGTTTGAGCACAGCATTCAATGGCTGAAGCATCCCTTCCATTCACGAACAAGAAGCACATGAATGGAGTGGAAATGGAACCAACCATTTCAACTCCATTGCAGCAGGAGAATAAGAGAAAGAGACCACAGAACAACGAAGCAGATTCAAGCAGAAGAAAGAAACCTCGAAAGAAAATGTACAGACCAAAAGTGATCGGAGAAGGCAGACCAAGAAAGAGCAAAGCCGCAGCAAATACGCCTGCAAAACAAAAACAAGTTACTCCAAAGCCAAAGACGCCGAGACCAGTAACTCCAAATCGTGTTGGTAGGCCCCGAAAACTTCGTCCTTTACCGAAGCCAAGGACCAAAAAGCTTTCTGTTCCTAAGAGTGGATGTCAAAAGAACAAGTTGGAAGAGGATAATCAAGCCAATGGCGTTGATAGTTGCAGAGATCTGGTGTTGGTGGAGAATGAATTGGAATGTGAGGAAGCTTTTGCAGAAGTTGCTGTAACTGAAGCAAAGGAAGCCGAGGAGGATAATTCGAAGAGTATTGTTATTCATACTACGGTCGGGTCGATTGAAGGGATTTGGGAATGGTGCTGTGGAATGTCACATGTTCCACAGGAATGCAAGAGAAAGAGGAGTTCAAGGAGAGGGATCACTGAGAGAAAACCATATGGATTGAGTTATACAAGACCAAAGGGCAGGGGCTCAAGAAACAAACTAATGCCATTCTTCTTCTGTCAGAGAAAAAGGACTCCAATGGTTAGAAGGTGCAATTTAGCTTCACTAATTGCAACCCCAGTTTGTAACCAGAGCAAAAAGGCAGAAAATTTTAATGGGAATGACACTGTTCCCATTGTAGGGTGGCTGGTAAAGGGATCGAATCAGATTCGGAATCGAAAGAAATCTCAAGCCAGTTCAAAGCTCAACTGTAGCAGCAGCAGAGGTATTCTATTCTAAGGTGCTAGGCTAATATTGCACTCCATCAGATTTTTAACGTTTTATGATGTTTCAGATGATGATGAAGGCACAGAAATGAAAGAATTTGACTGTCAATCGTCTGGTTTAAAGTCCAATGATAAAGACGCATCTGTGGGAACTGCCACAACAGATGGTAAATTCTTTTTAGCTTAAAGAGTCTTTTTGATATATATATACATATTTTCTGGTTGCCTCGGTCTTGCTTGAGTACAAGGTTGTGGCTATTGTAGAGTTTAATGTAGCAATTTACATCTTTGCAGTCTATAAGGAAGGAACGCCAACAAAAGGGTCAGCTCAAACAGCAGTCTCTCCAGCAAGTTCTAAGGTTTCGGAAAAGCGAAGTGAGGGGACCTTATGGAAGATGGGGAATTCATTTCATACTGAAAAATTAAGTAGGACTTAACTTGAGCATTAGTATTTGAATTTTTCTTTAAAGAACTTATAGGTAAATTTGCTGACAGTATTTGTCTGCAGGTCACAATGGGCAGCTAACAATGAGATGGCTTGATATTAGACATTACTTAACTAATTCAAAGCTTCTCAATCGTAGAAGTGAAAATAGCCCACCAGAGAAAGGCCTTTCACTTCCTAGAATTATGACAGGTACTTCACTGTTGCAGGATACACCATCACCTAGTCTTCAAGGAGGTAAATATTTTGGTCAAGTTCAATATTCTTAAAGTAGCTTACTGTTATATTGTTATTGTTAGGCACTAATGAAGAAATAAGCAAGAAAAATGTCTTGATCTAAGACAGCTTCTTTTCACTTTTCACCCAACATGGAAATAAATAGAAGGCAAAAGGTTAACTGATTCTATTTCAGGTCTACATGATGTAGGTAGTGGAAGAAGCCTGATCAGGCAGCAGGACTTCACCCTTTCAGCCAGACCAAGTGGTATGTTGTTTCACTATCAAGATTCCAAACGAAATTTTAACTAATTTTTAGACGGTTCAAAATTAAAGATATTGATCAACTGATAAAAATTATGTGAGGGTCATAACAGGAAGTGCAAATGAAATGAGACCCGCCCTCAATGTAATATTGTGGAATAGAAGTGAAGGAACCAGGAACAATCATGAGCATATCAGGCTTACAAGTGAAACAAGAGGTATCTTTTCTGCAGAATATTTGCATGTGCTACGGTTTGGTTTTGTTGCCGATAAAACAAGGCACTAATAACAGTTTTTGTCCAGCAAATAATAAAGGTATAGCAGGAGAAGGAACAGATCCTGTTTGTAAGAAGCTTTTGGTTCCATATGCCGCTAACGGTCATTATAGTGAAGCACAGTTCAGAAATATTCCCACTTATGTAGGCACTAATAACAGCACAGGTCTATCACATAATCCACGGAAAGAGGGAACTGATTCAGGCAATCAGAAGCAAATTATTCCATATGCACGTAAAAGAGGAAAGAAAACCAGCAAGCGAGAGCACAATCCAAGTTCTCTTCATGGCATGCAAGGCGCAATAGTTCCCCATCCTAAATTGAACTCAACCAAGAAAAAAGAGTTGGGTAGAGTCTACCTTGACCCAAGAGACATTACTGCATGGAAGCTAGCAATCCAAAATGAGAGTAATTCTGGTAAAGAGAAAATCAACCACAATACTGATAAGTGGTGGGAAGATGAAAGGGCAGTTTTCCGTGGACGAATAGATGCTTTTAATGCAATAATGCATCAAATTTTAGGTAAAGCTTATTTCCTGTAACTGTATGATATGTAGTATATCTGTTATTTAGGCAGGAAAACTGGAATACTTTAATTAAGAACTAAGCTTAGAGAAAAGGTAAAATAAGTTAGTGTGTTTGTCATACATTGCAAGCAACAATAAATGCCCAGAATCTTTGGTTATAGGCAGAACTTTTCTAATGTGCAGGCGATAGGCGTTTTTCACCATGGAAAGGTTCAGTCGTGGATTCTGTGGTTGGTGTTTTCCTTACTCAAAATGTGTCAGACCATCTTTCAAGGTAAAGAAACATAACTTTTTCCTCTAGACGATTTCTAGCACCAGTCAAAATATACCAAATGAAGCTTATATCTTATACTTGTTCTTCACAGCTCTGCTTATATGTCACTCGCTGCAACATTCCCCCTCCAGGCAACAGGAAACCATACAGGAAATTGTCAGGAGGCTTTCTGCATTCAGCAATCAACTCAAAGAAACGGCGGAGTTTTTCTGTGTGACAGTGAATGGATTGATGGTAGTATGTTGAAGAGTAACAAGACAATAGGAGATCCTAAAGAAGCTGAGGAATTAATACCTGTGAATGATGCAATTCCATCTCAAGATTTTCTGAGGTCATCGATCAAACAAAGCCTTGATGAAACACTTCTTCTATCTTCTACGTGCTTAGAAGATGAATGTAGGGCGTGTTTGTCCACGAATTTGGATGACACAGACAACACAGTGCGTCATTCCAATAAATCAACCTTTGTGCAAGAACCTTATAGCAGCAGTCAAGGTAGCTCATCACCGTGTGGAAGCAATCAAGAAAATAAAATTTTAGAATCTGAAGAGCTGGATTGCAGAAACCAAATTTTGATTGCTGAAAACTTAAATCCGAGTGACACAACGCATATGCTGAGATCATCTGGTAAGTGCTATTTATGCTCAGAATGCATTAGCAAATCAAAGATTGGACTTGAAAATAATGCTGAGGATTTTAACCGTTCTGAAGGAACAATGGAAGTTGATATACTGTTCACACCAAATGAGAAATCTCAGAGATTTGTTGACGGTGTTGGAAAGTTTCAAAATCAAGAGATTCAACTTGCTGGTGATGCCAATGCTAAGTGCTACTTGTGTTCAGAGTGCAATAATCAAACAAAGAATGGAATCAAGAAAACCACAGAGATCTATAACTACTACCAAGAAAAAACGAAAACGGGTTCTCAGCTCTCACCCATTGACGATTCATCTAAGAAATTAGATATTGATGTTGAAAAGGTCCAGGGTCAGGACACTGTGATTCAAACAAGTGATAATACCAATGCCACGGAAAAGAAAGGATCACAAAAGTATTTGGAAGACAGAGATCCGAATGATTTTAATTATGAACAACAGACAGAAATTCCTAAGGAGAAAGCCAAAAAGAGTAAAATGAAGCCAGAAATAGACTGGAATAGTTTGCGGAAAAAATGGTATAGTAAGGGAAGAGCATGTTCTAGTAGTGAGCCAAGAAGTAGAGATCACATGGATTCTGTGGATTGGGAAGCAGTTCGTTCTGCAGAAACTATCAAGATTGCAAATGCCATCAAGGAACGTGGCCAGCATAACATCATAGCAGGAAGAATCAAGGTTTAAGAAACTAAAGTGAAATTAAGAATAAAAAGATTGTGGTAATTATGTAAATAAAAAAGGGCCCTGGTCTAAGGTCTCTGACTTGCCTCATCTATTCTTCTTCCTACAGGAGTTTCTTGATCGGACAGCTAGAATACATGGTTGCATTGACCTTGAATGGTTTAGAAATGCCCCTTCAAATGAAGTTAAGTAAGTCCACGTTGATGGCTGAAATTCTTTTAAATATTCCAGGAACAAAAGGATTTTTATGTTTCAAATTTCAGATTTTGATAAATTACTTGCTGGTGCCTGAAGGGAATATCTACTGGAGATAGAAGGGCTAGGATTGAAAAGTGTAGAATGCATAAGGCTTTTAGCACTTCAGCAAATTGCCTTTCCAGTAAGATAAATATGAATTAATAATTTGTAAGATAGGTATTCCACTTATAACTCCTATTTGTTCTTTAAATAAGGTGGACATAAATGTTGGTCGAATCGCAGTTCGACTAGGATGGGTTCCTCTCGAACCGCTGCCTGAGGAGGTTCAAATGCACCTTCTTGAGACGTAAGTATAGAATTTCAAAAGGAAGCATCATTCATACGACCACTAAAGAGAGGCTGACATGCCGTTTTTGTAGGTTCCCTATGATGGATTCTATTCAGAAATATCTATGGCCAAGGCTCTGTACGCTTGACCAACGAACTCTGTAATTCTAAACACCTTTTCTATTACTTACCATTTCTAAAATAACTACGTACTTCAAAACATCCATCAAACAAACAAAAATTCACACAGGTTTTTACTATAGGTATGAACTACACTATCAACTGATAACATTTGGAAAGGTAAACCACTCCTAGCAAGCATATATGGTTAGAGCATCGTTTTGATTTCTGTATATAACATTTTAAGAAAAGTATATGATAATCTACCTCGAACATTTATCTGCAGGTCTTTTGCACGAAGAGAAAACCAAACTGCAATGCTTGTCCACTGAGGGCAGAATGTCGGCACTATGCTAGCGCATTTGCAAGGTATGGATCAATTAGTGCACAGATTTTCAAGTCGTAAAGGAAATCACATTTTATATGGAATTTTGTATGAAAACATATTTGGAAGGATTGTAAACTCATTCTTGTTGTGGGTTTGTGAACAGTGCAAGGCTTGCATTACCTGGATTGCCGGAGAAAAGAGTAGTAACTACAACGGTACCAGACAAAAGTTTTGAAGGCGCTGCTCAAGTGATGAATCCAACATCAGTGCTCCATATTGATGGCAATCCGTGTTCAGGATCAAGATATCAAACCAACAATTATGAACCTATCATTGAAGAGCCTCAATCACCTGAGCCTGCATATGATGAATCACAATTGACAGACATTGAAGATTTATACGAGTATGATTCTGATGATGTTCCTATAATCAGACTTAGCTCCGGACGATTTACAACAACTTCACAGAACTGCATGGACGATAACGCCACTAGAGCTTTGGTTCCTCTGCACACCAAAGTTGCTTCCTTCCCATTGCGCAAACTGAAGCATATAGAACGGTTGAGGACAGAGCATCAAGCGTAAGCATGCCTTTAAGCATTGAGTTTTAGCCTGAATATATTGGCAAACAAAAAATAGCCCCCAATTATTTCATTAACAAACAAAACAGACAGCTGAAATTGAATTATATGCCACCTTTTAATTGGTGAAATTACTGTACATGAGTTATAAATTGTCACCTAAAGTTCGCATTAGCTTTTGATAAAACTTTAACCCTAGTCCTCTACTAGATCTGTTATGGAATAGTAGTGTTAGGTACTAAAGAACTAGATTTACACAAAAAGATGCATTTATCTCAGTTTCTTGTTTATGTGATATTTTAGAGTTATTTAATCTTTGATATGTGTTATATATGAAAGGGAGCTGACAAGGTTTTTATTGAAGTGATTTCTTTTTCTATGATGCAGCTATGAGCTTCCAGATACACATCCTCTCCTACATGAGGTAAATTCATTACCCCTTGGCCTGACTGGAAAATTACTGCATTTATAGTGATGTAAACTTTTGTTTCCAACTATCTGTCTACAGCTTGAAAGAAGAGAGCCAAATGATCCCTGCCCGTACCTTTTGTGTATATTGTCACCAGGTACTGCTTGCTGCATAATGTAATTCAAAAATAAATAAACCTCTGTAAACGACCAAATCTCAATAAGTCAATATTATGTAATTCAAAGTGTTGTAGCGGCTAGTTTCAATTTTGTGGGGTATTTAGCTTGAGAGGAACAATGGGATTTTCAAAGAGAAAGAGAAGTCGGGTGAGAAGGTCTGGAAAAGTATTAGGTTTAATGCTTCTTTGTGCATGTCAGTCGCTGTGACGTTTTATAATTACGGTCTTGGTCTTGTTCTTTTTGAGTGAAGTCTCTTTCCGTAGCTAGTTTTAGAGTAATGTTTTTCTTGGACTTGTTTTTTTGTATGTCCTTGTATTCTTTCATTTGTTCAATGAAAGTTTGGTTTCTTACCCAAAAAAAAAAAATGAAAAACGCAAATCCAATTTCCAATGATCCGGAAGATCCAATGCTCAAGGTGTAATTAATGTTTTCAGGTGAAACTATAGATTCATCGGAGCCACCCAACACAAGATGCACGTACCAGGAACTGGGAGAACTTTGCACTGAGGGATCATGTTCATCATGCAACATTGCCAGGGAACAAAACAGTGGAACAGTCCGTGGAACGATTCTGGTAAGTGAAAAGGCGAACTCCCAAGTTGTTACTAGTTGACTGTGCAAAACCATCAATATAATGAACGAATTTGCTTCCAGATACCCTGTAGAACAGCCATGAGGGGCAAATTTCCATTAAACGGGACATATTTTCAAGTCAACGAGGTTAGTCAGAATTTAATGTTGGAACTGTTGCCATGAGCCATAACATTGCAAGTAAACATATTTAATTCGAATGCAGGTTTTTGCCGATGATGAATCAAGTAAAAACCCTATTCATATTCCTAGGGAATGGATATGGGACCTACCTAGGAGAATCACATATTTCGGAACCTCGACGACAACAATTTTTAGAGGTAAATTAACATATGACATAGTCGTTATAGTTTGTTCCAGTGGAAAATAATCTCATACACCTTATGTACAGGCTTAGCAAAGGAGGACATTCAGTACTGCTTCCAGAAAGGTATGAAATAACTCAGTTCCAATCTACTAAGCTAAAACAACTTAGTTTGTTCCGCTGGAAAATAATTTTATTGCTTCTTAAATGTAAAACCATGGAAGATAAGATAAGTGTTGACAAATATGTGCAGAAACTGCTAGTGATAGTTAGTAGCATGAGCTAAACTGAAACAACTTCAACGCTGTTTTTCATAGACAAGATTCTTTTTAAATGGAAACTTGAGCTCCAACAAGAAAAATGAATGAATATAAAAGGGCATACAAAGAGGAGAAAAAAAAAAAAAAAAAAAAAAACATTCAGTAAAAGGAGTGAAACCAAAACTTGAGATAACTATTCAAAAAAATGCCCCAGTCTATGAGAATAAAACCAAACAATTTTACAAAAATCAAAACTAACTGTAGAGAATCATTAAACTTAGCATGAGAGTTAACCTCTTTTCAAGACTCCCTCTAAAAATCTTACCCTTTCTCTGAAGCCAAAGGTCCCACATAACAGTGAGAAAAACAGCACTGCCAAATTGACCAAAATATGTCGGTATCTGATGATAACTTACATTCTAACGTGAAGGGAGAATGTTTTCTGAGTCTTGAACCTTCGAAGTTGAGTTTTCAAAGAATCAAACAGACTATAAACTAGTAGCAAGAGAATTTTTTATTTAAAAGATGAACTCACTATCAACATAAAAATTACTAAGTTAAGAAAACAGCTAAACCCAATACAATGAATAAACTATACAAAAATGAATTAGACAAAAGCTTAATCGTTAACATTATAAAAAATTATAAAAAAAAAAAAAAAAAAAAAAAAAAAAAAAAAATTGTAACGAAGTGTACCAAAAAAAAATACTCTGGAGATCTCCGACTCCGATGGATTTGGTATATGGAATTGCCTGTTTCATCTATTAATCTTAGTATCATTACATCAACTAAATACGGCTTATACAAATATAAATTCCTGTAATTTATTTTTCTAGTATAATTCAAAACACAAACTCATTGAAACGAAACATTTGTTTACCGCCATATCCACTCCTGAAATCACTGGACCTGAGGCATTCCTCCCAGTATCTCATAAAAAACTGTTGTGTTTTTCAGAACCAGATTTATGAGCTGAGTTTTGAAGTTTGGCAATTATGTGTTTGTTTTGTAGGATTCATTTGTGTGAGAGGATTCAATCGAAAAACGCGAACCCCAAAACGGCTAGCGGAGAGGTTGCACAGGCCAACCCACGCATCAATAAAGGCTAGGGCAAACAGAAACGGAGATCAGAAACAAAAACCATATGCATCAAACTCAAACTCACCGCAATAACTTCGAAGATATTTTCCACAGATTCCAAGGTCGAGGATCAGAGCTCGCCATCGTCTCTTTGGCGGGTTTTCTTTGTATCTTTTACAGGAAATATGGCGGGAAACTACGGGAAAATTTCTAATTTTGAGTTTACTTTTTCCTGGCAATTTAATACATAATTTAATGATTCTTTTTAAATAGACATATTTAATATTCTTTTTTTTTTTTTTTTACCGTAATCAGTACATGATTCTTTTTTTTTTTTTTTTTTTTTGACAAATAATCAATAGATCATTCGTTGATATATTAATATATTAGTTTTTTTTTTTTGACAATTAATATATTAGTTTCTTTCATCGATCCTAAACTATTTTTATTAAATGTTTTTTTTTTTTTGAGAAATCTATTTTTATTAAATGTTGTTACGGCAATTACTGAATTTAGTATTGTGATTTTTCTCATTTATTGCTATGCTCAAAATAAATAAAATAATATATCCTATAATTTTTTCACATAGAACTTCATTAGGGCAACTACTGAATTTAGATAGTTAAGACTTGACATTAATTAAAATTTATTTTATGTTCTATGTCTTTAAATAGCATATTAAACCATAACAAATTTGTAAAGAAAACAATAGACTTATTTATCGTTTAAATATACAATTCTTTGTGAAAAAAATGCAAAATTTTAATTTATTTAAATTCAAAATAATTTAAAATTCTGACCAACTTGAACATAACTTTGTGTAGTTTCAAGTTTGAAGTATAACATTATTATTTTATCTCTTTGTTCGTAATATTTTAAAACACATAATAACTATATTCCCAATAGGCGTGTCATGCTATTAACTTATTACTACTGGGAATAAGTTAGATTGGGATGTTTCTTGTTTGGTAACGTTCTCGTTTCTTGTTTCCGTTTCTTCATTTTTAATAAAGAAAAATATAATTTCATGAGCCGAACACCTATACATTCAATAATAATATTTATGTTTGGAAAAAATTGGAAACAATAACCAAAAAGAAAAAACTAGTTTTAGTTATTCTCATAGGTTCTATACAAATTTTGGGAGTGTTTCTAAAAAATGAGAAACAAGAAACATACATAGTTATTAAATGTTTAGATTTCTTAATAAAATTTGAAACAAGAAACGAGAAAGGAGAACGTTACCAAACGAGCCCTAAATAAATTGTATACGACTTCCTACCTCAAACTTTAGCTTTTGTGCTTATTATTTACGGCAAAACTAAATAGATATTCATATATAGGGTGATGATTCTCGTGTACATATATTTCAAAATAATTATTATCATTTGAAATAATAAATAATAATAAAATAATACAGTCTCTCTCTAAAACATATTGGGTGGAAAATCTCTAACCTCTTGGTTGAGGTACATGCCCATTACTGCTGCCTAGCTATGTTCGCTTTGGCATAGTACCGTCTCTCTTGATAATTATTATTTTTTTTTATCTTATTTACTTTCCTTCTATTACCTTTGTATTTGTTAAGGCACTTAAAAAATAGCACAATGTTTAAAATCTTACAAAACTTTCATAAGCAACAAATAGCACAATGTTTAAAATTTTACAAAGCAAAACCCTATTTAAATTTAAATATAATATAAATACAATATTAAATTTAAATCTGCCATATTTGTTAAAATAATGAAATTCATATTTAATTTATGCTATCTGGTGTAATAAAAAAATCTAAGTTAATACAAAAATGATAAAAAATAATTAATATTTTCAATTTTTTTTTTAAGTGTATTATAATTTATCAAACGAGTGAGAATGAACACCTTCAACCAAGACTAATAATATTTCGATACTTGAAAATAACATAAGTTTTTAAAAAAGTTTTTTTTACCTTAACCTCTTGATTGAGAATGACCGTTCAGCTTTTGTCCCATAATGTCGTAATAATATGTCTTTTGTTTTAAAAAAAAAAGTTTTTTTTTAATATTATTTTTATTATTATTATTTTACTATTAAAAATATGTTATTTCATTTGATAGAGCCATAGAAGTACGTTATATATTTCAAAAAAAAAAAAAAGAGTACGTTATAAAATTGATTTTCTCCAAATTTCTGGATCCGGTACGATAAAGTAGTGTGTGAGCAGCGAGATTCACAGCTTTCAGCCGTATAAAGATTTTGATTTTTCTTATATACATTTTTTTATTCACCTCCACACACCAGTAATTTACTTTATCCAAAAGAAAAATATTTTCTTTTTTGAAATAATTCAAAAGAAAAAAAAAATATATATATATATATCATTTAAACTTTTTTTTTTTTTTTTTGAAAAACATATCATTTAAACTCTACAATACAACACATAGTTTGTAATATACATTAACACATACATTGATAATTTTATTATTTCAAGCAAATACTTTAAATTTCAGTCAAACTCTACTCAATTTCAACTAAAGTAAAAATCTAAATCTTAATAATAGTAATAATTTCAATCAAAATCAATTTTTACATATAAATAATGTTCCATGCACAAAATTGCTACTCTTACAACCCTCACAAGTTCCAAGAAAAGCAACTTTAATGACGTTTTTCACTAACTTCTCAAAAATGTTCCTATTAAATACATGCAGTATTGTTCATTAACTTTAACACTTTTTTTTTTTTTTTTAACAACTTGAACTTAAGCTTTTTGAAAAAAGCAAAAATTGCAAAACTTATTCAAAGTTAAGTAAAGATTACAACACATTTTTTGTTTTTTGTTTGTTTTTTTAAATTCAACATCATTGAGAAGGAGAGAATTTGAATGAAGGTAAATTGCATTTTGATAAAAACTAATATATATTGAAAACTATCAATATTTCAACTAGTTACAACATTAAATCATTGATTAAGAAAAAAAGTTAATGTTTCATCTTTACATGTCGTTGAACTAAAAAAAAAAAAAAAAGTTTTGGATACCTTGACACAGACAATAGAAATTTGGGGAAAAAGGGAAAAAGGTGAAAAAATTAATAATGAAATGGAATTTAAAACCGACAATTGGAAGATTAAGATAGGATCGTGATTGGATGATGCACCCACCAGCTTCTACCTTCGGAATTCCAAGAAACAGACAAGAGGCAAAATCAGGGGAACACCGCCCACCCCTTGTCTCCTTTACCCACTCTTCATTCCTTCCTAACTTAATTCCATTTTTTAATCGCTTTAAAAAAAAAAAAAAATCCATTTTTTAATATATTATACTTTCCACCTATCTTAGCTCTCCGAAATATCCATTTCCATTTTTTTTCCCTCAGAGTGTCTAAATTAGCTCGCACACACCTCGACTATTCAATTTGTAATTTATAAAACAACTCACATACATGAGACAGAATTGCAGTCATAACGGAAGATTAAGGACTAAGAAAAGAAATTAAAGACCGTTAAAAAACAAATCGAAGAAAACAAGTTTATTTTATTTTTGTCCATATCCCGAAGAGACGCAATCCAATAAACCACACAAAAAAAACCAAGCATGTTTTTTTTTTTTCAAATTATTTTGAGTATATATATACACAAACTCGAATAATCTAAATAGTCCTAAAGATTAAACATGTGTTAGACCACAAAAAAGAATTTCAATACCATAGTTATATGGAGTTCTTTCATTAATATTTATTTTCAATCATATCAACAACAATTTTCCTTCTTTTAAGTTCAATCACTCGTGAGTGGAGATTAATATATCGACCTTTAAAATGATAAACAACATTGTATTGTTATATAGAACACAAATTAGTATATCAACTGCTCAATAGAAAATGCAGGTGGTTACTACCTTGGCTTAGCAATTTAGGGCTAATATATCCATTAAAGTTTTTTTTTTTTTTTTTTTTGAAACGATATATCCATTAAAGTTAAGAGATTAAAATTTTACACGAGCTAAGGTTTGACATTTGTTTCCCACTTTGACCATATGTAGAGAAATGAGGGTTTATGTTTTCCTAGGAATTGAGAAGCATGAAGGGAGAGCTAAAAACAACTTGGGATTTTTAATACGCTACCACTCATCATTATCTCCATAAAGAAAAAGGGAAATGAGAAGAAGACATTATTAAAATCAAACCCACCTTCTGAAATCAGTTCTGCGCTCCTACCGTGCACTGTACAGTCGCCATTAATGGTGGATTCTCTCTCTGTCTTCTCGTGTCCTCTGCAGTTTCAGCTAGCTTCTGCCATATCTGCAGAACCAGTTTCAGCAGCAACCAGAAAAACAATATATACATTATGCTGATTAAAGCATTACTTTATAATTACTTGGTGGTTGTGGACCTGTGGTTATATATCAAATCCATAGATAGCAAATTACTTGTTACTAATCGTTTTCTTCACGTTGCTGTATCAATCAAGATGTTAGAGATTTTCAATGTTTACCGATTTACGTGCGGTACCTCGATCGCCGTTGTCTCCTCGAGACCTTGACCTTGCTCGGCAATGGCTGAGATCGCCATGGCTCGAGGACTGAGTCTTTATAACGACACGGCAAGACCTGGCTTCTTCCTCTTTTTGACCTCACTAATGGCGACCTGTCGTCGATATCTCTTACTAAATTCATCACCATCCAATTTCCTTCGAGCTTCCTCTTTGACTCGCTTGAATGCGACTCTGAAATTACCTTATCGAGTTGACTCGGATCTTCGGTTTCTAACTCGCTGTTCGACTCGTTCTCTTCGTGAGTCGACTCAGTATCGAATTCGTTCTCAGCGATGTCTCCAAATATCAGTCTCGCCGCTTCGATGAGCAAACCTAGACAATCGCCACCGCTCTTGCATTTCGTTCCTTTAAACGGCACCGCTTCGGTGTCACCATCGTCGCTTCGATCGACGGAACTCCCCGTGGGTTTGTCCTTTTTACCTTCTTGTTTTTCTTCTTCTTCTTCGACTGTCTTTTCGCTTTCGTTTTCATCGAATCTGCCGCTTTCGGCATCGCCTCTTTGAATGTGAAATTCAGCGATCTTCGAATGGTCTGGAATTTCCTTCGCGTGTTCTTCGACTTCATATTTTTCTGTTTCCGTTACGGGAGATTCAGAGCATTTCGCGTTCTCGCCGTCGCCTACCGAGCATTTCTCCGTCGCCGAGCCACTAACAGACACGGCGTCGACCGAACCATTACCGCCGCCGCTTCCTCCATTCTCCACAAAAGCCGCCGATTCCTGGTCTTCCTCCGCCACAGACGCGCCAAATCTGAGATTGAAATCAGTACAAAACCCTCCACCACCGCTTACGTTTCCATCGAGGTCTAATTTTCCGATTTGCGAATCCGCGCATGATTCTTGGCGAGGAACAGACGAAATTATATGAAGAATCTTTTGAAGGCACATTTGAGCTTTAGAACATTCACGAGGAATCTGATAACCGAGGCGAGAATAGCCTACCTGATTCGAACGGTTACGTAGCGGATTTGAATTCATGTTCAGAGTTTTGCAGGGATACAGCTTTCGATCAGCCGTTTCGTCTTCTTCACAGAACATGATTACAGAGCTTCGGGAAGAGAAGATTGCAAGAAAACGGCACAGAGAGAGAGAGAGAGAGAGAGAGAAAGCGAAGCTAATGGCAAAGTATTGAAGCCAAGCCGAGCATGGCTTCGAATATATACCTCTTTTGCAAAATTAAAAGGCTGTTGTTTTTTGCAAGTCGAGTTTATCAAAAATAGTTTTTTATTTGGTCAAGTTTTTTCTTTTCAGCTTTTTCCTCTAAAAAGTTCATGAAAAATAATGTCATTTTCGTTAACTATTTCCCTTTCATTTACATATATTTTAGGCTATTAATTTAAATTATATTGTTTTATTTATTTGTTTTATTTTTTTTTTTGACAATTTATTTTTGAAATCAATTATATCGTTTTATTGATTTCATTGATATAGTTCTGAAAATGTTACTCGCGAAAAAAGCGTTAAATTTTAATTTGTGACTGAGCTTTCAAAAAAAAAAAAAAAAAAACGAGGGGGAAGAGGTGATGTAGAGGTTTCATTCGTTGAGTGTTGGTAACTCGATTAATCAAATGCCTATCACGTGACACACCCATGGCCTGGCGCTCTATTGTACGAGCTCCTGGCAACCACGAGATCCTAGTATTTAGAATGTTAATAGATATCTTATCCATTTAACTATGTTTAAATTGATCTATTACACATAAACTTATGCACGTAAAAAAAAAAAAAGATTAATTATATGTGTAGTCTCATTTTCAAGTTGGTGTTTCATAAGTCCACTAAACTATTAAAAAAATGATAATAATAACAATAATAAAATTCTAAAATTTAAATGGTATGTTTAAAATGTTAGCCAAACCCCACAAATAAAACTAAGTTTTTGAAAACTTTTTTTTTTCTAAAAATTTGACTTGGTTTTTGAAAATATGGGAATGATGTAAATGACAAACCAAAGAAATGTGTAGTGGAACGATTGTTTATAAGTTTAATTTTCAAAAAGCAAAATAGTTATCAAATCGATCCTAAATCAATTTATTTTTTTCCAACATCATACAAAAGTAGTTTTTTTTTTTTTTTCTGGAGAAGAAAAGAAACACGCAAATATTACAATAAGTTTAAACACATCAGAAGTGGTAGGAAAAGCTACCATATAAAAGTTTAGGATTTTCATTGGTACGGTTATTAGTTTTGGGTAAAAAAAAATGATTTTCTTTTTTAAGTTAATAGATGCTTTCAACAATTTAATTATGTTAATTAAAAAATAAAAATAATAAAAATAAAAATAAAAACAAAAACTCAATTATTTTGTATAATGATAGATTGCTTTTCAAAATCACAAGATCTAACATTATTTTTTAAGTGATTATTACATAATCTTTTTTCTTTTAATTACATAGTCGTTTGACATATAAAATACAAATTTATACATGCTATTGTTGTTACTTTCTCTTGACGTTAATACTCTATTTTTTTATTATTTTTTTCTTTATAAAAAAAGTACCCTATTTTTTTTTTTTTTTTAAAAAAACTTTTAACGTTAGTTAATAGTGTTGGGTTTACACCAACATGAAAATAACTCAATGATTAAAATATCTGTATATCATTTTTTATGTTTGTCAATAATGTTGAGTTTATGTTGATATGAACACACATCAATAGTCAAAACACATATACGTTCAAAACCAAGTGTTCGTATCTCCGTCTATAGATTTGTTGTGCCAAGAAAAAGAAAAAAAGTCAGGTTTGGAATTATATATTTCCATAACACAATTTGAAAAATAACTGTGTTTTCTTAAATGGATTTTTAGATGATGGAATTTAAAATAGGAATATTGAATTTGTACTTAGAAAAATCAATTATGCTTTTAAGTCCAATATATAACGTTAACTTTTTTTTTTAGGATAACCCTATTTCATTTTGGTGGAGAGTATATGTCAATTGGTCCTTGACCAAAAGTGATATTTAATTAATATTTCAAGATAAAAGTAACAATTTAGTCTATGAAATTTTTATCTATGACTATTTAGTCTTTGTACTTTCAAAATTGTAACAATTTAATCGTTTTCACAAACAAATTCATCAAAATTAAATTTCGTTTTTTATTATTTAGTGATTATATTTTGTAGCTTATAGGTGTGTGTAAGTTTAGTTTTCGAAAACAAAAAATAAAAACCAAATGGTTATCCTTATGAATAGTTATCAAACAGATTATTTTTTTAATATTTGACCAAAACTATGAAAATGTAGTCAGAAAGTAGTGTGTGTAGACTACCGAGAACACAACAAAAATGTTTTGTCAGTATGTAAACACTAAATTTAAGATATTTAAATTAAAGCCAAAATTTATAGCATGAGACCCATATTTATTGGAAAATTTCAAAAATGTTATCTGTATTTGGTAAGCTTTATGAATTTTACCATAACACTTCCAATTTCATTAAAATACACTGAACTTTGACAAGTGTTGTAGTTTTTAACACCCGATTGCATTTCATTCGGAAAGCGTTATTAAAAATAGCTAATATGTGTTTTTTCAAAAAAAAAAAAAAAAAAAAAAAAAAAAAAAAAAAAAAAAAAAAAAAACTAATATGTGTATTTAATGAATATAAAGCATATGTATAATAAAAAATTAAAGAAGTTAAAAAAAAAAAAAAAAGAGAAAAATATATTTTTAGTTCCGGAGGTTTGAGTTAAATTTCATTTTGGTCCCTGAATTTTAAAACTCAACAATTTATTATCTGAAGTTTGGTTTTAATTTCATTAAAGTCCTTTCATCCCCTTTTTCGTTGAGAATTAACGGTTACATTATTTTTTATTAAAAAATTATTTTTCATTTTTTAAATACGAATATATTAAAAAAATAAAAATATTGTTATTTTTATTATTATTATTGTTATAGGCAATTTTGGACCACCCGATGTACGAGGAGCTGACGAGGACAATCGGGGAGAAATCGGGCTGGAAACCGGGCCAAGGAGGCGGAGCCGGCAAGCGGGACGAGCCAAGGCCGAAGGGGTCGGGTTGACCCGACCCCATGCTCGGCCTCGGCCATGGGCCGAGGCCGAGCCCGTTCGGTCTCGTCTGGTTCCCACCGTCTCTGGTTGCCCCGGTTTCGCCTGGTTTGACCTAAAACGCCTCCGAATACCTAAAAACCCTAGGAGGATGAGCAGGTATTTATATCCCTCTTCGCCACAGAGGGGATCCCGAATTCTATCCCAAAACTCTACTCTCTATTCTCTGCTTTCTCTTCTTGCTCTTACTTTTCCACACCCTACCGTTCTGTTTGCTGACTTAAGCATCGGAGCCGGTGTGGCGAGCACCACACCGGTGTGCAGGTTTACTGTCTTGCAGGCCACGTCTTCCCCCCTCATCTACAAATTTACCGTTGGTGGCACGTGAAGGTCAGGTGAGATCCTCTGGCCAAAATCGACCATCAACAATTATTTTTAATTCTTTCCCCATCTATCTCTTATTCCTCTTCTTCTTCCTTTAAGGGAATCGGAAGAAAACAAGTCTAATTTTCAAAAACCAAATGTTTATCAAACAAGCCAAAATGGTTATGAAACATTTTTTTTTTTCATTTTTATTTATCTACAATATTTAAAACACGTAAGCCAAGTATACATGATTTTATTGTTTTTTTTTTTTTAAATTATTATTATTATTTTTAAGATATGTATACGTGAATTATGTACCACGAGATAAAATCGAACGTTTCGATTAACCCTAAAATTGATGTTCATTGCTAAAATGGGTCTGGGGCTGGGTGTGGGCTTGGCCCATCTCTAAACGAAGGCCCAAATTAACGGTCACAGTCACAAGCTCTGAACAGGCCATGGGCTAGCTGCTTCGAAAGAGAGAATAGCAATTAGCAAATACAGCAACATGGAAAATAAATTTTATAGAGATAATTATCATAAAAACCGTAAAGTTTTTTTTTTTTTGACAATGTAGGGTGGGGGATTCGAACCACTGACCTCGTGGTTATCAGTACATCTTTATGCCAGTTGAGCTATGCTCTTGTTGGCATAAAAACCGTAAAGTTTGTGTAGATTGAAAATGGATGAAAGTTAAAATTGGATTAATACGCTCTGTTTTGATAATCATTCCATTTTTTTTTTAATTAAGCTTGTTTTCCACAAATTTTCTTACAATTCATTTCGTCTTTGTTGAGGACACATTTGAATTCATTGTTGAATTCCAAAAACAAAGACAAGTTTTTGAAAACTACTATTTTTAATTTTCAAAACTTGGTTTTTGAAAGGGAAGAAAGTAGATAACGAAACCAATAAATTTATATGTAAAAGTAGTGTTTTTAAGCTTAATTTTAAAACACCAAAAACCATATGGTTAACAAAATGCGACATAAATTATAAATTGTTGACTAATTAATCATTTTTAAATAATTGAATATTATTAGGTTAATATATTGCTAAGATTTTTTAATGCCTAAGATTATATTATATTAAAGCATAAAAAAATAACATTTTTTTTTCAATGGAGAGAGAATAACAAGCTAAGTTAGGTGGATTACTATAGCAATGTTAAAACAATACTACGACACGATCAACAACAAACGACTAAAGAGTATTGTGCCTAGGCACCGTCCGCCATGCCAAGGCACTACCTAAGTGTAGAAGGTGCCCACTTGAGCTGTGAGTTTTTTAAAGCATTGTAGCGTTCATTTTCAGGGTCGTGACGCTAAACCTGATTTTTTCTTTGTAAACCATGCCACCCTATGCCTTTTGTGATTCCCTATACATCCAAACTTGCATCTTAGGTCATGTGAGAGTGAAAAAGAGAGATGAAAGAGTAAGACATAAGTAACAATGTGGGCGACTACGACAAAAGTTGGGGTTTTGAGATGAGAAGTAATAGAAAGAAGGTAAAGTCAAAGTGAATGTGTCTTTCTTGAATTTATTGTAATTTTTGTGAAAAAAAAAAAATAGTGGAACCTATTGTAGCCTTGATTTTGGAGTAACCAATATATAGATTTGGCGTTGGGTATCTTTCAATGTCCTTTTTTTTTTTTTTTTTTGAAATATCTTTCAATGTCCTTTTTTTTTTTCAATGTCCCTTTTATATTGTATTCTTTCATTGCTTATTATTATTATTATTACTTGAACTATATAGGATGTGGAAGATAAATTTAGTTTTTACTTAATAAATTAAAAGAGAAAGAAAAAGATCCACCAATTAGAGCTCGTTTTAAATATTCATCTTCTCAATTCGAATACAACTCATTAAAATATTAGTACCATTCTAGATTCACTTTTCAAATTTTAAAGATTTGTGGACCTAATATTTATTTTGAAGTCTTTGACATCTCATTGTCTGGGTAAAACAAAGACCAATTATTAAGATAAAGAAAAAAAAATTAATCTTACTAACTTTCAAAATACTGCAATTAAATTTAACAATCAATTAGGATGTCCTATATGAATGAGTTCATAAATAATATTCATGATAAAATGAAAGTATTTTCTTCAATCATCTAATGTTATATTTTGAAAAAGAAACTTTAAACTTTAACTTTTTTATTAAAAAAAAAAAAAGTACAAAACAATCTTTTATAATATTTACCATTCACATTATTTAAGTTCTGATCCCACACCTCTTCATGCCACTCTTTGCCACATCATCTCGAATTATCAAAATTCTATATTTATTCATGTTTGACAGTAATTTTATTATGCTCCTAAAATAGAAACCAAGGAATGTTAAAAAAAAAAATAGAAACCAAGGAGAAAAATAATACAAGGAAAAAAAAAAGATATCCAAATAATATTTGTGCCCAATCATAAAACGCCACGTAAGAACATGATCCAGAACCCCGTAGAGAAAAACCGTGGGTTTTACCTTAAATGATGAATGGTTTACTGAAAACCAAGAAGCCCATGGTTTTCTCAAAACCATTTATGGTTTTTTAATATAATATAATTTTTTTTTCTTCCTCTCCGTTCTCAATTTCCCACGATTTTCATTTTCAACTTTCTTCCTTTTCTTCTCTTCTCTCTCTTCTCTCCCCTCCTCCCGCCGACAACCGCCTTGCCTCGCCGTTACTGCTTCCGTTTTAAACCATAACGGCACATCCACATCCATCCACATCACATACATACATACATATATTAAATATATATATATATATATATATATATTTTTTTTTTACAATTACCAACCTCCCGTCCACCACCGTCGCCGTCAGCGCTACCTACCGCCGCCGCCGCGACGACTTTTTGACCATCCATACGACGGCTCACATCGAAACGAAAAAAACGAAAAGCAAAACAAAAGGATTAGCAGTCGGTGCCGGAAGGGGACCAAGGAGTCATGTCCATTGGATAGCTTCCCAAGACTCTGAGGAAGGATGTGAACTCCTGGACCTCTGCTAGTGCGTTTTGTGCCCTGGTTTCGGCCATGGAAGCTTCGAAATCGACGTAGAACATGTACTCGAAGTGCTTCGCCGTTCCGACGTTGGCGTTGCCGACGAGGCGGATAGGGCAATTTCTGTGCGGCCTGGATTCGATCTTCGTCAAGCTAATGTTGCGGAAGGCGAAAGCGGAGAGTACCTTGAATAGCGCGGACGTTCCTTTGTCATGAGCGAACACGATGCTTGTTTTGAACGGCCGATCCGTTCGTGGAATAATCGGATCTCGGGCTAGCATAACGAATCGGGTGACATTACTCGAATCGTCCTGGATACCGTCCGCCAGAACCTGCAGGCCGTACAGTTCGGCGGCGCGTGCGCTCGCGATCGCCGCCGTATCGAGGAGATTGTTCGCCGCGATGTACTCCGCCGCGCCAGCGGTGTCATCGACCGCCTCGCGAGTGACATTGAGCCCTAATTTCGTCAAAGTGAGTTCGCACTGGGCTAGGGCTTGGGGATGAGAAATTACTCTGCTCAAATACTCTTTTCGGACTCCTGGAAGGGCCAGAAGGCAGTGGTGGACCGGAAATTGAACCTCGCCGACAATGTGTAGCTGGTGGCGGAGCAGAAGATCGTAATTTCTATGGATCGAGCCTCCGAGAGAGTTTTCAACCGGAAGAACTGCTCGATCCGCGATCCAGAGCTCCACCGCTTGAAAAGCAACCTCGAATTGGTCGCAAGGAATGGCCTGGCAGTTAGGATACGCCTTACCGGCAGCGGCTTCAGAGTAGGCTCCCGGCACACCTTGGTATGCCACACGAAGCTTCTCGCCGTGCATCGGAGCCGGAGAGAAGTCAGTAATGGTGAGTGGCTTAGGCTGTGGCTTGGTTATACTATAGGAATCGGAAATTTTCACAATCGGAACCAGATTAAGATTCTCAACATTCGTCTTGTGGCCATTGACGGACGCAACATGGCCAGCACCACCTCCGACGGCAGATTTTTCGACAGATTGTTGCTGAGAAACGACGTTGCTGGCGAGGATGGCACAGGAGCTTTGCCAATCGGCTCGGGAGAGGCCAACGCCGTTCTGGACGCTGGAAGATTCAGGTCCGTAGGCACATTGGATGGTGAAGGAGTGGACCGGCAAGAGGCGGGGGAAGGAACGACGGCGGAGGAAGGTACCGAAGGCCGGCGCCGGAGAGTAAGGGCTGAGAGCCTGCATAGTTAATGGAATAGAAATGAAGAAGAAGAAGGCTCAGCTTGGTGTTCACTTAGAAAAGGGAACCTCAAGCTGAGAAAGCAGAAGAATTGGGCGCTGGGTTTATATATATCAAGAGAAATGGTTCAAAAAAATATATTAAAAGAAAAAAGAAAAAAAGAAAACGTTGGAAAATGGCTATTTCTTGAACTGAGGGTTTACTGGCTTGAAAAAATATTGTTATTTTCTTCGCTTCCTATTGGTTGTTTGGTCGTTCTCATACCTACCCCCTCTCTCTTATTATATTAAAATGAAACAGAAACAGAAATTATTTTCAATTTTAAATAAAAACTAAATTACTAATTTGGTCTCATTTGTTAGCTTAGTTTCTTTTTTTGAAAAGGTCTTAGCTTAGTTTTCAATTTTTATTTTGCAAATGTTTTAGTTTGATAATTGTGATTTCCTCATTACATATTGTTCATATCGTTATCATATTAAATATGTGAATATTTTATATTTACATTATAAATTAATCTTATTGAATCTATATGGAGTATAGGTCTAGCTTTTAGAGAAATCTCTTTCAATTATATTCAAATAAATTGTAATCACGTAGTTCATATGATTGCTCAATTTGGTAAAACTGGTAGTTGCCATGAAACTTGGGTTAGGATTTTTTCGAGTTGGTTTTGTAATTGGGTCGAGTTGGACCAATCTTATCTTGCCCGAATGGCGCTATAAATTTTTTAGGTATTTTTCAAAAAAAAAAAAAAAAAAGAATTGTTTGCTAACTACAATATAGATTTGAGTCAAGTAAAAAATAAGGAAAATATGTAAAATTTTAGGTCATGTGAGAGTGAAAAGGAGATGAAAGAGTAAGACAAAAGCAACAATGCGGACGACTATGAAAAAGTTAGGGTTTTGGGAGGAGAAAAAATAGAAACAAGCTAAAGTCAAAGTGAACGTGTCTTTCTCAAATTTATTGTAACTTTTGTGAAGAAAAAAAAAATAGAACCTATTATAGCATTGATTTTGCAGTGACCAATATATAGAAATTTAGGGCTTATTTGATTCACAATCCAAATTTTGTTTTATATTTTTCAGATTCACTGAATTCATTGTTTTTCGATTGTGTGATTCAAATAGTGAAAATTCTAAAAAAATCTTTTTCATATTTTCATTGTATCCATATTTTGAATTTGAAATTTTTAAATACCAAATTAAATTACAAAAAGTTTTTTTATAACCAAACAAAACTTTAATAAATATAGTATTTTATGTTATATGACATTGTAAAATAATAATTAAAAAATTATAACACATAACATGTTTATAAATTAATCAATAATATTTTATATTCAACTTAGTATTTAGTTGACAATTACCAATAATTTATGGTTTATAAATATATTATCAAACATATTTTGAACCATTATTTAAATTTGAATCCAATTTATGAATCTACTACCAAACACATATCTGAAAACATGAAATATAACTTTGTTTTCATTGAATCTATTGTTTTCAAATTTGTGTTTTTAGATCACCAACCAAACGCACCCTTAGTTTTTAATTGGAAATAAAAAAAAATCTACCAACTATAGCTCGTTTAAAATATTGATCTTGTCAATTTGAACAACACAACCCATTAAACTACTTGTACCATTCTAGATTCATTTTTCAAATTTTAGAGATCGTGGACCAAATATTGATTTTGAAGTCTCTGACATCTCATTTTCTTGGTAAAATAAAGACCAATTACTAAGATAAAGAAAAGAAAAAAAAATCTTACTAACATTCAAAATACTGCAATTAAATTTAACAATCAACTATGATGTCCTATTTTCTGTTATTTAAATGAGTGAGTTCATAAATATTCGTGATAAAACGAAAGCATTTTCTCCAATCATCTAATGATATATTTTGAAAAAGAAAAAAAACTTTAACTTTAACTTGTTGACAAACTAGTACAAAATTGGAATGATAAGGCCCCATTAGAAAAAGAAAAAAAAAATCAACTTTGTATATATCTTGTGAATTTCTAAAAAAACATTGAACGAGTTAGAGACGATAGACATACAACATAAAGTTTAGGTCTCGTTTGGTAACCATTTGAATTTTATTTTTTTATTCTTTGTTTTTTTAATTTAAGTTTAAAAACACTACTTCCACCATTAAGTTTATTTGTTTTGTTATATATATATCTTTTCACATGTTTTAAAAAACTAATCCAAGTTTTGAAAACTAAGAAAAATATTTTTTAAAAACTTGTTCTTGTTTTTGAAAATTGGTTAAAAATTTACACGTGTCTCTAATAAATATGGTTATTGGATATTGGTAACAACTTTTTAAAAAATCAAAAATCTATTTGACACGATTTTAAAAGTTCAAACACGATAATTGAATCTTGCAAAAAAAAAATGAAAAAAAAAAAGCAATTAAAAGGAAAGTTAAAAGAAAAATGTATGACATTGACGATGTGATGGTTTTGTGGAGCGTGTTAGTTGTGAATTGTGATTGTGGTTGGTGGCCTTGAAAAAGAGAGAGAAGGCTGACCAATGAAGATCGATAATTAAAGTGGGCGCTACGTCGTCGTTTTGTTCCAACGACTGACAAAGCTCCACGTCACTTTTTCACCTACCACACATTGCCTCACCTACCCCTCTCTCTCACCTATCCACCCCTCTCATTTTCTCTCTCTACCCATCATTGAAAATTTTCAATTTCTTAGTTTAGTTCATATAATAATATTATTATAACATTCTCTCATTTTTCTTCTCACCTCGGTGTTGTCAAAATTGAAAATAATTTCAAAGTTTAAGGAATTGAGTTTCATCCTAGCGTTTTACTCGAGTTGTTTCTTTTTCAACAATTGTATAGATGATCAAATCAAACCATCGACATTTTAAATTGTATTTGATGTCTTGTCTATTGAGCCAATAGCCTTGATAAGAAAATATTATAGTTGATGACTTGTTTTTTTTTTTTTTAAATTAATTTCAATTTTTTTTTCCCGTAAAGTGGTAGGTAGTTGTGGTGAATCTTAATTGTATTGATTGTTATTTATTATTATTATTATTATTTAAGTTACAAGTGAGGAATTGGTAAACAACTTTGACTTTTTTTATTTAGCACGTCAAATCATGTTGAAGCGTGTAGAAAGAGAGGGCGAGAGAAATAAAATATTAGATAAAGTAAGCAAATATATATTAAATGATTAATTTACATACTTTCAAAAAGAACAAAATTAATTTAGACGTCAAAGGAAAATCTAAAAGATTTGTGGGTATTTTTTACCAAACTATACGTTCTTTAAAATATCTATTTGTGTCCTTAATAAAATATTAGAATAAATTTAATTACTCTAGACGTAATAAAATCATTTATTTGAAGTAAAGTATATGGTTCACATTACTTCATCAATGTTTAAGTGAATCGGCAAACTAAGGACAACTAAAACCTTATCTTAGAAAACAATATTAAGGTGCCTTTATTACTATTATTTTGAAGACTTGTTTTTTTAGTATATATTTTGAAGACTTGTTCAAACATATTTACTTGTGGTATGTAAGCTTTAGAGAAAATACCAGAGGAGTGCAACAGAAATCCTTTCCATTCTTCTTATTCAAGATGAAACTTTGATACACATACAGAGGTGTTTTATATCAAGAAATGGATGGGAAGAAAACTCTTGCAACTAAATAACAGAATACAACAAACGAAAGCCCCAACAACCAAACAATTAAACAGAAATAACAAATAATAAACCCCAATAATGGCATATGGCTCGCACGTGGAAACCGTTCTTCGATGTGCTATCTTAACATGGTAAAATAACCATGAATTTATCTGGTTTGTATTTAATTTAAAATGTTGATGCCAAAATCCGGACAGGGAGAACTCACATGACCCTCACGAGACATCAACCGTAAATTTGTTTGAAGGGGAAGACGTGACTTGCAAAACAAGGGAAACTTGCACACTGGTGTGGTGCTTGCCACACCGCCTCCGATGTTTAAGTCAGTAATCAGAGGGAATATGAGCAAAACCAGAGAGCTAAAGGAAGAGAAAAAAGAGCTTTCGGATCCCCTACTCCAAGGTTGAAAAATGGTTTATATACCTTTGTCCTTTTAAGGATTCATAGGCGTTGGAAGACGATTCGGGTTGAACCAGGTTGAACCGGGGCAACCAAAGGACTCTTGGGACCGAGCTGAGGGGAGGGGACTCGGTCCGCACAAGCGGGCCGAGCGGGGTTGGGCCAAGGCCCAACCCTATGGCCCATTTCTCATTTGGGGTTCGTTTTCGAGTTGTGTCTTTGGTTGCAGGTCGCGTTGTCCTCAACTGCTCATTGGATTTCGGGATGGTCCAAAATTACCTATAACACCGTGTTTACAATTCAAATTTTATTGGCCAATTTATGAGTCCATGCATCATTTGAAATGGGTAAAAATTTGAAATTATAGGGGGTAATTTTATAGTCTCGTTTGATAATTATTTTGTTTTTTAAAATTATATTGTTTTCTTCCAATTTTCTTACGATGATTTTTCATATTTGTTAGGAATACATTTGAATTTTTAGCCAAATTTCAAAAGAAAAAAAAGTTTTTGAATTTTTTTTTAGGCCATGTTTGATAACTATATGGTTTTTTTGGTTATTGAAAATTAAGCTTATAATCACTACTTCCGCCTATCCTACCCAATAGAGCCTGACCATGGATCAAAATGGTATGATATTGTCCAATGACCCTCACGACTATGCTTTGGTTCTCTATCCAAAATACCTCATACCAACGTAGATTTTTGTCGTCCTTATATATGCATGATTATCATCTTGTCTAGCCAATATGGCACTTTGGTCGCATTCCATAATTCCGACAAAATAAAAATATAAAATTTGTCATAGGCAATTTTAAGGGTTTTTTTTTAATATAATTTGTAAATAATGGATTGTTTCTCTGATTTCAGGAATTCGAAATAATTAATAAAAATAAAAATAAAATAAAAAACAAATCACACAAAAATCGTTATTGATTCAATTTTTTTTTTTGAGTACATCAACATTTGGGGGTGGGGGATTCGAACCTCTGACCTCATGGTCGAGGGTACATGCCAATTACCGCTGAGCTAAGCTCGCTTTGACGTTATTGATTCAATTTAGAGGACCAAAGAAATACGTTAAATAAATAAAAACGAATAATGTATCGTATACCAAAAGAAAAATGGTTGACAAAAATATAGTTAAACTGGCATAAAGTTAAAGTTGTACTATGAATAACTTTGTGGTTTGAATCTCCCACCCAACATATTTAAAAAAAAATAAAAATAACAATAATAATAAAAGAAAAAGATTCTCCTCCCCAGGTTATAGATCTTTTTTATATATATATATATATATATTTCAAAAAAAGAATAATATATATATAAATATATATAAAATAGAGAAATTTGTTAACCATAAAAAAAAAAAAAGTCATACAATTACCATAAAAACAAGGGACAAAAACCATAGAGGAAAATTAGAGGTCCAAAAGAGAAGCCCTTCATCCCACAAGGGGGAGAGCCTCGGATCTCGAATTACAAAATTACTTGAAGCATATCGAGCTACACAGTAGGCTACTGTGTTTTACGATCTAGGACAAAAGATTAAGAATAATACTAAAAAATGATACTCAACCCACTGAGATAATTAAAAAAAACGTTAATTAAAATGCTATATATTTTTTTACAACGTTAATTAAAATGCCATTAATTATTGAATTAAGACTTCTTAAGAGATATGGATAGTTATATTCACAGCCATACAAAACTTGTGAAATGATTGAAAAGAAAAAATATTTAAAAAAAATAAAAAAGGAGTAGCGCGAAATTACGCCGCAGAGAAAGCGGAGTCACGAATAGAAAAAAGTCCCCAATGTTCTCTCTTAATCTCACCCCTGCAGCCCACCACTCGAATCTCCTTCTCCTTCAGAAAAGCTCCGGCTGCTTTCCGGCGAGAATTCCGATCAGTTCCTTCACTGTTCGATCATCTTCCAGTCTTCAGGAGGTCGAGAAGTTTACCGAATCATCGGCGGAAAGGAAGGATCTCAGTTTGGAGCTCTACGCTTCAGTTCCATTGCCTCCGATTAAGACTGCCAAGAGAGTGGTTCTGGTCAGGCATGGACAGAGCACGTGGAATGCGGAAGGTAGAATTCAAGGAAGCTCCAATTTCTCTGTTCTCACTAAGAAAGGAGAGGCTCAGGCGGAGACATCCCGCCAAATGCTCATCGACGATGCATTTGATGTCTGCTTCAGCAGGTTTACTATCTTTTTAATTCCATTTCGCTTCATAATCAAGCAGTGGCAACTTCAGTGATTCGATCACCATGTAAACAAAATTTGTTTTAATTTCAAAGTTCGTTCAGCACCTGTTTGCGCTTGTTGCATGAATTTGCTTAATATTGCTTCATTACCTAAAATTTGGCATTGTCTAGACATGGAATCCATCGACAGTGAACATGTGCAGTTAATCATGGACATTAATGGATGTTCTTCATGAAGGAATGAATACTGTAATTTTAACTCCTTGTTGTGCTTCCAGCCCCCTAGTGCGATCGAAGAGAACTGCGGAAATCATATGGGGTGATCGCGAGGAGGTGATACTTACGGATTCTGAACTAAGGGAAATAGATTTATATTCATTTCAAGTAAGTTCCGTATCGTTACCATATAAAGGGAGGGGATATCGATTAGATTAAAAATGATGGTTAATCCTATTATTCTACTCATTCTTATTATGATTGCTGTGGTTGTCGATTGGGTGGAATCAGGGTCTACTCAAGCACGAAGGGAAGGAAAAATTTGGTGCAGCTTACCGTCAATGGCAGGTCGATGCTGCAAATTTTAGTATTGATGGCCACTATCCAGTGAGGGAGTTGTGGGCACGTGCTCGAAGTTGTTGGAATAGAATTCTAGCGCACGAGAGCAGGTCTGTCCTAGTTGTTGCTCACAATGCTGTCAATCAGGCTCTTGTTGCTACAGCTATTGGTATTGCATCATCTTTTCTAAAGTTATTATTCATTTTTGCATTAACGACTTGAATGTGTTGAGTGTAACCATTACTTAAATCAGGATTAGGAGCTGAGTACTTCAGGGTTTTACTTCAGAGCAACTGTGGCGTTAGTGTTCTTGATTTCACTCCCCAAGCTGAGGGTGGATCTCCAATTATTTGTTTAAACCGTTTAAATCAGGTATATTAATTATATATTTTAGAAAACAAGGGTGAGCTTTGTAAATATTCGTCTTTTACTAATTTATAGGTTTAGCAAGTGATAAGTTTCCCTCTCTCTATTTCCTTATTCTCTTCTCGGTATTCGTCTTGTACTCATTTTTATATTCTTTTACGACACTTTATCTGCATCGTTTTCCTTGCTGTTTCTTTAGTCAATAATTTATTTCTAGGCCAAAAATTAATACTCTGTATATTAAATTATATTTGTTATTGTGTGGCATTCCTCTGCTTCCTACTATATTGAGTGAGTTCAAACTGCTTAATTTTGTTTTACGAAGAAAATATCTATTCATACCTGTCTGGAAACATCTTCGCCGTGCAATAGCTGCTCTCTACTTTCTTAGTCATAAGTTCAATAGAATGTTAGCTTATTTAAGAGGCCATGGTCTTTTCGTTGATGCAGACCCCGAACTCACCTGTTGCTTCCGGTAGTTCTGGAGGCAGAAAAACAGCAAAAAGGATCGTACTTGTTTGCCATGGAGTTTCCGAGAATAATGAGGTATGGTACTTAATTGATGGCGTCGTGCTTGCCAAGTGTTGGTTGAGGTTCACTATATAGCATATCTAATCCAGAACGTTGAAAGTAACTGATGGAAAGTGAACTCAGGAACTTGTATGGTTTTGGATCGCAAACCTGCAGAACAGAAAATTTGGAATATTATCTCTCTGATTTAGCTATACGACCTTGCAGGCCAGTTCTTCCTTTCTGGAGGATAAGCCAATGAACATTCTTGGGATTATACAGGTAGAGCATCCATACCATTTCACTAGATAGGTTTGGAATCAATATAATTATATTTTCTGGATGCATGACAGTCCCAGAAAGTTGCAGAGCTCCTTCTTGATCTAAAAGTGAGTGCTATAATTAGCAGTCCCAAGAAAGCTTGTGTAGAGACGGCTGCAGCAATTTCCAGAGTATGCTTACATTGTCTTTCATGGTTCCCGAATCACCACATTTTGCCCATGTTTTCTCGTTTCTTCCTCTCTTTATTTTCTTTGGAGGTTCTAGAGAGTGTGAATATTGAATAATGCGACATCTGAAACTACGACGCATTTAGCATTATATTAGTAATCCGAATAGAATGCTGCAAGACCTTTTAGACAGAAGATAGGAACAAATTGATGAAAAAACACTATGCGCATTTGGGTTGGAGCCATTCTCCGTTCCAGTCCAGTACCTCTTATAACCTATTCTTCACACGCCCTTGGCATCTGGGTTTTCCACTATTTTATATTGAAAATGGAGTTATGTCGTCTCCTCCCTGTTCAACAGGATATCCTTCAAGAATATTTTGGTTGGATTAAGCTGAAGTATACAGTAGGAGCACCATAGTATAAATCCTGGAGTTTATTTTTGAAATCTTGGTCAATTTGTCTTATCACCTGACAGTTTAAAAGTAGTGAAACTCTTGCATACACGAGCATCATGGAATAGAGGAAAGGTAGATTAATCGCCATCAATTGATATGATTCAACCTATTTCAATCTAGCTTATGCATTGGATGAGTTAAATAAAAGCATCGAAACTCCAAGTTTTCTTGAGAAGGTAAAAGTTCCTTTTTATTGGACACGGCTTATTTGTTGTAGGTACAAGAAGCTGCAGATTGCTTGGGTGCTGATTGTGTGCCTCGCTATGTGGAGATGAAGCAGACGAATAAACTTGATGTAGACAATAATTCTGATCATTTCAAGCAGGCAAGATGTTAGCCATGAAATTTTAGATTAAAAGTAATATCTTTAAGGTTGTAATCCATACCATAATTAGGTTGATGAAAAAGTTGCATATTATTTACCATAGTATAAGTAGATGAATAAGTTTTAAAAAGAAAAAAGTAGATGAATAAGTTGCTTATTTAAACAAATTTGGAAAAGCCTAACTTCATTCAATGTTTCAGATACCACGTTTGGGTTTTACCCAAGTGGGGAGTTTTAATTTATGAATTCGATGAATGTAAAAGGGTTATATTGGTTTCCTGCATGCCCCATAAATAAAGCATCAAACTTATAATTTTACTTTTACTGTTTAATCCAATAAATTTTCCATTACAACATTCACTGCTTTTCATTCCTTAGGATGTAGCTGAGACCAGTGTCTTTGAACCTGGTTGGTTAAACAAATTGGACGATGGGGTGATTACAGAAGTGTGGAATCAGAGTGGTGAAGCCTGGAAGTCTCTGTTGAATGAGATGGCTGATGAAAAGGAGCCAGAAAAGGTTATTGTTGTGGTTGGTCATCCTGCCATTCTTCTAGGATTGGTGGGGCAGTGCCTAAATCTGACAAAAGATTGGATTGGATCATTCCATCTGGATGCTGGAAGCATAAGTGTGATTGACTTCCCTGATGGGCCTAGCGGCCGAGGTGTTGTCCGATGCATAAATTACACTGCTCACCTGGGGAGATGGTCAATTCCTATTACTAGACCAACCGTGGATGACGAAGATTTTTAACGGTAAACGCAGTTTTTCTCTTGAAATCTAAAATTCACTAGTATAATATGTTAAAAATAAAATACTCTTTGATTCAAAGAAAAGAAAACAGAGGTAGGATACGTAGCTGTCATTCTTGTGCTACCTTTTGAACGTATTAATATTCTCCTGGCCTCTTTCTAGAAACTAAAGATTGTTTAAGGACGATCTTGTTTTATTTCTGTTCTCTTTCTATTATTGGCGAAGTTCAATTTTAATAAATCATTATCGAACACCTACACTGATAGAAATAATTATATACATCTCATCCACAGCCATTGTTACATTGATAGAAATGATTATACCCATCTCATTCTTTTTTCCTTAAAACAGTGAAGAACATTATATTTGAAGTAAAAAATTGATGTATGTGATGGACAGAAAACACCTACTCAAAGCTTCTATAGAATTCGCCCGAACAGCATGGTGATGGTTGAAATTGCCACATGCAAGAAAGCCTAGGGTTCGATAGAGAATCTGAGTGTATCACAAAGAGGCGTTGAAGAAAAGGAGAGTGAACAGTCTGTAATCAAGTTCGTAGTTTTTTTTTTTTTTTTTTTGAAAATAAATCAAGTTCGTAGTTTTATTACTTTGTCAGTTAAATTGTATATTTTGATATTTTCATTTGCATTGTATTTATGATGTGGGTTTTGGATCTGTTATTGTATTGTAAATGTAAACATCAGATATTATAGAAAATGATTGGGCTGGGCTAGTTACTTGAGCCATGGATCTTCTAACAGTTTTGTGTCTAGTGCTGTCTTCTTGGACCACAGGTTTCTTACCATTTGCATCTAATTAAGCTAGCTTCTTGGGTTCACCGATCTCCTAACAAGGCGATAAATTGGTAAGCCCAGTATATGCTAGCAACATCCCTGGACAAGCTGATTAGCGAATACTGTGATAGATAAACTATTACGACGTGTCGATTCTATCAAGATCGACAATTTTACGTGTGAAAATGGCAATGATTTGTTTTGACAGGAAAAAGACGGCTTTCAAGTTCATCGGTGGGAAGAGATCGACAGTTCTCCTCGTGCTGTGCAGCGGATCCGCGAATTCCAATCACAAAACATGGATCCAACGGTACACATCTATCCTAATGAAGCAATTTTTAATTACGAGAAAAGAAAGATCACTTTGTCGGAAAACTAACAGTAGTTCCATTATAAAAATACTCATCATGAAGGGGTTTTACATGACCAACACAAAGAGGCAATGATTGATATTCAAGCTGATGGAGGTGGCTTGGCACGAATAGCTGGGAAATCAAGCAGCACAATCTTCTCAATGGCTGCCGAGAAAGTTGCAGAGAATTCAACATGCTTGGGATGCCCCACAAACGCAGCATGAGCTTCCTTGTTCTCGAATGTCATCAAGAAGGCATGTGTGAAGCCCTGTGTAAGCATCTCTGGTCCCTCCATGTCCTGCCCCCTGTTTACACCTCAAAACATTCACCTTTCTTCTTCCTTCCATGATAAATTACATGAGAAAATCTTGTTTACCCTTTGATTAATTTTAACATATCCTTGAAACTAAATTAAAAAAAAAAAATCATCACAAAATTACATAAAAAAATTTAATAATAAAACATTCAACATCATGTCACGCAAAGTCCATCCCAACCATATAAATATCGCAATCTTGCTAAAAAACTAATAAAGAAACAGAAAACTTAAATTTTGGGTCTTAACATGGACGTGCTAGAAAATTTCTTAGGGAGGGACAAAGTTTTACTGTCTAACATTACATAAATTTAGGAAAAAGTTGAAAAAAAACCATAAAATCTTAAATTTGTTTAGATAATTTATTTTATCTAAGACGAACTAAGATGAAGGGTCACTGTCCTCCCCTTCCTGGCTCCACTAAAAAGCATCCAACAAAACTGAAGAAACCAATACTTCAAAAATAACATTGAAATTTTAATATATTAACGATAGTGGCAAAAGATTACCATTCAAAGGATTTGACAGCTTCAACTTCAGAGACGAGGTTCTCCATTCCTTTGAGAATCTCTCCCACCGCCGCTCCTTCCTTAAACTTTACGAGCACCAAATGCTTGAACTCTCCTGCCATGGCTGCTCCACCCTTGAACTCCGAGGCCCCTCCCTCCTTATATACACACACAAAAAAAAAAAAAATAAATTAAAAACACTTCAAGACATTACGTTAGATTGGATGTCACTGTTTATGCGCACCGACACAGCTCACGTGTCATTTTCTTTTCTCTGCTGACTCAAATACTATAAAAGAATTGTTGTCCCCTATCTTCCTCGACAGCATCTCTTGCTCAATATCTGAAAAGGCACACCATTAGATAAGACTTAGACCCACAACTTCCACCTCCACCTGTTTGGATCTATTTTTACAAGTATATCCTTTTTCTTTTTTCGTCCAAATTGATTTTGGGTTCCATGTATAATCTGTTCGCCTATCTGTTCGATATGATTGTTCCATGGTGGAAATGAAAGCTCTCTTCTAGGAAAATCACATGACTCCCTTGTAGCAATCGAGTTACACTACTGTTTTAGTTTAGACAACAAGATTAGCCATAACGTGCCTCTGCTCATACCCTGTCCAAACTGACTCATCCACTCATTGTTTGATATGATCAACATGTTTCCAAGATCACATGCCTATCATTTAAAAATGAAATCAATACATTGTTCAGGCAATGAGATTCAGTAAGATATACTTCTACTCGTATATATCCGAGTTCTTGGTGATCTTTTAGGTACATTTTGGATATTGTGTATATTCGACCTGGCCATCTTTCTAATATAATCATTCATGATCAAAATCGTTAGTACAAAATTATCGTAAGAACTAAACTGATAGGTCCCAAAAATAACCCTAGAAAAGAAAAGGGAAAAAAAATCAATTTATACACCTAAATTTTGAGGTTGTAACAATAAAAAACTCAAACTAATAATTCAATTAAAACTCTAAACTTTAGTAAGTGACTCAGATTCAAACCCTCCATTAGGATTTTGTTTTAAAACTTTTAATGCATCATTCTGATGGGTGTATAAGACTTTTTTTAGATGTAAGTATAAACAAAATGTTAGAGAGAATTGCTTAGAATCAAATAGATGGAATAGAAGTGGTAGTCTTTAATATGAGTGGGTTTTCATTCTCTTCTTCCTCTATTTTTCTCTAATTATTTTGAAAGAATTATATGATATTTTTTCTTGCTACTTTGGTAGAAATTTAGGAGAAGAATAAGTTTATTGAGTTGATTTTAAATGGAATCAGATGAAAATAGTTGTAAATCACTAAGTTCGGAGGTATAAATTGATAAAAAAAAAAAGATACTCTATAAGTATAGGTTAGATTTAGTGGTATCTTTTATTGCTTATTTCATTTCCCAAAGGAGAAGAATAAAAACTGATACATGGGGGTGGATCCAATGTAGGCAATAGGCTAAAAGTTATTTGGGGCCAATTGTGTTGGTACTGGTAGCTCTGCTTTTGCACATGATGGGATATTGGGTGGACAGATTTTCCTTTTGATTCACATTCACATGCCAAAATAATTTCCTTTCATTTTTCCAATTTCTTGCTGCTCTTTCATTTTTTCTCTCTGTCACCACCATGTGAGCATCCTTTTGTCCATTACCTTTATTTTCAGTGGAAAATGTATTTTTCTGCTTATCTTTAGAATCTATATGTGGAAAAAATGATGAGCTATATTAAATGTTCCCATCTGCCTTGGCCTGTGCCTCATTTTATATTCCCCATACCATTGAAACATCAAAATCTAATTTAAGATTCTATGGTTTCAGAATGAACTAATTTTACAGTTGGTTATGAACACAACAGAAGAATGTTAACTTTTTTAAGAAAATTTTATTTATTCATAGCAGAGCTTGGAAAGATTTATTGAAACATTAAATAACTAATCTTATGTAATTTCAACATATTGCATAATAAAATGCAATCCTTATAATTCATCTATGTGAAAGTTTTTTTTTTTTTTTTTTTTTTTAATTTTATTTACTTACAACATCTGGGGTGGAGATATTCGAACCACAAAACTCTCGATCATTAGTACAAATTTTATGTCAGTTGAGCTAGGTTCATATTGGCTTTTGTATTTGGACAGATTCAATATCATCTTTGAAACAATGAGTTTAAGGTCGGACCCGACTGAAGTCCAAGAGTTTGGAATAATTATAACCAAGTTTAGATTTATATTTTAACATTTGAAAGGTATGGAAAAATGTTCAAAAGATTGAGTTTATTTAATATGTTGTGAATTTATATTTGTAAATGCAAGTCTGGACAGATATAAACTAATTTATTTATGAGCAAGTTGTATTAGGGAATGAGGATCGATGTCGTATGCCTGAATAGTTTTTTAAAAATTTAATAATTTGTATATTTTATTTTTACATTTTCAGACATTGCAATCCGTGCATTACGCTCAATTTTATTTGAGTTAAAATCCCCAATATTCCTGCAAACGTCGGATTCTTTGCAACTCCCAATAATTTGAATGATATATTGTATGTCTGATTACTAAAAACAGCGCTATCTTTTTATTTTATTTTATTTATTTGGGTTAAACCAAGAATGTTGTGTGGATGACAAATAATAATTATATAATTACAAATATAACACAATATAAAAAAATTACAAATATAGCAAAATCTATAGGAGTATACTTAAAGTAGGTACTGGCTAATGTTGCTTGTTGATACTTAAAGTGCAGTGTGAGTTCAAGTTTGTGTTTTGCTTCTTTATTTGAGGATATACTTGATTCAAGAGGGTGATTTTCTTGTGTTTTGCTTCTTTATATGAGGATATACTTGATTCAAGAGGGTGATTTGTTGAACGTGACTCAAGCCATATCCAACAAAGTTGTATTGGGCTTTTGTTTAATATATCAAAGCTCAAAAGCCCACTTTAATTGAGCATGATTTTTCCCATATTTTTGACCCATAACTCAAATTTAGTTATGATTTTTACTGAGAGCAGTAACACTTTTTGGGGTCTTATTCTTCGTGGTACAGAGGCAAAAATACTGCAGTTTTTCCATAATACAGAGAAGCGTTTTTCTTTCTTGGTGAGCCATGGGAAGTGAGTTGTTCATGGTTTTCCAAGTGAGAAAATTTTTTCTTTGTGTAGCGGGTTCTTTCCTATACTTTCGTTTGGGAACTTTCTTGTGTGAGAGGTTGTGGGTTGTTTGGAATATTTTTCTCCTCTTTTCGACTGTACTATTGTTCTTGGATTGGACTTAATAGAAGATTGATCTCGCCTTGCACAGTGGATGTAGATCTCATTGGTCGAACCATTATAAATATTTGTGTCTTCTTCTCTATTTTTCTATGCTTGATTTAGTTGGCAAATTGTGAACTTTGTTAGGTGTGATTTTCTGCTTTGCTGTGATTTAAAGCATGGTTTTTGGAGTTCTTCACAACAAAAATTGTATTAATGATCAAAACGTCTGTGGTTCGAGTCTTCCCACTCTCACATGTTGTAAATATTTATATATATGAGAACTTCGAATTATATGAAATTCTCTCAAATTAATTAAGTCATAATCTTTCATAATCTTTTGTGGGTTCGAGCCCCATGGTAATAAAAAAAAACCTTTTATATGATATCAAACAACATAATGGTATTCATTATGATTTTAAATCTCTAAAATATGCGGAACAACTAAACAAACCATTAGTCATAAGCACAACTTAATCCGTTGAGACTTTTTAATCTTAACTAAAAGGTCAAATGTTAAATCGTTCTCATGTCTAAAAAAAAGTAGTTACTTCTATAGTAGTTTTCAAACAAAATAAACACATCAATTCTTATATCTACTCAAAATCTAACTATGACTGCACATGCATAATAGATATATTTGAGTTTAACAAATGCGGAGTTGCATAGCTATCAATCTTTAAGATGATAATTGATGTCTTTATTGAGTCATGTTCACATGACAAATCTAACTATGATTGAAATTAAAATTGTAATTTGGGCCCATTTGATAACGATTTGAGTTTTGAATATTAAACTTATAAACACTACTTTCACCAATTAATTTTTTTTTTTAATTTTGTTATCTTATCTTATTCCCAATTCTTAATAAACCATTTAGGGGCCGTTTGTTTCGCGGTAATCCAAGATTTCCATGGAATGGGCATCTGGATTACTCCGTTTGTTTTGCGGTAATGTAAGATGTCCAAGTTTCTCGGGATGTCCGGGTATCCTAGGATGCCCACATGAGAGGCATCTAAGAAGATTTGGATGCCCTCCTAATACATGGGTTTCTAAGATTCCCATGCTAACGAAATCAACTATTGACGTTTTGGTCCTTCGTTTTTTATATTTTCTTTCCTCAATTTTCTTTATTTCTCCATTTTTTATTTTAATTTTAGGATTTTAAAAAATTAGTGTATTCATTCTCTAATAAACAATTATATGAAATTAAATATATTGTGAATCAATTCAGTCCACTAAAATACACTGTGAATTATTAATTGTCATGTTTAAAAAAAGTTAAAGTTGAAATTAATTTTTTAAATTAAACTAATATAAATGAATTTGTTTTTAAAAATAATCAATTAAATTAGTATAAATTAAATTGATATAAAAATAAAATATTAGACTAGCAAAGACCAAAACGTTATATAAATTTAAATTATATTAAACAGGTAAATTAGCTAAAAATTAGTAAGGGTATTATTGGTATTATACATAATCTAAGAACTTTCCCGTACAAAAATCATGCAAAACAAACATAGTTATTTGAATATTCCCATATATTCTTATAAATTATTCATTCAAAACAAACACGGTTATCTAAAATGCCGAACATCTATATTTTCGGGTATCTATAGTTCCAGACATTTGAATATTCCGATTATCTAGATTCCCAAAAAACAAACGACCCCTTAGTTTTTTTTAAATTAAGTTTAAGGTTATTCACTTTAGATGAAAACCATTTTATTAAGGAAATGGGTAGAAAACAAGTGGAGGATTTGATTTTCTAACCTGTTGGTTAGTGATACAAGTTTTATGTCAGTTGAGCAATCCAGTTAACATATGTGATTTAACTATTTATTTTTTAAGTTGTCAATTGTTTTTAAAAATCCTCTTTCAATTTTTTTTTGTTTTAAATCTTTTAAATTCAACGATTACATTTTTTTTTTCTTTTATTTGTATTTTTTTTTTTTTTTTTTTTTGAAGAATCTTTTATTTGTATTCAACGATTACATAGGCGGAGGAAAATTGTAATTTATTTAATATTAAAACGTTACTATCGGAGTATCAGCGGGGTGGGACAGGATATTTCTCGCACGTGCCGTGTCGTACCATCGTGCAAATTCCAGTACCCGCCTGTTACGTTCCCCTCGAACCCCACCCAATGAGATTGCGCCACTAAACACGTTACAGTGGGCTGCGACGCACTAGACCACTACCCGATCGTTGCGTAACCAATAAGCCACAATCTCGCAACGCCGCAACCTTCAAAAATCTCATACGCTCTCCATTCTTCTTCTTCTTCTTCAGCTTCAATGGCTGCCGTTTCCAGTGACTCAACCCAACAACGAAAACCCCATTGAACTTCAACAGTCGACTCTCCTCTCACAGTCCCACTCCTTCTTTCCGATCAAAACCAGTCGCCGATCGAACTTTTCTCTTTTGATCGTTTCTTCTTCTTCGGATATATTTTCTTTTCCATTTCAACTTAATCTTGTTTGTGTTTGTGTTGTTTTGTTTTGTTTTGTTTTCTTCTCTTTCTAGGTTTTTTTTTTTTTGCATTGTTCTCTTGCTCTTTCTAGGGTTCTTATTATCTTTTTCTTTTTTGGTTGAGTCAAAAAACGCGATGAACTGGAGAGAAAGGAGTGGGGATGATAGGTCTCAGTCTCCGTCGTTTCGACGGAGAACTTCGGGACCTCGGGTTGAAGAAAACCGGCATTGCCATTCGCACTGGATTTCGGGTTCTTCACGGGAAGGACCGGTGACGAATGGCCTTCCGGGTTCTTCTGTTAGAAATAGAGACCATTACAACGAAAGTCGTCTTTATGAAAATAAGGACGAACATTTTCGTAAACTGTCTCAGTTTTGTGAGAATTTGCAGCGGGAGTCGCCGTTGAAAAAGTTTCGCTGGGAAAACTTGTTTGCCAAAAATCCCGCCAATGAGAATTCGAAGTCGAATCTGGGGTTCAAACATGTAAATGGATGTGATGATGATGATAGTCGAGGAATTAGGGTTTCCGGTTCACATTTGGGTATGGGATCGTCGTCCAAGGATATTTCAGAGGGTAACGATTTGCGCTCATTTCATACTTACATTGGTGCAACTAAAGACAGTAACGTAAACGATGGGGATACTTCCAAAAGTTTTGGAATCGGTGACTGTAGCCATTTGTCTTCACCAAGAAAGTTTGATGGGCCCGTATACGGGACCAGTGATGTTCATGTTCGGGACCGTCCGATCTTTGAATCAGCAAGAAATTCCCACAGAGAAAGACTTAACGGAACATCTTCACATGGGATAGAAGCGTCTCATCCACACTCCAGTGCACGTGTTACTGAATCTAAAGGCATTTCGCAAGATGAATTTCATGGTTTTTATGAGGGCCGTTCCACTTGGAAGAAAGAAAACCCTAGAGAACCTGTTGAAACTGAACGAAGTATGGAAGGTTTACTGGAGTATAAACAAGCTCGGGGAATCCATATCGAGCACTTTGATGATCGTAATCAGTATGTCAAAGTCCAGCAATGTAAGAGGAGTGACAATGGTGCTGCTCTCAAGAGTTCTTTCTCTCAGCAGATGGTTCGCATCCCTCAAGACGCTTTCTATCAAGATTCTACGCTGACCAGTGTTGTCACGGATTCAGTTGTTGAGGGATTTGAAGACACTGAAAGGTATGTCGTGGGTGATATGGAAGAGAACCGGCCAATCGACCCTTATGATTTTTTCAAAGAACCCTTCACCATTGAAGGCGGTTCTTATATTGGCAACGCTCCTTTTGCGATGGAACAGGACGGTGAAGTTTTGGGTCCTGGAACTGGAAGTCCACGGAAGGGTAAAATAGAAGCATATTTAAGTACCTTGGCTGAAGAAGATGGTTATAGGACAAGTTATGGGAAATGGTCGCATGAAGGTGGATTAGATGGATCATTAGTATCAAAATACGAACAAGATTTGAGCGACATGGAAGACAGTAGAAAGCGGAGATGGAAAGATGCACATTCAACCAAACCGAGGGTCAAAGGAACAAGATGCGGAGCGCATTATTCTGGGTCTGATTCATCTAGAAAATCTAATGTGTTTAGCAGAATCCAATTCTTAAGTCATGGGGATGAAAAGAGTGCTGTTAAAGATATTGGCATCAATTTAAAAGGTAGAAGCAAGCGGTGGAGTGACGAGGATACTTCCATATCCTTGGCTGCCTCCAGAAGGTCGTTGCCTTGGGTAATAAACCATGCCTCTCAGCGTCCAAAGTTTAAACGTAGAGACATAAAGAAACGTTTGGGTATCTCCGTGAAGGATCTCAGTTCAAACCCTCTAGTCATTAGAGAACGAGAACGCAAGAAAAACAAGCGTCTGAGAAAGACAGATGTCAATCATAGGTGCCTTGATGTTCAAGCAGGTGATTGCTTTGAAGAGAAGACGCCAAGTCCAACCAGCAGGCTACCTGAAGATGAGGAGTTGAACCAGCTTATAAAGAGTGCCTTCTTCAAGTTTGTCAAAGTTCTGAGTGAGAATCCAGCCAGACGAAAGAAGTTCACAGAGCCAGGGTCGGGTATTATAAAGTGCATTGTCTGCGGCAGGTGTGTATTCCCCAATTTTAGTCTATTTACCATTTTAGTCGTGTTTGGTAACGGTTTAAAGATGCTTTTTGCCAATTAAAAATGCTTTTTATAATTTTATGGTGTTTGGTTATAAAGTGATTTGGAAAATTCTGAAAGCACTTTGAATACATAGAGAGAACACCTTATTCTTCTAAAAGCGTTTAAAGAAAAAGTGACTCATACAAACACTACTCTCGAAGTTCATCTTAAAAAACCCATTTTTAAAATCTTTCTCAAGTTCAGAAGTGTTCAAGCAGGTGACTTATTGATTTTATGTGCTATAATATGGTTGTCTGATCGTTGCAAAGAAATGGAAAATGCTTTTGATTCCTTGTATGTTAGAAGTAACAGTGTAGGCAGGCCTGGCATATGAGTAAAATACAGGATTGGCAATCGTTGGGTTTATTGGATAGACAGACAATATACTTGGTAGATGCTTTTAGAAGCATGTGCTATGATTATGGACTTCTCTTGAACTAGGGAACATTTCTTGTTTGCAAGTGCTATTTCTATTTTTCTCTCTTTTCATTTTTTGATGGAAGCTTCATCTTGAACTGCAATTGATGGGACTGTGTGGACAGTTTTAGGCACTTTCACGTCTTGGAATCAATCTGTCATCCTTTCAAATAATCAGTGTATGAGGTGTGTTTGTTTTGATTTTCAATTGAGAAATCATAGTGATCCAGAGAACATAGGTGGAGGAGAATAGAGAAGAAAATCAGCGAGAAAAAGTGTGTAATGCAAGCTCAAAAATTTCTTGCGATCAGTACTTTCGTTTGAGTTTTAATCATTGGGAAGGTTTCGATCCTTGGAAAATTCTTCACCTTTCTACTTCCCTCAACCCTCCCTTGACTACATCATTTCTTGCCTTGTATTATTCTTTTCCTATCTTCGTTGGGAGCTATTTATGAAGCTCGACAGATGCTCTAGCATACAATCTCTTCATATAAGTTCGTAATAAGTGAATAATTTGACGTTTATATATTCTAGCATGCAAGACTTTTTCCATGAAATTCCACTTTAAGACTGGCAAAACCTCTTTATCTTGCTGGACATGTTTCAGTTTCTGTATATGTATTGCTGCTTAATTTACTTGCCTTTTTTATCAGCAAGTCGATGGAGTTTGCAAATGCCCTAAGCTTATCAGAACATGCCTTCCGGTCGCTGGAAGGTTCGAGGGCAGAACACTTGGGACTTCACAAAGCACTTTGTTGGCTCATGGGATGGAGCAGTGAACCAGCAGCGCCAAACGGTCTATGGGTTCAAAGGATATTGCCTCTTGTAGAAGTAATTGCTTTGAAGGAGGATCTCATTATATGGCCCCCTGTTCTTATCATTCATAACAGTTCTATTGGAATTGATAATACGTCTGAACGGGTAAACATAAGTTGTGAAGAGCTTGAGGTTGTTATTAAAGGTAAACCTTGTCTTTTCATTTCTAATATTCAAGTTGCATGTGCATGGCACCTTATTCGAGTAATCTTTTTAAGATAATGTTGTGATATAAAGATGTTTACAATATATATTTTTTAAAGTGGTCCCTTGTGTTATCCAAACTGGAATCAATTATATATATTTTTTTGCTAATTATATTACAAAGCACACCTTTATGTCTTGCCTATTTTGCTAATTATATTCTTTTGTTTTAAAATAGTTTTAAATACTCTTGTGATTTGCAACAAAACCTAAACAGGGTGCATTCTATTAAATCTTGCTGTTAAATTTGAATTGGTAGGCAGCTTTATTCTAGGTATGTTATGTGTACTTCACTAAAATTGACTCACAGAAGAGTATGTTTGCAAATTTTTGAATTATACGGATGTGTTTGAAATCATTTATTTAATTTAAGGGGTGTGATTTGCAAAATAGGCCAATTATATGCATTTAATTTGCAATATTTTTCTTTTTCCTTTTCCGTCAACATAATCCTCCAGTTAGGCCAGGATTTACCACTTTTATGAATTATGCACGTTTAACCTTGTCGACTGTCTGAAACATTCTACTCGATAGTCTTTATTTGTTTAGTTTCTGGTTTCACCATAGATTTTGGTTTCTCCCAAAACAAATGAGCAGGAATGGGTTGTGGAGGGAAGATTAAAGTGGTGCGTGGTAAACCTGGAAATCAGAGTATTATGGTAGCAACTTTCGGTGCCATGTTTTCTGGGTTGCAAGAAGCAGAAAGACTACACAAAAGCTTTGCAGATAAGAATCATGGTAGGGATGAGTTCCAGAAAATCAACTCGAGTAATCTCATTGATGACAGCCACAAGGATCTGCATAAAGCAGGAGCCAACACGATGGAAAGCGTACTTTATGGCTACTTAGGCCTTGCAGAGGACTTGGATAAACTTGACTTTGAGACCAAGAAGAGGTCTGTGGTGAAAAGCAAGAAAGAAATCCAGGCCATTGTGGATGCATCTCTTCACTGTTAGCGTTTACCAAGTGTTGGAGGTTTGTGTATTCTTTTGGTTTTTGTATAGATCGTCTCAAGCGTTGGGTTCAGTTAAGGCATCTGAACCCACGAGCGTCATCTTAGTTCCGTATTTTTGGTCAACTAAACTGCTTCTTTTTGTGGCTGGGCGAATTTTTGGTGGGGACAATTGAGCTGAAGAATCGGCAATTTTGATGTGTCGTCAAGGGCTTTGTAGCTGCGAGTTCTCTTGGCTTAAGTTAGGGAAGGAAGAAGTTTCATTGGCTTCGTCAGCCTTGAATTGATTCCATATGCTAATTGTGCACAAAATTAGCTCATGTTTATAGTCATAGTGCCTTGAATAATTCTACTTCTGTTTCAACTCCACTATATTATTCTTGTTTCTTCAAGGTTATATTATTGAACACTTCATACTGATTAGTCGTACGAAACACTTTATCGATACCAAAAGGTAAATGATGTTTTACGAAACGGTTAATCAACTCGTTTCTCGCCCCAATCCAGGCATTGGAGAAGTTAAATATCTTTACTTTCTTAAATACTATGAGGTAGAAGATAGATCGCCAGAATTGTAGTTGTACAGAAGAAATTTAGATTTGAATTATGCTCTTATAAAGTGTAAATAACTTAAAGATCTAGGAAAGGAAACAACGCATTAAGGTAATTTCAACTAAAATAGACTACATATTTTGAACCAATGAATAACTATATACACAACAATTGAACAATTGTGTGAATTTGATTCTGTAACTAAGAAATGGTTTTGTGGTCGAGTTTCTCATCTCCGTTGGAAGTTGAGGAATCGGATACCATAAGCAAAGACGAAGAAGAAAAGAAGAACCCAACCGAGGTGGCCGACGACAAGTGGGATTAGGAAGTCATGGTCAAAACCCAAATTATTCTTGAGGTACTCATTTACTGGAATTGGATCTGAACCAGGAATCTCTAGGAAGTTTGTTTTGTCTCCAATTTGTGATGCGAAAATTCCATAGATTGTCCAAGCAACTGGGGAAGCCCAGTAATACCACCTCCACCACACAGGAATTAGCTGCAGCAATTCAAATGTCAATACTTTCATCAAACTTGTTTAACCAACTTCTAAAACTCATTTCTCTACCCCTTGTCTTGATTTATTGAAACCAGTGAACCAAACGTTTCTTTCATTGTATGCAAACTTTGGTGGTTTCAAATGGAAAGACTTTCCATAGGTTTTTCTGGGGAGTGTTAGCATTTGAAAATCAAGACATTTGAATGCATGAAAATGGAAAAAAGATGAGAGTTCGAAAGCACGTACTGGCCTGGGGATGAGGAAACCAGAGAACAAGTTCCAGAAGTTGAGGAAAAATGACATAATAATTGCAGCAATCTGAGGGCCAGGAGTGAGGGCAACAACCATCATCCCATACATAGAAAAGTAAGTGAAGCACATGAATATGAAGTAGTAGAAATAGAAGAACTTGGCTGCCTCCCATTCGAACCCGATCATCGAGTATAGAAGCAACACGTAGATAAAAGTTTGAATGACAACATATATTGTCTCAATGGCCACCTGCAAAGCAACTCATTTTCATCACTCACTCAGAGGATTTCAAATGTTCTTCTACATTGATGAAGGAAAATGTAATATTCAGACATAGAATTTGTCATTTTGATGTAGACTTTCTGTCTTCTTACCTGAGCGAATGCATATGGTAACTCAGAATACATTCCAGCGGCTCTTTCCCGATAGAACACCGTCCTCTCGACTGAAACGACGGATTGTACTGCGGAGGCATTGGTAGCTCCAAGGAAGAGAACTGCAGAATATGCAGCTCCTAAAAGATTCATTAGGTCTTGTTGTTTCTCTCTGTCAACAGAAGGAAGATTAAGTTGGAACTTAGTTCATAAAATCATCTGTTTGCTTCAATCATAATTAGAAAGGGTACTTGAAAACTGAACAAGGGGTGGTATCATATTCATAGAAACATTAGAAATGAGGTTGAAGATAAAAGAACTAGGCTTACGTTTTGTTTCCTTTACCCCAGAAGATTATACCGAATAGAATACCGATTACTACGGTCATGAAGAACCGGATTGCATTGTACCGTGAGTTTCTCCAATACGACCAATGTTGTTTCCAGAAGCAAGCCTTGCACTGGGTTAAGAAGCCTTGGGAGTATTTAGTAGGAAAATAAAGATCCTTGGAGCCTGCTTGTGGAGTGCTTAGCTCTTTTATGAGGCTCTGATTTCTCCTGAAGAATGAAGGAAAAGTTCACCACAAAAAGAAAATCAATTCATACACTTCCTGGAGCAGAAGAAACATCAAGGGAAAATGGGTTGCAGCATCCTTTCACTTACTGGTAAAGGTCGGAGTTTGCATAAATTTCTGCAAAATCGACATCGAGTTGAGCCTCTACAGCGGTAGAGCTCACCTCGAGCATCCAGGTAGCAGGATTGTAGCCCTCTTTAATTTTTGGAACCCCTTGAATAGCCTGCAAAAGTATTTAGATTTTCATGTGGCTGAAGTGCTGATTGTGCTAAATGTGAATAGAAATGTTAAATCCTCAAGTATGTGAATGTGATCAGATGACTGACCATACCTCAAAGTATTCGACTAGTAGGCGAGAATGGCGACCGAGTGGTCCTGTGTAAATCACCTGTCCTCCCCTTTTCATTAGCAACAGCTGCAAGTGATGGAAATGGAAAAATCAGTTTATGAAGATCACACCTCATAGCTTGAAGGTTGAAATGCTGTACTGATGAACTCAAATACCTCATCAAATGCTTCAAAGATATCAATACTTGGTTGATGAATTGTGCAGACAACTGTTCGTCCCGTGTCAACAGTGTTCCTTACCGTGCGCATTACAATTGCAGCAGCCCTTGCATCTAGGCCTGATGTTGGTTCATCCATAAAGATGATAGAGGGATTAGCAACCAACTCGACAGCGATTGTGAGCCTCTTTCTTTGTTCTGTTGAGAGACCGTCCACTCCAGGAAGTCCAACTAGAGCATTTCTCAATGGATTAAGCTCAACCAACTCCATTACTTCCTCAACAAACATCTGCATAGATCATCAATATTATTGTCAGTAACATCATCCATCTGTTTCGTTTTCTAAAAGCATTTTGGAATCTGGTGGAGGGGTAAGAATCATGCCTTTCGTGTTTCTGTTTTTACATCAGATGCGAGACGCAGCCAAGCAGAGTATAACAAGGACTCGTAAACGGTGACATATGGTGAATGGATGTCATTCTGTTCACAGTAGCCGCTAACTCGAGCAAATGTAGATTGGTTCTTTGGGTACCCAGAAATATTTATACTTCCTTCAATATAGCCACCAGTTTTTCTTCCTGCTAAGACATCCATCAAGGTGGTCTTTCCAGCACCACTAACACCAACCAATGCTGTTAGAACACCGGGCCTAAAAGCGCCGCTAACGTCCCTCAACAGTTGTAGTCGTCTTTCTTCAACCCCTTGGCTCTTCATTTCCTAATAAAGGTACACGAATACTCATCATGGGTCAGTGGCAAATAGAAGTCCAATTTATTGGCTGAAGCCATCAAAGATAGCATTGGACAGTACATTCTAAAAATAAGGTACTTACTGCAGGCATGTCAACATAATAGTTCACATGGTTGAAAGCTAACGAAAGAGGCTGAAATGGCAAAACCATTCCTCGTTTAGTATGATTATTTGTGACACTGACACCTGAGCTTTTATTTCGTTCTGAGCTCGATGTCAGTCGCTTCTGGGAGTGATTTTCTGACTCATCCTCTGATATCACTGCTTTGTTATCACCAAAAGCTGGAACCAAGTAGAAAGCAAAAGGTCAAGAAATATATTCAATTCAAAAGGTGAAGGAGATAATTTTGTAGTATCGACTCACGATTCAAAAAAGACAGTGCGCCAATGAAAAGAAGGTTGAAAAGAAGAGAAAAGCCAAAAAGTGCTCCAATGCAAATCCAGAACCAATATTCATCAGTAAACAAGCCTCTTTCCTTTAGAAGGATCTTTCCTACTGTGGAGTTGAGAATTGGCTGAGCCAAAGAAAGATGGTAAGTATGAGGGATGAAGAAGTTCTTTGAGTTTTAACTTTGAAGTTTGGAATTTTCTAATGTGCTTAATAGAACTTACCGCACTCCATCTTTCGTCGAGGAACTCGTTGATGGCAATTGCATTTTGTCCATACATCATAGGAGAAATGTAGTAGCCCCATATCATCCATGGTTTGATGTCATCTGCACATAGAAAGATATCAGTTGCCTATTACTATTAAATATAAATCATCAATCATAGGATCCATTGGTTCAATTATCTAATAGAACATAGTAAAAGGAGGAGGGAAATCAGAGTGGTCTCTCACTTTTCGAGACAATGAAGCCTCCAAGCACAAACACGATCATCAAAGTGAAGGTACCGAGCGTGTTTGTAACGACCTCTGTTCTTCCGACTGCTGCAATGAAGCGGAATAGACCCAAAGCCATTTGATGAATTCCAAAGAATGCCAGCAGCTGTTTGAAGAACCTGCAATGTTGAAGTGATGGTAGAATTTAAGCACCATTCATAACCCAGTTTGATTTCGTTGCCCTGTGATCAATAGTACTTTGTTCTTACCTACTAGCAGAAGGCGCAAAACCGATCGTGTAGTACGTTAGAGCAATCCAGATTGTTGATTCCATTAATGAGATTGGAATCTTGAGTAGCCAAATGGGCAAGCCAAAAGCCCAAGCTGGATAGAAGAAGAAATCCCTCTGTTTATAGAACACAGGAAGCCTAAAAACTGTCATTGCCATCTCCATCATGCCATTAAACATGACATTTAAAAGACTGAAAAACAAGGCCCCCCAAAACTTCCCACTATCTTGGATTGAGCCAGGTTTCATCTCTGTTCTTAAGAACACAGTGAATGTAATTGTAGCCATGATTGTGATCTGAAAAGTCTTAAACACATAAATGAAAGAGTTTCTCTTCATCAATAACCATTCCCTTGAGAAGTTTGCCTTGAGGAGCTCCCAATTGGAAAGACCATACTTTTCTGTCACTAAAGCAGCAGGATGGGTTCTGGATTTATCATAAGGAACTCTAAGATCTTCTATGAGCTGTTGGCCTACGTGAAAAGAAGCAAACGCTCGGACAAAATCCGATACAGAGACGTAACGGTAAGGTTGGTTCTTCCTGCTCCAATATTGCTCTTGATCCTTTTTGGAAGTCACTTCTTGCAGAAAGTCAGCAACTCCCTTCCTTTCTGGGCATTTAAATCCTACATATTCAAAGAACTCGAGAATATGCTCGCGTGGACCTTGGTACACAACCTGACCCTCTGAAAGAAGAATTATATCGTCGAAAAGATCAAACGTCTCGGGTGCAGGTTGCAGTAGGGATATGACCATGCTGATGTCCATAATGTGAACCATCTGCCTCATAAACTTGACAATTTGAAAAGTGGTAGAACTGTCCAGTCCTGTTGATATTTCATCCATGAAAAATGCCTTGGCAGGTCCAACCAGCATTTCCCCTAGATTTTTTAACACACAAGAAGATTCTTCAAAACTCAGCAAAATCAAGTGAGAAATTCAAAACATACATCTCAAAATCTATTGCGGAACTTACCGGTAGTTACACGCTTTTTTTGTCCGCCCGAGATGCCTCTTCTCATATCATCTCCAACCATTATATCAGCACAAATATCCAGACCAAGTATCTGAAAGAAGTTGGACAGTTTCAATATGTCTTATATTTGTACAGATATGACCTTCTTGAAGAGAGGACATAATAGATGGACAGACCTTTAAAACATAATCTGTGATCAAACTGGTTTCCTGGCCAGCCATAGCTGTGGCTTTCATGTATGCATCGATCTCGGGGTCGGGTTTAATTCCTGCATCTTTCTCCCTTCTTGACAATTCAACCAGCAAGTCATGCCTGGTTCCAACTCCAAGGCAACGTCCAGAGAAATCCAACGTCTCACGAACCGTCATCTCACCGTAATGAAGATCATGCTGGCTAATGTAAGCACTGGTTCTTTGAGGTATGAATTCATTGAGTTCATGACCACAATATGTAACTTTTCCACTTAACTGTTTAACAAATTTTACAACTTTTCAGTTCAAATGAAGAAAGGATTGAATCCATGGGCTCAAGAGACAGGCAGAGAGAAGTTGCTGACCTTTAGATCATCATCTGATTTTCCAGCAAGTGCTTTTAGAAGTGTTGTTTTTCCTGAACCAGGAGGACCAAGAAGCAATGTCATCCTGAAAAACATACACAAGATGAAGGTATGAATACAACTTGACAATATTCTCAAAGCTTGTTTCTTTTAATGTTACATTCTCATCCTCAAACTTTCATATAAACATTCATTTTGGTCGTCGCCATTAAACTAGTACGCATTTTGATAACAAACGCGATACATGTGGCTTAGAACACAAATCTACTACATCATACTAGGCATAAGTTTTTGTTAAATGAAGTATAAAAACTTGATTACCAAAATGACAATGACTAATCCAGAATCTACACATGAAAGTTGATTACCAAAATGAGATTTAAAAATGTACCTTGAGGGCCTTATTATGCCGTTTACATCTTGGAGTATCTTAACAACTCTTTTCTTTGATGGAGAGAGTCTCATTGTTCCGAGAACAACCTGTTCATTTAGAATTTTTCTCAGTACACAAATTAAAAATGAAAATATCATTATTAAAAAAAATAAGATTAAAATACCATTTTGGTCCATGTAGTTTGGATTATGTTCCATTTTAGTCCATGTACTTTCAAATGTCTAATTTTAGTCTCTTGATTTTCAATATATAAAGCTTAAAATTGGTCCTTATCATGAGTTTGAAGGTAATTTTTATCGAAATTGGTTGAATAATAATAATGTTGTTCATACAAAAAAAGACATAATGAACATATTTCTAAAATTTATCGAAGGAAAGCTAATAGAGACTAATTTTTTTTTAACAATGAATTCATTGGAGGGACCAGTTTTAAGCTTTACTTAGAGTAGAAGGACTAAAATTGGACATTTGAAAGTAGCGGGACCAAAATGGAGCAACACTCAAAGTATAGGGACCAAAATGATATTTCAACAAAAAAAAAAAAATGATAAGCACCTCAATTGCATTCATGGTGGAGTTGAGTAGTGTTGGAAGTGCTCTGCTTCCAACATGTGCATTCCCTTCAATGGACAATTTCTGAAATCTTATTTCAATTTTAGGAATGTCAACTCCTACCCTGTGACAACAATGTTTTAGTAAATTTGTCTTTTCTCACCTACCAAACAGAACATTCCCAAGCAAGAGAAAAGATGGAAAAAAAAAAAAAATGATTCAAAATCTATTGGTCTTTAATAGCATTTGGATATAGGATCGAATTGATAGTTTTTAAATTCTCTCTCGTACATCCAACGATTTAAAATCAACAAACCATCACATTGTTTCATCCCATCAATAGGGCTACTTCCTAAGTCCTAATAATAACCATTCATATAGTAGATTCAAAATTTGTTTGCTCTTAATAATCATTCACACACGACCCCACCCAAACCCAACTAGGAAAAAAAATTATTCAATGTGGCTGCTACAATATGACTAACCTTGATAACAATTCCATGCAGGTTCAAGATACAGTTTTAATTTTTTTTTCTTGTGTATTCAAATAATATAAAATCGTCAATCACTTTGTACCCAACCCTCAAATATTTTTCTTCGGAAAAAACTTGGCTGCATACGGGTATGTAAAGATCTCCCTATATACCACCATTAAAATGTTGATAACTAGGAAAGATAAAAAAAATATCTCATTTTCTCCCTTCCTCTTTCTTAGTTGTCAAGATTTTAATTGGGTATGTAGGGAGATCGGTATGGCCAAGTTTTGTTCTTTTTCTCCTAACTAGAAAAAATACAAAACTTCTATTCTTATACCATGTTCAACCACATTGTTCAACTCGAGAACATTACCGGTGGCGGTATATATATTTCATCTTATATTTTGATATTTTCTTCTACCATGCTAAATATCACATCAAACCCAAAAACTTGACTCATATATTTAAACCAACCACTCGAGTTTAGGTTAGTAGTTAAGATATCTCAACCTCGTTGCATGCGAGCGCACCATGTCATATAATATTCTATATATAATTTTTTAAAAAATATATATTTTATATTTAATCTTTTATACATATTCTTAACACGAAACGAACCGAACCGAACCTGTCACTCCGGGCCCTGATCCTCGTGAGGAACCTTTCATTGTCTTCCTCAACAACCTTGAGAATGCTCTCCATGAGCTGCTTTTTATCCTCGTTTCCAAGCTTCGTGACATCAACTTCATCATGAACAACCTTTCCGCCGCTGGTCACGTGCTTCAGCATCCCCTTTCTGACTCTCTCGTACGTCGGCAGCCTCTCAATGGCGGCCCATTTCAGCTCCTCCTCCTCCTCCTCCTCCGCCGTCTGCCGGCGACTGCTCCGCTCGAACACCTCCGTCGGCGCTTTCCAAATCTCCCTCACGCTCCCGGACGACCGCCAGCTCCGGCTACTCGTCTGCCGTAAAAACTCGTCTCCGGTGAACGCCGATGCCATTTTTTAATCGCCCACGTGGACCTCAGATTATGAGCTGAAATCTGAATTATGGAATTAATTTGCTCAGTGGGTTTTTGGATTTCAACTCTTTTTTTTTTTTTGTTTTTTGTTCTTTTTGAATCTCTTCTGTTTGTTTGAACTTTGAAAGAGAAAAATTGAAAAGAACAATGGCCGGCGAGGCTGTATAATAACTCGTGCACTATTTATAGAGCTTGTCTAACGAGAATTTATTACACAGTCGCGCAGTCGATGCGAATTTTGACTTTTTTTTCATTGGTCAACGGTTCATACGTGGAGTTCAAGGAGTTATTTTCGTAATTCGGGTTTAGGGTTTAGGATATATGTATTGGGTGCTAGAATTATCGTCACTATAATGAGGTCGGAGATTTTGCACCTAAGAGAGAAATGTAAAAGGAGTAACAATTGATTGCATACCGATATGTAAGGATCTCTCTATACAGTTCATTAAAATAATCTCGACAACAAAAAAAGAGAAAATAGAATTTTTTTTTTTTTATCTAAATCTTAGTTGTCAACATTTTAAAGATGGTATGCAAGAGATAATTACATATCAATGTGTAGTAAGTATTTTCCATTTAAAAGTACCTTGACTTTGTATCCAACGATTATTATGGGACGGACAAACATTAAAATCTACATTCGATGATTTTAATGAGACAATCACGTTGTTGGCGACCTCATTGAATAATTTATTCATGTTGATGTATGGAAAAATTTTGGTATTGTTGTGGTATAGAAAAAGAAAATTGTGTATACTACCTTCATTCATTGATTACCACCACAATAGTATATAAGAATAGAGTGAGTCTTATGAAATAAATTAATATATCTTTTAATGACATGTCATATTATAAGGTTATTGTTGTTAACACTTTTGAAAGTTAGGAATAAAATAGACACAAACCTCAAAGTGCAGGGACTAAATTTGTAAAATTTAACCCAAAAAAAAATAATGACAAAATTATATAATGTATGAACAAAGAGAGCATGGTACTCCAATAGGCAATAGGTACCAAAAATTCTCCTTGTAATTGTATGTATGATGTAAAGGTTGACTCGATTCAAAGAAATTATTTAAGGTTAAACGATGTAGCCCGTTTTTTTCACACCGAAGACATATAAACTAAAAGATAGTGCAAGTTTTGGACATGTATATATATTGTTAAAGGTAGCCTACATTATGCAATCTACTCATTCAAGAAATTTTTTTGTGTGGATTTGAAATAGAGATATTTAAAATGATATTTTAAACTTAATTAATTTAACCAACTTGATATCCATCGGATTGGAAGTTCTTTTTTCCTTTAAATATTTTGTCTTGAAGTCTTAAAGTTGTCCGTATTTTCCGTTTATTTTTATCTCTTATAACATGTTAGTTTTTATACTTCTTTTTAATTATATATATGTTGCTTTCTTCCCTTTACTTTCAAATATGTTTAATACTTGAGATTATCAATTGTAAAAATTTTATATTATAAAATCTATGCAATTACAGCATTATTCACGTGTGTTCATATATTTCATGCATGAATTATTTTATATGAAATTTTTAACTCGGAGAGAATTTGAGAAAGTATTGAACTAAATCATTATAAAAGAAAGTGGAAAAAGCCTATAACAATAGCCGAAGTATAGTGAAAGATTAATAGTATATTGATTTTTTTTTATATATAAAGAAAATTTTGTCAACTTTGTAAACGGAAGCTTTTAATATAAAAATAAAAAAGGAAAAAAGTATAATAATTTTCTTTGTCCGAAAAGGGAAAAAGAAAAAGTATATGTAATATATTATTGACGTAAGAGATGACTTCATTATTGGATATAGTTGTCTTGGAGATTTTTCGATGAAGGAAAAGTTGAAAACATCCCTTGATGGTCAAGGCTTTTCCCCAAAAAATAATAATTAAAAAAAAATCTTGATGGCCACGGAATTAGGACTGGAATTTGCAACAACTTTTATGTATATTATTTTATTTTATTTTTTTGAAAAAAAAAACTTTTATGTATATTATTTTATTTTATTTTTTTGAAAAAAAAACTTTTATGTATATTATTTGACCTTATCACTATCAATAAACACATTTATTATAAAGTACTTTTTTTTTTTTTTCTTTCTTTACCGACCGGTTGACAATATACAGCTCAATCATGTTTATTATTTAAATATCATCAAAATTCTTATGAAATATGTTTGGTCAATTTTGATTAGAGGAAACTCACCTGACCTTCACGTGTCACCAACGGTAAATTTGTAGGGAGGAAGACGTGACCTGCAAAACGAAAAACTTGCACGCCGGTGTGGTGCTAGCCACACCGACTCCGATGCTTAAGTTAGAAAACGAAGATAGGAGGGCTAGAGAGTAAGAGAAGATAGTAGAGAGTTCGGGTCCCCTTCTTCGGTGGCGAAGAGGGGTATAAATACCTGCTCATGCTCAGCGGCGGATGTACCACGGGCCCAGGGGGGGCTCGAGCCCCCCCTCAAGTTATTGCGATATTATATTTATATTATAAATCGAAATTATATAACGTGTTGTGGGGCGGTCTTACTGGCATTAGCCCCTCCTGAAATCTACCCAGACTTGTGTTCGAGCCCTAGTGCGTGCATTAAACTTGATTTTTTTTTCGTTTTACATTTTTTCTTTCTGTTTCGTTTTTTTTTCTTTTTCGATTTTTTTTCCGTTTTTTTTCTCTTGTTTTTGTTTTTTCTTTTTCGATTTTTTTTTGTTTTACATTTTTTCTTTCCGTTTCTTTTTCCTTTTTTTTTCTCTTGTTTTTGTTTTTTTCTTTTTTTCTTTTTCGATTTTTTTTCGTTTTACATTTTTTCTTTCTGTTTCGTTTTTTTTTCTTTTTCGATTTTTTTTTCGTTTTTTTTCTCTTGTTTTTGTTTTTTCTTTTTCGATTTTTTTTTTTGTTTTACATTTTTTCTTTCTGTTTCTTTTTCCTTTTTTTTTCTCTTGTTTTTGTTTTTTTCTTTTTCGATTTTTTTCCCGTTTCTTTTTTCTTCTTTTTGTTTTTGCCTTTTTTTTCGTTTCTTCTCCTCATCTTTTTCCGTTTTCATTTTTTCTTTCTGATTTTTCTTTGTTTTTTTTTTTCATAGGTTTAAAATAGATTAAATTTATGTATTTATGAATCTAAAATAATAATAAACATATGCATTATGGTTCTTTTTTCAATTTTAGTTTTCTTTGAGTAAAATAAATATGGAACAATAAAAATATTTTTTAATTTTAGTAATAGGTTTTTGAATTAAAAAAAAAACGTGCAGGTTTTAAAGTTTTCAATTTAATGTCTAATAAATCTGTGACCTAATAAACAATTTGTTTTTTTTACTATTGGATACAAAATTAAAAATTCAGAAACCTATTAGATAGAAAAATGAAGGTTAAGGGACTTAGTAAAAACTTTTTGAGGTTAGTGATTTATTGAGCATAATCTTGAGTACTTAATGACTAAATTTATAATTTAACAAATTTAATATCAAAATGTACGGATTGATAACATATATCAATATGTTCAAAATATCATTTTGGTTATTGTACTTTGGATTTTGTTTCATTTCTAGTCATACGTTAAAATGTCCAATTTTAGTCCAAGTACTTCCAATAAACTTCAAAATAGGTCTCTATGGTAAGTTTATTGTTATTTCTTCTAAAAAAATTGGTCTCTATTAGTATTTTTTCTAGAAATTTTTGAAATATGTTCACATCGGGTCTCTTATTGTATGAAAATTACTATTTAACAAAATTGGCCTCGATTTTTTTATACTATTTAACAAATTTTGATAAAATTAACTTAGACTTACGGTAGAAACCGATTTTAAGCATAGACTAAATTTATTTCTATATAGCCCCCCTCACATAAAGTTCTGGATCCGCCACTGCTCATGCTCCTAGGGTTTAGGAATTCGGAGGCGTTTCGGGACAAACCAGACGAAATTGGGGCGGCCAGAGGCGGTATGGACCGAACAAAGTCGGTGGGACTCGGCCCGTGCAAGTGGGCCGAGCATGGGGAGCCCGACCCCATTCGATTTCTGTTCGATTTTCCTCGTCAATTTCTTGTGCATCGGGGTGGTCCAAAATTACCTATAACAAAATATTTAATTTATTATTACGATCTTATCAACTTCAAGTTCGTTTCTACGTATCTGAGCTTAACTATTTTTTTTCTCATTAGAATCACACAATGAATACTGAAAGGAAAAAGTTAAAGTTAACATAATCCAGTGTTTCTATTGATGGAGGAGTTTGTAGTTTGAATAATAATAGAATAAAAAACAAAATCTCAAGGACGATTTTCTAATTTTGTATTCAAATATATATATTTTTTTAAAAATGAATAGATGTGACAGTTAGATCATTTTTTTTTTTTTTTGAAAATATGGGGTGGGGGGATTTGAACCATAGACCTCATGGTTATTAATATAACTTTATGCCAGTTGAGTTATGCTCTTGTTGGCGTTACAGTTAGATCATTTGTACTTATTCTCCTAATAATTTAATCCATCTACTACAAAAGGTGTAATGATCAAGCCCTTAACATTAAAAATTAGGTTGTAATTTGAGTCAAACAAATTAACAAATAATTGAATAACAAAAGGAAAAACAAAATCACAATGACGATTTTCTAAGTCTAAATTCAAATATTTTTTAAAGAATGGATGTAACCGTTAGATCATTTGTACTTCTTTTCATAATAATTTAATCCATTTATTTGTAATGATCAAGCCCTTCACATTAAAAATTAGGTTGTAATTTGAGTCAAACAAATTAACAAATAATTGAGGATTATCTTTAATCCTAGACAATTTCATTCATTTGTCTATATTTCGCGTAGAGTTGTTTAGAATCATATTTAAATGACTCAATTCAAAAATGTTTTTTTTAATTCAACAATATGTGAGATGAAAAGATTCGAACTTTTAACTTTTTGGTTGAAAGTGTGTACTTTAATCAATCATTTTTTCTTTTTTTAAAAAGTAATGTAACCTAAATTAACCATTGGTATATTTTAGATTTTTCCTTTTAATACAACAAATATGAAATATGAAAATTTGAACCTCTAATTTCAAAGAAAATAGTATATGTCAATTACAGATAAGTTATGTTCACTTTGACTCTATTTTAGAAAATTTGGGACCCTCTCACTCTTTTCCCCTATATCGTAAAATCATAAAATATATTTACTATTTTTAACCGAGGAAAAAAAATCAATTATTTTTAATGAAAAAAGGTCTCATTAAAAATAATTATTCTTTTCAACTAATTATGAGTACTTACTCTTATTAATTGGTTGACACGTCAACCTTCTTAAAAATTATAGGGTCCAACAATATATAATCATTATTTATGAAAGAAAAATCATTCACATACGAAGAGATAGATACTACACGATCACTAGAAACTTTTACATTCTCAAAAAAAAAAAAAAAAAAAAAAAAAAAAAAAAAAAAAAAAAAAAAAACTAGAAACTTTTCCAATTAAAATTGCATATTTAATTAATTGAAAAGAAGAGATTAGTTTGGTCGACAAAACTTGCCGTGAGGCGCAGCTATAAAGGGAGGTGTGCGCTTTGAATTTCAACGGCTTCTAGAAGAAAGATTATAATCCCATATTCAACTGGATTCCAATTATTTAAAAAAAAAAACAAAATAACAAAACAAAACAAAAAACTGGATTCCATTTGTTTCGGCTCAGTTTGATAACCTACCTGGGTTTTGGAAATTAGGTTTGTTTCCTCTTAAATTTCCTACCATGATTTTCATCTTAAGATTGCATTTGAATTCTAGCCAAATTTTAAAAACAAAAACAAGTTTTTGAAAACTACTCTTTTTTTTTTCTTTCCAAAATTGGACTTAGTTTTTGAAAACAAGGTAAAACATTGATACTAAAACCAAAAAATTTATAGGTGGAAGTATGTGTATATAAACTTAATTTTCAAAACTAAAAATAAAAAACCGAATAGTTATCAAACGGGTCATTCATAATCATCAATATTTATTTCATAAACCTTATATTCTAGCTATTTTATGGTCGTTAATTTTGTTTAGTATGAATTGAATTTCTTGCCTAGATCCAAATTTATGTCGTAAACTTGTCACATTTGAGCTCCTAACGATAATAATAATAATAATAATAAATTGTCACATTTGAGAGAAAAAAAAATGTTGCGAGAAATTTCCCCACAAGTACCCCACACAACTAGTAAAACTTTAATAATTGAATTCTATGTTGAGAAAATTTTATTCAACGGTGAATATGGTTGAGCTAGGCACTTTATTTGAGTTGAATAGACTATATGTCGTAAGACAATAATGGTTACTAATTTAGATAGAAACGTGCTTTGCAAGAAAAAAAAAATAAGCAAATTGTGTGACATGTATATTAAGATTACCGTATAGTGTCTTCTAAAGAGATAGTTCGATCATGAACAAGTATATTAAATACTAGATAGATGAGAATAAGCTATCCCGATGGTTAGTTAAGATTCTCAACCTTCTTTATCTTTGTAATTGTAACGTGATATTAAAAAAAAATGTCTATGCAAATGTTTAAAAATAAAATTGCTAGAGACACTTAATTTAATTATAGGCATTTTTTTAGTATAATCTAATTAAGCTAATTGTTAAACATTTCCTATTATTTTATTTCTGAACATTACTTGGCTGAATATAATGGAGTATATAGGAAGATCCCTACATACCGACATGCATCCAAGTATTTTTTTATTTATACTTTAATGTAATAGTCGGATAAGTTATAAACTACAAGGGTTCCTGTTTTCTTTATAAAAAAAAAACCAAGTAAATTTTGTCACAAACACAAAGAACTTTTTAAAATCAACTGATTTTACCAAGCATAATCAAAGAATTACATGTCCACACAACTCTAAAACCAGAAAAGGAAATGGAAAAAACAAAAACTCTAGTGGGAAAATGAATCATAAAGTTGGAAAAGTGGCATAAAAGTGGATTAAGATGATAAGGATAATGTGAAAAAGGTAATTTCACATTAACGGAAGAATTGGACAAATTGGTGAGGTGCACTGAATATTATACGGTGATTTATTAAAATGTTATTTAAATGTTAGGCATTTTGCTGACTTTTTAGTTTTTGGCACGTGCCTTCTTCCATTGCTAAATTTTGGGTAAAATTAGACATTTAAATTATGTTTTACTCACTTCAAAAATTCACTTATTATTATTATTATTATTATTTTTGTACTTAACTCTAAACCTTATAACAGTCAACTAACATAGTTAGTATGTGAAAATTTTTATCAATATGATAACCGGTAGGAACAATTTATGAAGTTTAAGCAAACTATAGGAATCAAATCGAAACCATATGGAGTAGTTGAACTAAATTCAAATTAATGGGACGAAATTGAAACTAAGTCCAAACCATAGAGACTAAATCGAAACTTTTAAAATTATAGAAACCAAGTTTAGTCTATACCCAAATTATAGGATCAAATTTGCAATTTAATCTAAATTTGATTTTTCCATGGGTTCATACTTCAATTTGCTAGGCAGTTTGTTAAGGGCAATTTTCAAGGTTTATTATATATATATTTCAACAATATTTCGGGTGAGAGATTCGTCTTGAATTCTCTCCATGTTTGAATTACATTTTCAATGTTAATCCAACCCTAGTTGAATACATTTGAGATTGAAAATATTAAATATATAATTTATTGACGTAGGTTACGTGGTTTTAAAGATTAACTCACTCACTTACTATAAATTGGACTTTTTAATTTTAAATTTACAAACCTAACCTATGAGAAAAAACACTTGGCAGAATTTCAAAATTAAGAAAATCTAGATTCAACATCTATTGTGCTTAAAAAAATAAACATTTGTTTTTCGTTACTATAAATTCTGAAATATACAATAAAAATTCTATTTCAAAAAAAAAAAAAAGAAATATACAATAAAAATTTATTTGAGTTCCATTTGATATTACATTTTTAATATTATTGAATTTAATGCCATAATTATTAAAATATTTTACATGAAAAAGTATATATTGCAATTGCAAACAATTTAAATGCCAAATTACTTATTTATTTCTTCAATTTGATTATATATACAATTCTTAACATAAAAATACTCTCTTTTTATTTTTTGACTGTACATAAAAAATTCGATCAGAAAACAGTGTTTGTACTGGGTTCTAAACCCCTTTCCAGTTCTATTGGTCAATCTATTTGGCTTATTATGAATTAAATATTTTTATCAGAGGCAATTTAATAATTAATTATGATTCAATAGTTATGTAATTTTATAACCTCAACAGAAGATAAAATAATTATGCAATTTTATATGCACAAACTTTTTTTTAAATTTAAAAAAAAAAAAAAAAAAAAGTCAATATTTATACAATTATAGCAAAAATCTTCGCTATTTTGCATAATTTCAAAGGAAAAGATTTATGAAAAATAACGAATTTTGTAAACATCTGAAAGTTTTCTAACCAAGATTGGAAGGAAATAATAAAAATGTAAATAACCAAAGAAATACCTACCAAGCAATAATATTTAAAGAGCATATAAAAGAGTGATGCAAAAATTTGTACTAAAATATATAGAGAAAATTTAGATCAAACTACAAATATCCTAGAAGTTCCTAGAAGTTTTCTTGGCAACAAAATGTAGTAGTGTCAGACTGTTGTCCTGTGAGATTAGTCGAGATGCGCATAACGAACATTCACGAAAATATTATATATATATATATATGTTGATCTATGTTCATTGGATAATCTTATATAACTTCTAATTACCTAAAACCTGTCACCTTAACGAACATCTGAACTATTATATGAAGAAAAACAAACAACTATTCTGGATGTGTTGGTCACTTCCAGAATCTCTGTACACATGGTCTAACTGCGCAACTTAAGAATCAGATCAAGAGAAGGCAAACTGCAAACCAGAGAATTTCAGAAAAGGGGAAAACAATTAATCTGAGACAAACCAATCCATTACGCACAAGGCACAACAACAAGGAATCTGAGAATGATATTCAAATCAATTGGTAGCCGAGTTTGCAACTAAGCAATTATTAAACAAAGATTACTCCAATAACAAAATTAACATGGGTCCAGAGCATAAAACTCTTTGAAATTTAGATGCGAAGAGACTGTGACCTCATTCTTTCTTCCCGATCCCATGTGACATGTTATAAATTCCCCGTCCCTGCAAGAAATGGGAGTAAGATCAACATTATAAGTAATCCTAGACAACTAATTTCATGTTCTTCGAAATGGGGGATAAAAATCTTCCACTGCACTAGAGAGAAATAAACTTACTATAAGATACAACGATGAAGCTGCCAGAGCAATTGGAATGGCAACAGAGGTGACCTTATCCATTGGCCCTTTAAGATATGTGTGTTTGTGGATGCTCTGGAAATATTTTTGCCTTTCAACAAGTAGCTCACGAGGCCTAAATGGTTGTTCAGTCATCCTGCATAATAATTCAAGTAGAAATTTGATGAAATTTCATAAAAGCTACTTCCAACATCTTCCAACTCCAAATCCATCCTCATATAGAAAATACGTGAATTTGTAATTTTTGCAACTGCGTGTTACATGTCTCATTTGTTCTGTACAACAAACATGGAATCGATGGACTCTGCAAAGTGTGTCTAACCTATCCATTCTGAAGCACAGACGCTAACAGTAAGTAAAATCAGTATCCGACAATAAAATTCCAAAAGCATGATATATTGCTCACGGCTAGAAAATTAATACTGCTCTAGAAAGCAAAATAATATAAATACTCGATCGCCTGCAGATGACACTGATTTCCAAATTTTACCCAAGACCCACTAGAATATTTGTTCTGTACAACAAACATGGAATCAATGCCAAAGATGCATAGATAAAATGGACAACAAGCATGATATATTGCTCACGGCTAGAATATTTGTTCTGTACAACAAACATGGAATCAATGGACCCAGACCCATTACTCATTCGTAACAGAAGATCCATAGATAAAATGGACATCCCGCGCAATTCTTCATTTTCAAGTTTCAACAGTTCAAACAGCAATTATTCAACAAATGGTGCAGACAACTGAGAAAATCATTCAATGTGGGACTTAAAAATAGAACACAATGTCACTTGGAACATATTGTATTTTCAATCATTCATGAATTACAGCAAATATCAAAATGCAGACAACATGATACGATGATCTCAAATCATATCTAAATTCTCTGTGTATCTTTGTCAACACTAAGCCCAGACTCAAACATTTAACAGGTATCGCTTGTCCACAAATAACTAGGAAGAATGATATCCATCTCCATCCTTGCACGCATTTTGTCACCTGATATACCATTTTAATAAATTTCATATGATAATGAGCTAGGAAACTCAAAACCAATTCCCAGCAGCTTCTGCTAAGCTGGCCCTAGCTCAAAGGAAAAAACAACCACTCTCACTCCCAGCTGCTGAACAGCGAAATAAGTAACCATTTCCACAAAACAGGCAAAAAAAGAACATGAAGAATTACACGAAAATAACCATTAAACTGAATCCATCAACTTTTCTCCTTTTTCCCGTTAGTTACAAGCATTTCAAGACCGATGATTCAAGTAAATGATGGAAGTTGTAGCGTATTTCGATCGAATTGGGAAATGACATATAAATCCAAATCCCCGAAAATCACTCACTAATATAACCTAAGGCAAACCTAAAAAAAGGTCAAGCGAACAAATCGCTTGAAGCAGAAATACATCAAACACAACAACATTCGCTAAGGGGAATAACCAGAAAAAGGAAATGATTGGAACATTACAGGTGCAATCCTAGATCAGATTTAGGCCTGTAGGGTTAGGGTCAATTTTTGGACCATCCCGAAAATTCGGGTTGGTCAAATTCCCAACCCAAACCCTATTCATGAAGGCAACCCAACCCATTTTAGCCAGGTTGGGTCACCGGGTTCCTTTTTTCTGATTTATTTGAACCAAACGAATGTTAATTTCTGATTTATTTCAACACAACCTCGTTAAATTGAAGGCCCGCTCATTGTCATGATTATATTTGAGCTTAATAACAAATAATTAAAACTAACTAAAATAGAAGCTTTTCCACAAATTCATCCATCCAATAATCCAACAACTCAATGGAACAAAATAAAACTTTTCCAGCAAGTTTCATTAAAGAAACAATAGTACAGATAAATAAGAACATATAAATGAAATTTAAAAAAAGTGCTTGATTCTAAAACTTGAAAGTTGAAAGAAGGGAGTAGTATTTTGCCTTCTTCGATTGAGAGGGAAAGATTGAACTTTGAAGTGAAAGAAAGTGGTGTGGAAAGGAAAAAAAAAGTGAAAGAAGAGGCGTGAAAACTGGAAGGAAAAAAAAAAGTAAAACCAGAAATTAAAAAATTGGGCATCTCAGTGATGAACCAACATTACAGTATCACAAAATTCAACATCACAAAAAGGTTTTATTAGAATTAGAATGGGCATGTTCTGAAAGAATCAGTTTCTAATGAAAATCAAGATTATCCAACCTATTACAATATCAAAGATGATTTCAAAAAAGAAAGGTGAATCTACAAGCAAGGATTTGTAGCATGCAAGAAACAAACTTGGAAGCTCTAGGACGATCTGAGTTGAATCTCATGGCCCACGATGCACTGCACGATCGAGGCTGGCCGATGACCCAAAAAAAAAAAAAAAAAAAAAAAAAAAAGTAAAACGAAAAACCCACCTTGTTGGCTGCTGCGATGCGCGGACGAAGGTGCGAGCAACGGTGGTTGAACGGCGGCGATGGACAAATGACGGTGATGGACTAACGGCGGCGCTGAAACTTTAAGTGAAAGGAGGGAGGCTGGGTGTGGCGTTTTGCGATTGAGAGGAAAAGGCTAAAAGAAGCGTGGGAGAAAAGGAAAGGAATCCCTAAGGCCTAAAATATATATATCGGCCAGCACCTTTTTTTTTCCTTCTTTTTTCTTTCCTTTTTCTGTGGGCCTGAACTTCACTTACTGGGCTTAAATATGGGCCCAATTTGATAGACCAGATAGAAATACCGAAGTCCAATTTGAATATACACGTTGCACCAATGAAAATTGCGATAAATAGCTGGAAAAAGAATAGTAAAAATGAAAAATGGCTAAAAATCTGTCATATTTAGACAAGTTTCTCATACTTAGATTGCAAATGATTTGTGACAACTAATTTGTGTAACCTTTTCAACATCATATATATCTTTTTAGATCAACAAATGTAGGGTGAGGTTGATTCTTCAAATTTTTTTTCTTTTTCAGTTCAATGATTATTAGGTGAAGATTTAAACCGTGGTAAAAGAGATTATGTTATAACTAATTAAGTTATTCGTTGAAATAATTGTAACGATTTTTTTAAAGTAGCAGGTTAATAGGTTTAAATATTTTATGAATTTAAATTAAAACAACAAATATTTACATTATGTTTCCATATAACATATATTTCAAGAGTGATGAAAAATTTTCTCATTATAAAAAAGCTTTAACCTATGAATAATGATTTCATATAAACAATAAGTTTAGCATTTTCTAACTCTCTCCCACGAATTTTAAAAATAGAATAAAAACATTTTCCAAATACGCCTGTATCATTGATCCAATGAAAACTGAGTACTAAAAGTTTGTATTTAACATTATCTATTTTCATCTAATAAGTTTGTAAATTTTCAATGCCTATCACATCATTTTAATTTGGTGAAAGCAAGCCAGCCAAAACAAATCGAACCAAACGAAACCGATCATTTTAATCTTAGCCGAAAAATAAAATTCAATGTGACTTTTATTTTTACAGAAAATACAAACTAAACCAAGCTGAACAAACAAATTATAGCCAAACCAAATAGATTGTGATTGACCAACACATTGTTCAATTTCATTTACTATCTTAGATTCGTTCAACAATTCTTAGCTGGAAGACCATTTCATTTCCAGATCTCAATACATATCCCGAGTCACAATTTCATGAAAGGAAAACTGAGACAGACAGTTCAATATTGAACAAGACAGTAGAAAGCAGAGCATCATGCCCAGTGTTCTACAGGTAACTAAATATAGAACTAAGCATTTATTAAAAAAAATTACTTCAATGACAAAATTCACATGGGTCCAAAGCATAAAACTGTTTGAAATACAGATGGACTGTGACCTCATTCTTTCTTTCCAATCCCATGCGACATGTTGTAAATTCAAATATGAAATTAGTCCACTCAATTTCCATAAAATCGACTTTCCCATATCTTTCAACTCTCAAACAAGACGATATATATAGAAAAAGTGTTTTTGAGATGCACCATAACTTTTTTAGTGCAAAACATTTACAAAGATAATAGCTCAAAAACATGATGCATTGCTAACAGCTAGAAATCATGCCACAAACATGAACAAACTTGAACCAAAAGAAATTTTAAAGGAAAGACAGTGAGTGCAAAACATTTTTGATATTTATGAGTATCTGGACCAGATTGCACATACCTCATTTATTCTCACGGGATGAGAATGAGTACAAAACATTTACAATGATAAAAGCTCAAAAAGATGATATATTGCTAACAGCTATCAATCATGTCAGCTCTATAAGTGAAAGAGATATAAATATGCAGAGTTATGACTGCCTTGAAATGTAAGATGAATTGATCAGAATGCTATATGGCACAACGATCTATAGATAAAAGTAGACGTGACCGTGCAAGAGTCTCCATATTTTACAGTTGAAGCATTAGGTAATCCACAAATGGAGCAAACATCGAGAAAATCATTCTATTTGGGACAACACAAACAGAATGACATTTGAAAGTTGAAACTTCGATCAATTTCAAGCATTCATGGATTACAATGGATATTAGAACAAGAGACGCTAGAGATATCCCAAACAATACGACACGATTATCTCGAATCATGTGATTTAATTCTCTCATATGTTGTTTCCAACACTAAGCCCCATATACCAGAAACATCTTAATTAGATCACTGCAGATTTGCGTAACCATAAATTCACTTCTAAGAATTACACTTATCTTCATTCTCACACACAGTACACATATCTGATCCATCAAATTTGACTAATCTCAAATACAAGCCAGAAAATGCTACAATACCTCTTCCCAGCCAGCTTTTTCCCAGCTCCCCCCCTAACAATAGAATACAAAAATCACACGAATTCCCTCTTTGAAGAATGAAATGATTACCTATTTGATTGCAGTTTGTTGAAAATAAGTTAAAATTTTAATAACCATCAAAATGAATCCAGTAACTTCTCTTTTTCCCCGAAAATTGCCAATAACGAGTCGTATAATGAAACCCATTCCGTGTGTCAATCGACAGGAAAACAAGAACATACAAAAATTTGATTCTCTAAGAACACTCATCGAATTGGAAATTAACACGACCACAGAAAGAAAAAGAAAAAAAAAAAAAGGAAACCAATCATTTCAAGTGCACAAATACATCACATATAACAACAATCATGAAACAAATTAACCGGGAAGTAAGGAAATAAACTAAAAAACAATTAAAACATCAAAATTCTAATCCTATATCAAATTATCAAAGTGTTCGTGAAATCGAGAATAAACCATAGAATGGAGCTGAACTCACTTGAGGTTGGAGAGCGATAAATCGTTGCTTCGCAAGATACAGAAGATGGCGCAAGGTCTGTGTGCGATGATGCGAGGGCAGTTTCGTTTTTCTTTTTCTTTCCTTTTTTTTTCCAGCATTGTGGTGGGCCTGAAATTGGGCCCACAATTGTTGGTCCAGAATGGCTTCTGCAATTAGGCCCAATAATGGTGAAGACCCTTGACAATTTTTATTTATTTATTTTTATTTTATTATTATTATTTTTTTTAAGAAGTGCCATGACAATTTGGAAGTTGTTTTTAGTTTTCTAAATTCAATTTTCGTTGAAGTTTGTGTAAGAAATTATTTATTGCAAGTTTCTTCTTACATTTTACAAGTAATGAAATTGGGTTTTTCTTTAAAAGCACTAAATTATAAGTAGCAATTGTCACGAGGAAAATCTCGATGCTGAAATTTTTGCCCTCGTGTAGCCTAAGGTACTCCCTTAGTTCAGCCTCACATCCTTCCGATAGTTTGTTCCTTCGATTAGTTGCGGAAACAAACACTCCTCATCATTTTCACCTTGGTCATGACTTGCATATTGAGTCACTCTCAATAACGCGTCACTTAGTGTGCCCATACACACATACTGGAAAACCTCACTCCCAACCTTCTTCATTTATGCATATGAATAAGGAATGTTATGTACAGCCTAATGACGTATGTCTTGGATATGGAGACATATCCAACTCTACAAAGTTGTCATGGAAGTCATCCATCAAGACACGCTCTTGATGGATTACACTCGACCCCTAATGTGGACCACTCCATTTCCCCGCAAAAGGTTATGGATGGATCCGGTTGGTAAATCCTCTAATGAATCACACTCACCAAGATCTTACCAACTCTCCCCACCAAAGTACTCCCCAAGTACTTAGGCAAGACTCTAGAAAGTTCACTCAACAAACAACCCTAAAACAACATGGACATCTCCATCGACAAAAGATATCCAAATGACCTAACCACAACCCTTTAGTAGGCTTTTTCAGCAGGCATTTGGTAGGTCTTTTCAAGAGGCCTTTGGGGTTGGTCTTATGTTTTTTTTTACTAACCATTTTTATATTCACAAAAATAATTAGATGCTCGTACTCGAGAAAAAAAATAATTAGAAGCTTATACCTATTTCATCACGTGCCATGATTTTTATTCGACTGTTTTCTATTCCATTTAATAGATGGATGGATTTCACTGAAATTTCTGTGTCAATGAAAATATGCATTTACAAACTTATATCATGCTTACTGGTTAGCATGTAGACAAATGTGATTTTTATTTATACACGAAGGTGAATACAACTTCAACTTTTGGAAAGTCACTAGTATCCCTCTAATTGTATTCTAGTGGCTATTGTTATTTGTATTATTCGCCTTGGAGTTTAGGATGGCCTTTTTACTATTTTAAAATTTTGTCAATTCACTAAATATTGTGTCATGTGAATTTATCGTCAATCGATTTTAACATTCGTCAAGATGAACAAATGAATTAAAAAACACTAACATGTAAATGACTAGATTGAGCATTTCAAGCAACCAAATCATCAATAACTAAATCATACGGTGAAAACAAAAACAAATAATTAGTCTCCAGTATATCTATGTTAAATATATATATACATATATACATTTTGAGATTATATAAATATTAAGATTTAAGACATCTAATTTCGAGTATATCCAATATCCACAATACCCACCAAATGAAAAAACCGCGGGATCCGAAGGCCGTAAACGAGAAGCTGCAAAACATTGTTAGCAGCATCGACGGGCCTTCACCAAAGTCCTCCTCTATTCTTCGTCCAGCTTCTGCTTCTGCTGCGATTTCTCGCTCTCCACTGTCCGTTGGTTCCCTAAGCCACCAAATTCTCACCAGGTTTGCTTCGTCTCCAGTTTCATTTTCAGGAGTAAGATTCGAAGAATCGACATATGTCAATCTGAATAGGAGTTTCGACCTTTTTAGTGTTTTCTTCACAGCTTCGTTCTGTTCTATCTCCTTGTTCCGATTCATCAATGATGCTGTTATTAATTATGTTTATACTCTTGAAATCATCAGATTTCATTTGATGAGCGTTTTCGGGGGTTTTGTTTGCTATAAGTTTTATTCATTCACTCATTAATTGGTGGTGCTGTCAATCAGTACACTTGCCGAGTAATTGAATTGATTATTGATGGTTTCAAGTTTCATCAACTGCAGCTGGTTCAGTTATATCCTCTGATCAACTGCGGTGAAGCTAGGACAATGGTGGAGCGCGAACGCCAGTAGTTTGTGACCGTGTTTGGCTGCGTGCTTTCTGTAGGCTTCCAGCTAAAATGCGCTCCAAGGATAGGATTTCCTACTTTTATGACGGTACTATTTTGTTTTCTCCTTCCTTTCCACATCTATTCATTTTTACTTATTATAAATTCCATTCTCAAGTTATTCACGATCTAGCTCGGAACACCTATCTATGCAACGATGAGAAATCTCATAAAAAATAGGTGTCTGTATTCAACTTTCTGTTTTCTCCTTCCCTCCCACATCTATTCACTTCGATTTATTCTTATCATGCAAACCATTCAGTTAAAGTAGGAAATAGCACATTGAAAGAACCATTGATTTATGTATTATTTACTTGATTGTGTTCAACTCTTGTCTATTTTTGCACTGAACTTCTGCTGATGTCTAATCAGAACATTTCATACTTATGGGATAATTGCATATTACAATCATATGGTTTGCCTAATTTAGAAACCACACTTCTATATTTTAACAATGGTTTCAAATACTCCTATGTTTTGTGGATTTACAAACCATGTCCATTTATGTGGTGTTTTTGCTTTTGTTGGAGTCGGTACACTTGGCACACATACAATTCCATTCAAATTAACAATAAGATCTTAGTTGCTTATGGTTTTTAAGATTTTCCACCTGCCAGACCTGTATGAAACCATGTTAATCAGCAAACTATTTTTTTTTAGTTCTATGGCCTGGGGGAGTTCTTGTTTAGGAGGTAAGTAATTTCTTGACTAGTTGAGCTATGCTCCCGTCAACATTAGCAAACTATATTTATGTGATTTATTATGACTTTATTTATCCAATGCATCTCCAATTATGTAAATCTTGTCAGCATTAGCCAAGGCTTACATAATTGATTTTCAATTATGTCAGCATTTGTGCTCATGTGCTCATTTATTACCACATTTTTGCTCATGTCTGCATTAGCCGAGGTTTTGTGTCCTGAATGTGTCTTGATTTTCAATTACAGACCGTTAGGAAATCTGGAACTTAGTTATCCTTCAAGATAAGGAAGTCAGTTAAACTTGAGCCTTACACAAAAGATGGTTTTGCAGGGGACGTGGGAAGTGTTTACTTTGGTCCAAATCATCCAATGAAACCACATCGGCTCTGTATGACTCACCATCTTGTTCTCTCATATGAGCTTCACAAGAAGATGGAAATTTATGTTAGTCTCTCTTTTTGAGTTTGTCTTACTGAAGCTCTTAACATGTGATCGTAGGTTTACTGTTCTTTTTGTTGATTTTTGTACTACCAGCACAGTGTGGCTATACATGTTTCTATTTTGATGTATAATGCAGCGTCCCCACAAAGCATATCCTGTGGAGCTTGCTCAGTTCCATTCAGCTGATTATGTGGAATTTCTGAACCGAATAACGCCAGATACCCAACACTTGTTTTCTAATGAGCTGGCTAAATGTATGTATTTTCTCTTTATCTCTTTCACCATTTCTCTACAGTTCCTTGCCGTTTGTAAGCAGAGAACTTGAGATAAATTTTGACAAATTTTCAATTTATACCAGATAATCTTGGAGAGGATTGCCCTGTCTTTGAGAACTTGTTTGAATTCTGCCAAATATATGCTGGTGGAACAATAGGTAAATTCAATAATGGATGTCTCTCGCAATTCATGCCAAAGATATCAAGTCTTTCTTGACTCATTGCTGACATTCTCCTTGCAGATGCTGCACGCAGACTAAACCATCAACTATGTGACATTGCAATAAATTGGGCAGGTGGCTTACATCATGCTAAAAAGTGCGAGGCTTCTGGATTTTGCTACATCAATGACTTGGTTTTAGGGATACTAGAACTTCTAAAATATCATTCTCGTGTTTTATATATTGACATAGATGTGCATCATGGTGATGGTGTAGAGGAAGCATTTTATTTCACTGACAGGTACATGACCCGAACTTTCTAGTTGTACATTGAATTTATACTTGGAAACAGGAAAATGTTTCTATTGAGTGCTTGGGATAAGAAAATTTGTTAAAAGTTGAAGTTGATACTAACGGCTCAGACCTTAGTTTTCTGCTTGTAAATTCATATTCTAAATTGTAGTTGTTGGTGCAGACTGACGACACACGATTTGTTTGTTATTGTTAATTTATTTTTAAAAGAACTGTGTTTATTGGTAGAATGAAATCAAATATACAAAAAGGGAGAATCCTGAAAATTCCTCTAGAATTACAAAAGGACTCCTCAACTAGGAGTTTCAAGGGATGTAAAAGGGATAATAATTACAAAAATCCATGATATTAGAGCTTCACAAGGAGGTTAGATAGTCCACAAAATTTTCCGCGGGACCTTATATGGTTTGGTAGTTCTAGTTGGAGTACTTCAAAATATTCTTCTTGTATACTCTAAGTGAATTGAATATGTTTTTTGTAATCTTCATCAAAGTGGATGGAGAGGATTACTCCCACTGTTTTTTCTCCATTTGTGATGAAAGTTTGTTTCTCATAAAGAAATAGCGTTCCAAGCCTTCTCACGTTGTAGATTTATTGTAATATTTCCAGAATAGATCTCTAGTGGCATCCAACCATAGTGTCTTAGCATTTGTTGTTGTTTAGTCTTAGGGGCTGAAGATTATAATGCTTAGACAGTTATTATCTATGAACTTTTACATTGTGGAAAAACTAGCATGAACTGTCATGATATTATGTCTATCTACTATCGTTCGACTCATATTAGGAGGGAGGACACTAGTTTGAGACAAAAGGTTAAGGCGAATTGGGAGAAGGATGGTGACAGTAACGTCTCTTTCTTCAATAATTAGGCTAGAGGAAGGAGGAACAAAAACAAGATTGACTTCCTAGAGAAGGATAATGGGGAGGGTCTGAGGGAGGACAATGAGTTAGAAGGAGAAGATCTATCTTTCTACTCAAATCTTTATGTGTCGTTCCCCTTTCCTAGACCTTCTATGGATGGGTTAGAGTGGAATCCTATTTCAGATCAGGATAGAGAAGAGTTGGAGGCTCTTCTCACTTTGGAGGAAATTCGTAATGTGGTGTTTGGTTTTGATAGGAATAAGTCCTCTGGTTTGGATGGCTTCACCATGACGTTTTTTCAGGATAGCTACGATAGTATTAAGGACCTATGGAAGGTTTTTTGCAAGTTTCATGAAAGGGACATTATTGATACAGGAATGGATGAAACTTATGTCTGTCTTATTTCCAAGAAAGAGAAGGCTAACAAGGTGAAATATTTTAGACCCTCAAGTCTTGTTATGAGCTTGTATAAAATTATCATGAACACTTTAGCAAATAGATTGAGGAGATTCCTTCCTAATACTATTTCTGACAACTCGTTTCTTATTCAAAAAAAAAGAAAAAAAGAAAAAAAGAAAAAAAAGAAATATTTTTGAAGCCCAGGGATTCTTTATTGCTAGTAGGTAGATTTTAGATCAAGTGCTTATTGTTAATGAAGCCATTGAGGACTACAAGGAGAGGAAAGAGTGCTTTTCAAGATTGACTTCGAGAAAACTTATGACCATGTTGATTGGAATTGTTTGGATGAAGTTATGGGGAAGAAGAGTTCTGGGGTCAAGTGGAGAGCTTGGATTTGGAACTAGATTAGGTCGATGAACTTCTACATCTTTGTTAATGGGAGGCCTAAGGGAAAGATTTGCTAAAGAGGTCTTAGGCAAGGTGATCAGTTGTCGCCTTTCCTCTTTGTGCTTGATGTCTTGAGTAGGCTGGTATCGTCAGGAGTGGAGAAGGGTGTGATGAAGGGTTTTAAGGTGATAAATGATTTGGTTTAAGGGAAGATTGGAGTTCTTTTCTGTAGTTAGGATCAAACTCCTATTTTTTGGGATTTATTTTGTATGCCCTTGTATTCTTTCATTTTTCCAATGAAAGCTAGGTTTCTTACCAAAAAAAAAAGAAAAATTGTTCCCCTGCTGGTTGCTTTCTTACTGCTCTACGGACCTAGAAATGACTGCTGCTTGCACTGGAAAGTTGGCTATATTCAAATGATAATTGCAAACTCGCTACTATATAGTCCATAGGTTTGCTACCCATAATTATCAACATTTCGCTTTTTCGCTTAAAGGATATAATTGCATGTTAGATTAATTTTACGAGCTGTTAATTAATACACATCCATATTCAGTATATTGTAGTTCTCTCTCTTCTAATTCTTAATGTTTGCAATCCTCCATGACAGGGTGATGACCGTTAGCTTTCACAAGTTTGGGGACCTGTTTTTTCCTGGAACTGGTGATGTTAAGGTGACCTTTCTAAATTTTCTCATCTCTTTGTTGGTGCTTGATTACAGCGGAAATACTAGAAAGTACTCAATATTAGTTGATATATGGCCTTCTTTGCTCTTCTTTTCCCTGTCTATTTCACTCGGGGCTACCAACATTCCTCTGTTGCATCTCTTCTATAAAAAACAATCCTCCATTGCATCTTTTCTATCTCTTGCTGAAGATTTATTTTTCTGCAACTTTCTGTTCTTTTTATCTGCATCTGTGGATTTGGATGTTTTATTTTTTCTCATGTCTTCTCTTGTATGCCATTTTTCTCTTGATTGGTATCACTTCCTTCTTAGTTTGGTTAATATCTCAAAGAACTTAAAATTTTTTGCTTGGTTGGTGGATTTTGGAAGGATTAAGATTATGGCTTCCATCTCGATTCTTTGGTGACTTTGACCCTCTGTCCACAATAGTGCATTCTGAGCACAATCACATTCTATGGCTTGCCTTTTTGTCAGGAGGACTTGGTTCAAGCATTTTCGGTGGTTTGGAGTTGCTTTGGCCTCTTTTCCTAAGTGATGTTCCTATACTTATAGATTCTCCTCCCATTCAAGAGGGAGGTAGATTGTTGTGGCAAGGCAGTTTCTTTGGTTGGAGTGAAACAATGGGATGTTTAGGGCAAAGGCAGATCTTGGTGAAAGTACACATGGGTCTATTTTTAATTTGGGCTTGTAATTGTTTTCATTTTTCATGCTCTTTCTGGTTGGTGTGGCATTGTCTTCTTCATTTTACAACCTCATGTTGTTCTTCCATTTCTGTTAATGAACGTAGCCTCCACCCACCCACCCACACACACACACACACACAAAAGGTGGACTAGAAATTTTCTATTCCAACAAGCTTGCTTAACGGGAACTTATTATTCTGCTCTTAAGATACCTACAATTTGATTTGGAAGCTGGATGATACTCATAAATATTAATATTTTGAAGGAAATAGGAGAAAGAGAAGGCAAGTTTTATGCCATTAATGTGCCACTAAAGGATGGAATAGATGATGGTAGCTTCACGAGACTTTTCAGGACTGTAAGTTGGTTAAAAACTCTTTAGAATTATGCTTTTTGCCCTTTGCTGTTATTTTTATTGATCATAGTACTTTTGTCGTGAATTCTGTACATATAGATTATCTCCAAGGTTGTTGAAATGTATCAACCAGGTGTCATTGTTCTCCAGTGTGGGGCTGATTCATTGGCTGGAGATCGCTTAGGCTGCTTCAATCTCTCTATTGATGGTGTGTGTTTCGTTGTAATTGATGCACATTGGACCCTCCCTCCCCAAGCAAGGAAAAGAGATAAAAGAAAAGAAAACCTCCATTACGTGTTATGAACTATGTTAGCTATTGTCTTTTTACTTGTTCGAAACTCAAATATTTGTTTTTAACTTGAAGGCCAATATTCCAAATAACATTAAGTTCTTTTTTCTTATTTCTTCCAACAGGTCATGCTGAATGCGTTAGATTTGTCAAGAAATTCAATTTGCCTTTATTGGTATGCTTTTTTGGAGGGCTAAAATTTTGTGTTTAATTGTATATAATTAGATATCCATAGAACTTTTCTGTACCTAGGTTACTGGAGGTGGAGGTTATACCAAAGAGAATGTAGCTAGATGTTGGACTGTTGAAACGGGAGTTCTTCTGGATACGGAGCTGCCTAATGGTAGTATTTTCCTCCAGCCTTCATGGTTCCTTTTCTCTGTCAGTGTTTTTTTTCTTCTCATAAGTATCATTGAATTAAATTTAGGCAAAACTATTGATGCCTCTGGAAAGGAAATTGTACTCTCATATTTACCGGAGTCCTGCACACTTCTAATTTTTATAGATCTTTCATGTTTAACGTACAATTAACACAATGAAACTTGCATGTATCAACCAGGTGTCATTAGAGATTGACATTGATATTTAACTGTAAAAACTTTCAGCAAATACTTCTTGTTTCCATTGGATTTTTCCTTCCATCTTTACTGTGCATATTTTTTGCCTTGTTAAGTTGAAGCTCTCTGAAGCTGTATGTTAGTTGCGCAGAATATTTTTCTTCCTCTACTGTTTAACCCGTACTTGGTATTTATCCCAACCAATTTAAACTTCTTTCTGGTTCATAATGTGGAAGTTTTCCTCTGTGCATGTTCTCTCGATTTGATAATTATGAATGTATGCTGAAAATCTAAGCTTTATTGCAGAAATACCAGATAATGAGTATATCAAATATTTTTCTCCAGACCATTTGCTAAGAATTCCAAACGGGCATATGGTTGGTACTTTTTCCAAATTTACATTATATGTTTTTTAATATGCTTTCTTACCAATTCTATTAAATCTAGCATCACTTGGATTTTCACCACTCAGGCCCCCTAATTTTTGTGATTTCCCTGACAGGAAAATTTAAATACGAAATCTTACATTAGCACGATCAAAACACAAGTCTTGGAAAATCTCCGTTTCATCCAACATGCTCCAGGTGTACAAATGCAAGAGGTGGGTTTGTGTCGGAAGTTGTATGTCTAGTCGACCAGGTCATTTTATTTTTGAGAGAAAATTGACTGGTTGGTTGATTCAAAATGCAGATAGTTCAATATATCCTTGCAGTGAAAACTAATAGCTTGCCATTAAGCCTCTTTGGTTGGTTAACTTCTTTTGCCTCCAATTATTTGAGTTTTCAGATGAAATGGAATGTGGGGCTTTCAGTGCATGTAATAGAAGTCTTTAACATCTTTCTTTTGCATTGTTACGTTAGCGTCTAAACAAGCTGTTCCAAGTAAGAATGAACTTCACACGAATGTTATTTGATATTCGGTGAAAAAGAAGAGAAAAAAAGCCCTTTTCCATGGGTACCATATTAAATTTCAGTTTTTATATATGAAACGCGCGCAACTCACATGCTTGTAGGGTGTACTAATTGGATCCATGGTCCAGTGTAATTCATTTCATGTTGCCTCTTTTTTGTTTCTTGTGCGAGATTAAGTAGGTAAGGAGATTAGTCATAAGTAAGAGGAGGCCTTTGGGTGGAATATGGTTATATACCCGAGGAGTTAGGTATGGTGTGTGATGTGTTGTGCAAGTACGGAATGTCCAATTCATCTTTTTGGTCACTGTTCCTTTGCATCTCAGTTATGGTCTATTATGGTGGAAGCTTTTGGGTGGAATATGGTTTTGCCTGGAACTATTTTTTATCTTCTTGCTTCAGTTTTTGTGCGTCATCCCTTTCATGGTAAAAAGAAAACTCTATGGCTTGCCATCAATCGAGTTTTCTTTTGGTATCTTTGGTGTGAGCGTAACGGCTGAATTTTTAGGGATGTCTTTTTAAACTTTACTGCTTTTTGGGATTTGATTTTATTCAATGCTTTATATTGGTGTAAATGTAAACACCCTTTTAGCGACTATAGTCTATCTTCTTTACTTTCTAGTTGGAACTCTTTCATGTAATGATCCTATTTGGGAGTTTTTTTTTTTTTCTTTTTTTCCCTTTTATTTCATTTATCAATGAAATATGTTTCTCTTCTTAAAAAAAAGTAAGAGGAAAATTTCTAGTACTCCCATAGCACCTACTCCCTACTCCCTATGTTCTCACTAAGAATATGTGAGAGTACTAGTAAGGGATGTATTGGGGATAGTAATAGAGTATTAGTAAGGGCATAGTTGTAATTAGTTAGGGGTGCCTTGGTTATAAATAAGAAGAGTTTGGGATCTTAAAGGGTGTCAATGATTTTGTGGATTATCCTGTGTGGGACTTAGGGAGAGACATTTCCCTCTCGAAAGGCTATTAATATTGTAATTTCTTTTATATTGCAATATTGTTCCATCATTGTGTTTTCTTGTTAGGAGTATCCTAACAGAATTTTCATTTATAAGAAATTATTTAATGCTAACCCATATCATTCTAGAATATATTGATGTGGCAACCAATCACTGTAAGTAATACCTTTACTACCTCAGCATAGGAAATTTTTTCCAGGAACGACTTAGCTTTTAGCGTGGCTTTTAGCATGAATGTGAAGAGTAGGGCCCAACGAAATGGTAATTAGTTGAGTGACAGGAAGGTATGTAGTAGTAATTCAAAGGGATAGGGAGCTCTTGAATTCTCCATGAACTATGTATCAACTACCAGTTATTTTACAAGATTTACGCTGGATGCATAAACCATTTGCATGCAAGATGCTACTCGGATTAATAGCAACTTTTATGTTATGCAGGTTCCTCCTGACTTCTATATTCCTGATTTCGATGAAGATGAGCAGAATCCTGATGAGCGCATGGACCGTGAGTGTCATCAGAACAACAATTTCTCTTCGCTTCTCTGGTTAGATCTTATTAATGCCTTTCTCATTTGAATTTAAAATCCGTTATTTCAGGGCACACCCAAGACAAGCAAATTCAGCGTGATGATGAATATTATGAAGGAGATAATGATAACGATCATGATATGGATGATGTGTGATGTTCATCCTCAATTTTTTACTTTTTTCAAAATAGATGACTGACTTTAGTAGAAAGAATATCATGTAAATAGAGGGACTTGTCTATTATCTGTGTAGTGCCTTTGTTTTAGTTTACTCTTCTGGAAAGAACCTTTTTTTTCATGGTTTTTTTAAGATTATGTTGGTGGTAAAGGAACAGCGTAGTGAACAACATTTGAAGAATTTTGTTTTATGGTCTCTCTCTTTCTTTATCGTAAACTCAAAATAACCTTCATAGTTTAATTGAAAATAAGATCTTTTATGCTATTATTTTTGTTTCATCTTTCAATCGGGTATTAGTTGCAGAGGAAAATGTGATGGATCGGACAATTTAAACACAGTACAATGGTGGAAAATCTTGAATTTATTCATGGTTGGATCGGGTCTTGCTCTGAACTTGTCTAAAACCTCTTTAATAGGGATCAACATGAGCGCTGAGGAGATGGGATCTTTGGCTCATTGTAACACAACCCTCCTTTCGAGATTCACTCAAGAGAAGAATCACTTGTGGGGAAGGGTGATTGCCAGTATATATGGGATATATATATCACTTCAGTCAGTTTTTGGGAAGATGCTTGGTGTGGATCCGAGCCTCTGAAAGATACTCTCCCTGATATTTATGTGATTGTCCAGAAGAATACCTCTATACATCGACTGATGGGATGCCAATAACCAAACATGGAACCTTGGGCTGCGAAGAGGTCTATTTGAACGCGAGAAGCTTGAAATCATCCATCTGGGTCCTAATATGGATCAAATTCTGTGGAAGTTGGAGAATTCGGGAACCTTCATCAGCAAGTTTATGTTCAAAACTATGAATTTTGTGACTCCCAGAGTAAAGAAATCTCTAGCTGGTCTGATTTGGAAGCTCAATTGCCCGAAAAAAGTCAATTTTTCTTTTGGGAGGGGTGATCTCCACCTCGGCCCCTAGGTTGTCATCGCCTTTTTTATATTAATATTTTCCTTTTGATGTTTCTTATCAAAAAATAAATACGGTACAAATCATGAACTTCGTAGTTCTTGAATTTCTTGTCTTAGATTTGGAGCTTTCTGAAGTTGAATTACAACTACTTGACTTGGTTTAAAACATTTCGATAAGTCGCTGAAGGAAGAATGAACTTATTTGCCGAACAATTGAACCTTGATCTTGCTGGTTGGTTGGTTTCTAATGCTTAATTCGGCCAAACCAATTTGTCATTAAATTCACCAACAAACTTGAACTCAATGAATCAGATCATATTTGTTTTGTTCCGTTGAACTCTTAATCTAAACGTTGTCAGCCAATTTCTTGTGCTTTAACAAAACATAGCATATACGAGTTCCCAACCATCACATATGCTTTATGAGTTGAGTGGTAATGTTTGGCACAACACAACTTCTATACTAAGAGTCTATGATTGATGCTAACGGTATGATTCAGTTGACCATGGTATGGACAAAATTGAATAGACCAAAGATTGCCTCAGAGGATGTGAAGGTAGCCAAAAGACGATATCTCGAGACAAGTAGCCAAAGACGATATCTCGAGGTGAGTATGCAAAATACCATCATACCAAGGGAGAAAACAAGGATATGTGGTCGTGGTTGTGGTCTTGGTCATGGTGTCTGTCTGTTGTAGATTCTTTCATTCATTTTAATGAAAGTTTACTTTTTCATCAACAAAACCAGAGTAAAATTTGTTGGATAAAGTTAGGAACTCTGAGCTTTTCCCTTTTCTGGTCTCACTCTCCTTTTGGGAAAGAAAACAACCTGTAATTTCTCAACAGATAGGGACCACCATTTTGTGTTTTTATCAGAATCCATGGCTGCTGTAAGACCTCTGATGCAGAGCTGCACAAGTACCTGTGTTATCAAAACTGGGATATCTCTGCAAGACCCAATTCCTGAAAAGCCATGTTTGAACTTTGAAGTTCATTGTAGCAAATGAATGTCATTAACTGATCTTAATCTTTTCCAAATTTTCTGTGACATAAACAAGAAAAACGACTGTTCTAGTCATAGGGAGGCAAGGTTTTTTGAACTGGATGCTCAACAATGGTGAAAAGACATTTAAAAACAAGAGAATATTGCTGGCCGATGGGACAAAAGTGTCTACTATTTCTTTGCAGTGTGGCCATTGCAGCTTTTATTTTCAAAACTGTATCATTCACCTCCCTGCTTTTACTTTCCCAAATTTGACTTGGGGCTTAAACATGGAAACACATTTTCAAAAAAGCAAAGTTCTCTGCCTACTGAAAGCTAGGCATAATCTGATAAATGTTGTGTGGAGAACCTTTCCATGACAAGTCAAGGAGTCTCGGAATCTTGGAACTTTTTTTTCAAAATGATGTATCATTTCGAATTCACTGCCCGAACTCGTGAGATTCTCGAAAAAGATTGGACAGGACCAAGAGGTGTTCTGAACAAAGTTTTTCTGTCATAGATAGCAACTCTGAAACAGAACTCTTCTATATTAAAGACTAAATGGGAGGAGGAAAAGAAAAGGAAAAAAAAAAAAAAGGTAAATCTGTTTAATTTACACTAGCTAAAAGGTGGGTTTAGATACGGGAAAACACAAGATTTTGTTGGACCACAACCAAGAAAATGGATTGTGCCAGATACTAAGATCACTGAACATTCAAACGAAGTCTGAAAAGACTTCGAATTTTATTCAAATGGCATGATGAAACTAATATTATCGTAAAATAAAAACAATATTTGATCAGCAGATACATACCATATGACTTGAAATATAAAGGCTGCTCTGATACATTCATCTTCAAATCAACTCGCTCAAGTAAGGCAAACAGACTTCGGTTAGGGCACGAAATTGAAGAGAATGAATGAACAGAAAACTGACTAGAAATCAAAGTCCATTCCACATAGGGATCACCATTGCTTTACTTGAATAATTTGCATTATTGTGCAAGAATAAAGTACCCAGTCAGAAATCATTAATCTGAAATGTGTTTGTTCTCTGCTAAGATGCTTTCCAACAGTGATTCACAGGCATCTTCAAGCAAGTCCAGAACCTAAATTTGTATTATTTCAACAGAAGTACCAAATTATTGGCATTGAACTCAGCATAAGAAGTAGATTTTAAGGGTAGGCTAAAGAATTTAGACTATCAACTTGATGAACAATGAATATATATCATTCATGAGTACTATACAATCAACTTGATCCAATCACAGAGCCAAGGAAAAAGAATTGTAAAAGACATATTTCAAAGAAAAAGAATGCCTTCATGTAAAGGATGCAAGAACCAGATGAATGAAAAGACTTGTTAAGTTATGCAGTAATTTGACATTCATACAACTGATTTTTTAATGAGAATATATTCATGGAAACTGTTATGCAGAATATATTCAAGCACACTAAAAGTGGAGGGAGGGGGAAAATATATTCATAGAAGAAAAAGAGAAAAGATCAACTGTTTTTACATGGAAACTGGAATAAAAACCACATTATATGCTTCAGAAGGGCAACCATATGATTGAACAAAGATATATCACAGAATGCAACCATATTTCTCAAGCAATTTTAGCCTAGAGAGTGAACCAGAATTTTATTCAAAGCGTGTAAAATTCCAGAATCCCAATCAAAGAGACAACTTCCCATTTTGTTTTCAATCCATACTTCATATCCAGAACAAACATATTTAAGCACTTCTGGATTACCTTCTCAAAACCTTGTTGCCCACCGTAATAAGGATCCGGTACTTCTGTTTCGTCATGCTTTCTACAATACGAGCACATTAATTTGACCTGACATTATTGCATCGGCATCTTTATGAGATCACGAGTTGAAAAGAATGAAAACCATACAAAAAGCCAAGTACCTCTCATTGAAGATCTTGTACTAACCTTCTTATGTGAATCAGGAGGAAGGGTATCCCTGATTCTCCACCGTTCAAAAGCCCTTAAAATATCCTCTGCAGAAATAATCAAGACCCACAAAATGAATCACAACAAAGATTAAGTTTAACTTGGGATGGTTGCAATTGCAAAACATATCACCAATACGAAGATTTTTCCATAGTATTCTGAATTCTTCTACCTCTGTTTTGCTTGTCCATGGCAAGAATAAGATCAAAATTTACAAAATCAGATGGCTGGATTGGCCTCGATAAGGATGTAATCGCTATCCCGCGTCGTTTAGAGGCTGCTCTCATTCTTGGGTCGGCCTCATTACCCTTGATAAAGTGGTCAAAATCACTTAGAACAACCATATAGAAAGAAGCAGTTCTCGCTTCTAAGAAATCACAGCGATTGCTTGATTGCAGAGGAAACGAGAAAAGGAAACTATTATACATAGACGCGAGAATTTAATCGTATCTACGACAAGAAAATGGCATAGAGAACTTCCATCGAGCAATTTCCAATTGAAAATAGAGGCAAGTACCTCATGGTAACCAATGGTGCCAGCAGAATCGATCATGAATTTGGAATCGAGACCCTTCTTCCTCACAAGGTCCCTGAATACTCCTTCAGCAGCTGGGCTTCTGCAAATGTTGCCCAAGCACACAAAGAGCACAGAGAAAGGTTTCGTCTCCGTCTCTGAGCTTGTGGAAAGAGAGGAATCGGCCATGGAAGCTACGATGAAAGATGTTGGAGTACAAAAATGGGTTCGACGGGAACTTCGAGAAGGCTTGAACTTCTGGAGATGGGGGAATTTTATTGGTTGAAAAACAAGCAATGGCGATGGATTTAGAGATGAAGCAGGGCAGAAATGACAATATGGATTTAGAAGATTGGCGTCAACTCTAAGCTGCAATTGCAACGCCCTCATCACTGCTTTGGATGGGACACAGATTATTGGTTCTTACAGAATCCTCTGAGCTCTGCAAACGTGTCTTGCAAATGCTACTTGGAACTTTTTTTGTTTTTTTTCCCTCTTCGAGATAATGCTACGTTTGATAAATTAGTATATGACAATTATACAAAATTTAATCTTCTTCAAGAATTAGATATTATTAATTTAACCTCTCTGTAGTTCAGTTCATTTAGCAGAATCTATCTTTTGGGAGGGAAGTAAAAGATGTTGTTTTTCCTTTGGACACGCTGCTATAAATTCATCTATTTCATGTATCACGCTTTACAACATATAGTTATCCTTTCACGTACACATTTACATTATAGGCTATAACAAGGATGAGAGCTTAGAAAACGAAAACATCATGGTCCACTGGTCAGAAGTATGAGCTAAAATAGGTCAAAGATTGGTGCATCCGCTTCCAGATTTTCGAGATCTCTACGCTTCGTGTTCTCCCCAGAATCCATTGGCATTGCACCAGTTCCACCATCAAAAAACTTGGGAAGCTCAGGTGGAACTGCACAACGTATTAGAGCCCAATTGAGGCCTTCAAAAAACGGGTGCTGCTTAATCTCGATAGCCCCTTTTGTTGAGCCTAATCGGTTTTCGGGCTCCTTTGCCAGCAGACATCTGATCAGATCTCTGGCATGAAAACTAACTATGGGGCTATCGGGGAACTTGAGAGTTTGGGATACTATGTTTGCTAATGTGTCCTCGTTTCCTGAACCTTTGAAGGGAGTCTTACCATATAGTAGCTCAAACAGAAAAATCCCGTAAGTCCACCAATCGACAGCACTCCCATGGCAATCACCCTTGACAATCTCAGGGGCAAGGTATTCGTGGGTACCTACAAATGAATTGGAACGCGCACCAGTTGGTTCAACTATAAGCTGCGGTAATAGACTAGCCTGATGATCTGTTTTCGTTCTTCGAGATTTGTATGGAGAAGATAAAACTTTGGGAGTGAAGCATGAGACCTGCCATGATGGATGGAGGCAGAAAGGGTCAATGCAACTAGATTCATCACAGGGATTCAACGTCCTCTTAGTGGATTCCACAACGGGAGATGATGATTGAAGCAGCGTAGGATTAACAGCACATCTAAGGGACAAATCAAAATCTGTGAGCATTATGTGCCCATCTTCTCGGACCAGAACATTTTCGGGTTTCAGGTCTCGGTAAACAACTCCCAGCATGTGTAAGTATTCCAGGGCAAGAAGAACTTCGGCAACATAGAACCTAGAAGGAAAAGGACAAGTCCAAATTGGATCAGAAAGACACCAAATTTAATGCTTGGTAATAAAAGATGCAATGTTTTATCAATCGGTCAGACTGATTATGACAACTTCAGTTGAACCACATCATCCAACAATTTTTTTTTTTTTTGACGAACATATTATCCAACAAAATGCAATCAAACAGAAAAGACATCCGAGCATGCTTTTCATCTAATAGTTTAAAGTCAACGTCCATTTACCCTAATATTTTAACACCATCCACAAATAGTGAAGGTCCCCTTATCTCTTCTTATTTTCTACTTGCAAATATTCAATAAACTTACACTTTCACATACGCATGAATTAAACAACTAGCTATCTGTTAGACCCCCAATCATACATACATATGTAAGGAGGGGTAGAGGAGGGAATTCACCACCTATGTAGGCAGGCGGTTAGTGAAAGGAGTAGTATGTATTTTGTGGGTAATACGTGTTTTGTTGTAATGTAAATATTAAGGGGCAAACGGTGGGTTTAGCGGTGAAGATTATCATAGAGGGAGGGTAGTTTAAAAGATCACCGGTTGGGAGGGAGCAGCATAGAGAAGAATGTACTTTTGCAATCTTTTTCTTATCCGCGAGATAGGAAGAGAGTTCTTCAAAACACCTCCAAATCTTGTACTAGAATCTTTTGTTTGTAAATAAAAGTACGTTGCAAGCCGGTATCCTTACAATTTGGTATCAGAGCACGTCACCCTGGGAAAGACACGAGGAATGGCGCACAAACAATTGGAAGAAAGGATAGCTGAATCTGAAAAGCACATGGAAGGTATGAAAGAAAAATTTCCTGAAATAGAAAAATCTGTAGCTGAACTTAATAAAAGTATGGAGAAATTGTTCAACAATCTTGAGGATCAACGCTTACTAACGATAGAAAATCAAAAGGCGTTAGCTAACTTATTACAAAGTGGGTTTAAGGGGAGCCCAAGTGTAGAAAGGGAAGTAGGACAAAAAAGAAAAATCGAAGAAGATGCAAGTGCTTCTTCCAGTAGAAAAGAACCTAGAGGAGAGGAATATGTCCATGAAAGGCAAAAGTTTAAAAAGGTAGAAATGCCGACCTTTGAAGGAGATTACCCAGATGATTGGATATTTCGAGCGGAACGGTATTTTGACATCCACCAACTCTCCGATTCAGAGAAGATAGTGGTTTCCGCCATTAGCTTCACTGGAACAGCCTTAAGGTGGTATCGATGGGCGGAAGGACGGAGTTCTTTCCTGAGTTGGAATAACCTGAAATACCGAATCTTGGAACGCTTTAGGCCTTCACAAGAAGGATCCCTGTGTGCGAGATTCTTGGCCATAAAGCAGGAGAAAACAGTAGCTGAATTTAGAGAGAAATTTGAATCCCTAGCAGCTCCTCTACCCCAACTATCTGAAGAAGTGCTTGAAAATACTTTCCTCAATGGACTCTCCCCTGCAGTCCGGTCAGAAGTCCTATGTTTTGAACTTGTGGGCCTAGAGGCCATAATGAAAACGGCCCAAAGAATAGAGGATAAAAATCGGGCCGCGGAATCTAAAGCCCAAACGAATCAGGGGCGAACCTGGAAATTCCCTACCGTAAGCCCGTCCAGATTAATTGAGAATAATCCTATTAAAACCATAACACTACCCAATAACACGTCTAATCCACCGAAAGACTCTCCACTTAAACGACTGACGGAATCTGAAATGCAATTAAGGAGAGAAAAGGGATTGTGTTACAGGTGTGATGAAAAATACCACGTGGGACACAAATGCAAGGGGAAGGAGTTAAAAGTCTTACTGGTAGCGGATGAAGAAATAGGTGAAGAAACCCCTCATGCAGCAGAAAATACCGAGTGTAGAGTAGAGGAAGTCGAAGACGCTCCCGTAGAAGTGGACATGGCTGAACTATCCATTAATACGGTGGTCGGTTTCTCTTCGCCTGGTACGATGAAGATTAGAGGAAAGATTGAAGACAAGGAAGTGGTTATCTTGATCGATTGCGGAGCTACACACAATTTCCTCTCTCAAAAGTTGATCGACGAGTTGAAACTTCCGGTGACGGAGACGATGAACTACGGGATCATCATGGGAACAGGCGCTGCGGTAAAAGGAAAAGGAATCTGTAAAAAGGTAGTCATCTCCATGCATGCACTAACAATAGTTGAAGATTTTCTCCCTATTGAATTGGGAGGAGTGGACGTCATACTGGGCATGCAATGGCTACGGACTCTGGGAGTAACAACTATCGACTGGAAGACTTTAACCATGGAAGTAGGGACAGGCGACTCCAAGGTGACAATTAAAGGGGATCCATCCCTATCCAAGACAGAGGTTTCACTCAAACAGCTCAAACTTTCGTGGGGAAAACATGATCAAGGGTTTCTGATTGAATTGAGGGCCATCACAGCAGTCGTGGGCGATCCGGCCGTTTATGACGCTATTCCCCCCTCACCTAACCTTCCAATCGTGGATCAATTATTGGAACAATACGATGACGTCTTCGCGGAACCAACACAACTTCCCCCACCAAGAGAGGCGGACCACCGAATACCATTGAAGACAGGAAGCCAACCGATTAACGTTCGACCTTACAGGTACCCCCATGCTCAGAAAGAGGAAATCGAAAAGATGATAAGGGAGATGCTATCGGCAGGGGTTATTCGACCAAGCACCAGCCCTTTCTCAAGCCCCGTACTATTAGTCAAGAAAAGAGATGGAAGTTGGAGATTTTGCGTTGACTACCGGGCTCTAAACGAAGCAACTGTACCAGACAAATTTCCTATTCCAGTGATAGAAGAGTTACTAGATGAATTACATGGAGCACGAATTTTCTCCAAATTGGACCTAAAGGCCGGATATCATCAAATTCGGGTGCATACCGAGGACATCCCAAAAACGGCCTTCCGTACGCATGAAGGTCATTACGAATTCCTGGTAATGCCTTTCGGACTTACAAACGCCCCATCTACTTTTCAATCCTTAATGAATCAAGTATTCCGACCCTTTCTGCGTAGATGTGTGTTGGTATTTTTCGATGATATTCTAGTCTACAGTCCTGATTTGGAAACTCATCTTACACATCTTGGAGCTGTTTTGAATGTAATGAGAGATAACTTTTTAAAAGTAAACTTGAAGAAATGCGTTTTTGCGAGGGATCGTATAGACTATTTGGGACATTGGATATATGCCGCTGGGGTGGAAGCGGATGCCGATAAAGTTAGAGCAATGGTAGAATGGCCAAGGCCCAATAATGTTAGAGAATTAAGAGGATTTCTGGGGCTCACCGGTTATTATCGAAAATTTGTAGAGAATTACGGAGCAAAGGCATTCCCATTGACACAACTAACTCGAAAAGAGGCTTTTGAATGGAATGAGGAGGCCCAAGAGGCTTTTGACAATTTAAAACGATCAATGATCACGTTACCAGTACTCGCCCTTCCGGATTTCTCCCAGCCATTTATTGTAGAAACGGATGCATCAGGAACAGGTTTAGGAGCGGTCCTAACACAAAACCAAAAGCCCATAGCATACTTTAGCCAATCCCTATCTCCCAGGGCCCAAGCTAAGTCCATATATGAGAAAGAATTAATGGCTATCGTAAAGGCAGTACAGAAGTGGAGACCTTACCTCTTGGGTCAGCGCTTCCTAATTCGCACTGATCAGCAGGCCCTAAGATTTTTGGTAGATCAAACCGTGATCCAGCCCGAATATCAGAAATGGATATCGAAACTACTGGGTTACAACTTCGAAGTTCAATACAGGCCGGGATTAGAAAACAGAGCTGCAGACGCCTTATCACGCCTTCCACCAGTAGTTCATCTAGCCCCTCTGACAGCTCCAGCCATTTTGGATGTACAGGTTATCAAAAGAGAAGTGGCCCAAGACCCAAGATTACAAGAAATCGTTCGAGACTTGTTTATAGACCCCTCACTTCACCCAAAGTTCTCACTACATCAGGGAACATTGTTGTATAAAGGAAGACTCGTAATGTCGAGTGAATCAAGATTAATTCCGGCAATCCTACATTCCTATCACGATTCGGTAATAGGAAGGCATTCAGGATTCTTGAGAACCTACAAACGAATCACTGCCGAGCTATACTGGCAAGGCATGAAGGGAGCAATTAAGAGGTACGTTGACGACTGCCAAATCTGCCAACGAAACAAAGCAATGACTTTATCGCCAGCAGGACTCCTACAGCCTCTACCAATTCCAGAACGAATTTGGGAGGATATAGCCATGGACTTTGTGGAAGGATTACCAAGATCAAGGGGACATGATGCAATATTAGTCGTGGTGGACAGATTGAGTAAATATGCACATTTCCTCCCCCTGAGCCATCCATTTTCGGCAAAAAGTATAGCTGCTTTGTTCGTCAAAGAAATTGTACGATTACACGGATATCCAAGGTCGATTGTGTCTGACCGAGACAAGATATTCGTAAGCCATTTCTGGGCAGAGATGTTCCGTTTACAAGGAACTCAACTTAGGAGAAGTACGGCTTACCACCCCCAGACCGACGGACAGACCGAAGCTGTCAACAAATGTCTCGAAACCTACCTTAGATGCTTTTGCAGCGAGAGACCCAAGCAATGGGAGCAATGGATATCGTGGGCTGAATATTGGTACAATACATCGTACCATTCTTCTCTGAATACTACTCCCTTCAGAATAGTTTATGGCCGCCCTCCGCCCACATTGTTATTCTACGGGAATCAAAAATCCAATAACGCCACTTTGGATGAGCAGCTAAGCATTCGGGACAAAACGCTTGATTTACTAAGAACGCAACTTCTCAAAGCACAGGACAGGATGAAGAAATATGCCGATCAACGACGACGAGAAAAGACTTATGAAGAAGGAGAATGGGTCTATTTGAAAATTCGACCATATCGTCAGTCCTCCTTAGCCCACAAAAGAAATGAAAAGCTCTCTCCTAAATATTTCGGACCCTACCGCATTATAGAAAGAATTGGAGCCTGGCCTATCGTCTAGATCTACCCGAGGAAGCGACAATCCATCCTGTTTTTCATGTATCTCAACTCAGGCAAGCAATGGGAAGTCATGAGAATGTAGAAAAATTGCCGCCAATGCTCACGGACGATTATGAATGGATAGCTGAACCCGAGGATGTGATGGCCTATCGAACTAATCCCATTACCAATGAATGGGAACTCCTAGTACAATGGAAAGGTCTCCCAGAGTTTGAAGGCACGTGGGAGTCCCTAGAACACTTCCGCCAACAATTTCCAACCTTCCCACTTGAGGACAAGGTGGCTTATACCCCCGGGGGTATTGTTAGACCCCCAATCATACATACATATGTAAGGAGGGGTAGAGGAGGGAATTCACCACCTATGTAGGCAGGCGGTTAGTGAAAGGAGTAGTATGTGTTTTGTGGGTAATACGTGTTTTGTTGTAATGTAAATATTAAGGGGCAAACGGTGGGTTTAGCGGTGAAGATTATCATAGAGGGAGGGTAGTTTAAAAGATCACCGGTTGGGAGGGAGCAGCATAGAGAAGAATGTACTTTTGCAATCTTTTTCTTATCCGCGAGATAGGAAGAGAGTTCTTCAAAACACCTCCAAATCTTGTACTAGAATCTTTTGTTTGTAAATAAAAGTACGTTGCAAGCCGGTATCCTTACACTATCATGAGGTTAGGTTGCCAGCACAAGTACATACTAACATCGTGAAAGAAAACAAATGTGTAATCATACTGGAGCACTTAATTAGAGCATCACAATCTAACCTGACTGCATGCTCAGAGAAACTCTTGCATGGTTGCTTCTGTCGCAGCACATGGAGATCTCCACCTGGACAGTAGTCCATAACCAAGCATGAGTGCTTATCCGTCTCAAAATGAGCATATAATGTAGGGAGAAATGGATGGTCGAGCATTTGCAGTATCTCTCTCTCAGTTTGTGCCCGAAGTATTTTTTTTCTGCTTGCCAAGAACTCCTTGTCCATCACTTTAATAGCGAATAGACAGCTTGAATCACATAGCTCAGAGAGATACACAGTCCCAATGTCCCCAAGACCAAGTCTCCTTAGCAGCTTGAAGTTTCTCAGACCTAGGCATTTATGTTGATCCTGAATGTGGTGGATAGCTTCCCATTTCAAGTCCTTTGACATGTGAGGCCTAACTCCACTACGACTTGATCCACTGTGAATGCTTTCCCCACTGATGCTTGGGCTACTGCTACATTCACCAATACTACTTTTAGAGCTCTGAGAGAACATCCCTTTCTCTCTCGATCTGGATCTCTCATCGGATGGCATAATAGTTGGTCTGTTCCTGTTACAGCAGGTGAGAGATGTACCAGGCCTACTAGACTCTGTGGTTGCTACACTTGCACTTACTTCAATACCTAAAGTTGTGCTACTAGAGACAGAAGACCCTTTCTCTTCTTCTTTACTCTCATGATGCTGTGCATTTTCTGGCATCTGGTTCTCAGATTTTTCTGCTATGGAACCCAAATCAGTATCAACAATTACTGAGCACGTATCAAGCGTGCTAGGGGAGGAATTTGATTCAAGTTTTGCTTTCTTCTTCACAAAATTCTTGGTCCTGAAAATAGGTTTGATGAAACGTGTATTATTGAAAGCTGATTTGTTTGGCCTAACAACAGATCCAGAGCTTGATAGAGAAGATAAACAACGCGTTGTACTTCTCTCCTCCTTCTCTGGCACTGAATTTTTTGTCAAATCTAAGGAATTAGCCATGCTGCTCATAGCGAGATCCTTCTCACCAGGAGTAAAGGAAGGAGATTTAAATTTTCCCACCTCATCAGGTGACTTTATTGTCACTTCAGTGGCCGTATTAACTACTAGATCCTTTGACACCAACCTATCCACATTTGCCTCTTCTGATACCCCCGTGTCCTTAAGAGAAGAAGACTCAGCTCCTTGGTTTGATATATCTGCCTCAGTTTTATGCAACAATTCAGGCATCTTATTTTGAAAAGTGGACATAATTCTTTCCGAAACAATGGAAATTTCTACTAAATTTGCTTTGCTTTCATTTACAGGCACACCAGATCCATTGGCCTCAACCACCACAGCCCTATACAATCTTTTGATAGTTCCTGCTTCAGAGATTCTGGGTGAACCTATAGACCTTGTTAGCCTCTTTGTAGCAGCCATTTCTGCAGCCTGAGATATGCATAAGCCCCTCAAAGCCTGCTTTAAACTTGCTGGTTCAGAAATTCCAATCCCTGCCATGTGAGATGAACCTACTCTAATTGGTCTCTTCATTGCACTCTTTCGCAAAGCATCTTTATCAACATCACGTTGTTGGCCTGACCTCTTACGCAAGGATCTGATATCAATTGCCTGAAACAGACGATTAATGTCATCCTCTATAGAAAACCTTTTTCCTACATCTAGCATGTAACTCGTCCCAGCTTTCTCAGAATCAAATTCTTCTGTTGATTCAACAATTTCAGAAGTACTGGCTAATGTAGTCATCTTTTGGGTATAACAAGAGAGAGGGAGAGAGAAGACGTGGCCTCAGATATAACTGCTAACCCATTTCTAAGGAATCATTTCTAAGATACAATGTGGATATCAAAAGTGGTGCCAGATGTCCTCTGAAGCTGTCTTCAACCATACTCGTTTGCTGAGTTGAACCCGCCAGCAAATTTCTTCCAAGAACTTTGAGATGAAACATCAAAATTCTGCCAGGATTCCAATTCACGTTAGCAAACCATTGATTACCGTGATGCAGAAATCACACTCAGATCCAATATAATACGAAGGAACATTGCATCAAACGACCAAAAATCATCATTAAAAACTTACGCTACAGGAAGCTTATACTACATATTAAAATCCACCATGAGAAAGGAACAAAACAAGTACATCGGCGCCAATTACCATTTCACTTCAAACCATGATTTAGATACCAGGCAAGGCCATCGACTGTGACTTGAAGAAGTGTCACAAATGACCTTATCCTTGGATATACATTCGTGGTTTACAATTTCCAGATAACCAATTGTGAACTTCCTCCACCCAATTTTCCAAAATCGATACTCAAAAAGTGTACACAAACAAAAGGAAAAACCATCCCGCACCCCACCCTATCCCGTGTAGAAAAGACAACAAACACAAAACGAAAACCAAAAAGGGATTCATTACTCAGCATATTCTAAACAATAGCATACATATATACAACCAAAACAGCAGAATTACAAAATCACACACTCTCCATCAATGTATGTCATTCTATCTCCCATAACAAAACCATTATTCTCCCTAAAAACGCGGAAATTTCAAATAATTACCTAAAATTTCCAGCGAAAGGACGAAACAAGAACAACCCACTAGCAGAGCTGGCCTATGATCCTCGCCTATGAAACCGACACAGCTCCGAGATGCCGAACAGAGGAATTCGAAGATGGAAACCGCGAGAGCGAAGGATTGGATGAAAAAAGACGAAAGAAAAAAGAGAGGGATTTGGGAAGGTTTTAGCGTGGGGGAAGTGAATGAGGAAAGAGAGGGAAGACGAACAGTAGCTAAAGGAAATCACGAGGAATTTGAGAGACCACGCCAAAGCTAAAGCCAAAGCCAACGCCAACAGGAGCTATAGACGAGAGCCTACGACTCGACTCCATGACTGTGACTCTCTTTTCTTTTCCCACCTCCAAAAATGGCAGAGAAGAGAGAGACAGACAGAGAACTCGCGGGTTGAATCAGCGTTTCCACAGTAGAAGAGAAGAGAAGTGAGGATTTTTGTTTGACACGTGGGGTCCACCCTAAATTCTTTGGGATGTCAAATTTGATGTGTGACTGTATATATTTTTTTTTTGTACGATTTATGAAAATTAAAAAAATACTGATTAAATAAATATTGTTATAAATTCTGTGGCAACAAAAGAAATGATCTCTGTTCGTGTTCGGCGTCCAAATGAATTTTTTAAAATTAGTCGACAGACACCTGCTTTCATTTTTAAATTTAGAATATTGTTTCTATCATAATTAATTTGGATGTATTTAGACCAATTCCATAGACAACCTTAACTCGCATCAAAATCAATAAAAAAAAGGTTTAAATCACATTTTAATATCTAAAACTTTATATGATTAGAGACATGTGAATCGAAATAAGATTGGTTGATAGCAAAATCTAGACTCACCTGACTTTCACGTGCCATCAACGATAAATTCGTTTACACAGAGGGAAGACGTGGCATACAAGACAAGGGAAGACGTGGCATACAAGACAGAAGAGACCTGCACCAGGTGGAACCGGAAAGAGGAGAGCAAGAGAGCAAGAGGAGGGAGTATAGAATAGAGTTCGAGATATTTTCTTCAGTGATGAAGAAGAGTTTAAATATATGTTCTTGCTCTACGGTTTTTAGGAATTCGGAGGCGTTTTGGGCTGAACCAGGTGGAACCGGGGCGGCCAGGGGCAGCAGGGACCGAATGGAGGCAGTCGGACCCAGTCACTCTGACCTTGGCCCGACCTTTTGGCCTGTTTTCCCTCTGGGGTCCATCTTTCGGTCCCATTTTTGGGCTCGTGTCAGGTTGTCCTTCTCAGCTCTTTGTACATCGGTGTGGTCAAAAATTACCTATAACAAGATTTATATTTGAGTCTTACAATATTTAAAATAAAAATGTTTGTAAAATAGACTTTTAGAAGGATTTAACTTTTTATTTTATCAATTTAGTGCCCAATAACAAAACAAATAATAAAATGAATTTGAACTTAATTCAATCACATCTTCAATTCAAAGGTTATAGATAGAATCCCTAACTCACAATTTAAATTAAAAATATTATTGTATACAAAGTTAAATATGTAAATTTTTGTCTTTTTATATAAAGTTAGTTTAAAAATGAAAATAAATTAAGAGGGTTTAAAAATAGGGGAACAAAAAGGCAAGAAATTAGAAGTCAAAATTGGGAGGAAAAAAAAAAGAATGTATAAGAAAAAGGTGGAGGGTGCATGGGAAGTGAAGAAAAAAAAGGTGAAAGAGAATAGTGAATTGTCTAGCAAAGGATTGTCCTTAATAAAAATAAATAAAAATAAAAGTTTGAAAGGTTATTTATTGAAGCATTTAATTGAATTGAAAAAATAATAATAATAATTATTATTATTATTAAAAAAAAAAAAAAATCACTCCAAACACGGCGTCCGAATTGATTGGATCCATGACCCTTCTCTTTTTCCCCATAAAAGCTATTCTCTCTCTTTCAATGTTTATATATATTAATGTCACATAACTTTTTGTTTCCCAGTTTACCCTTATCATATATCTATCTTTTTCCTTTTTTTTTCTTTTTTTTTTTTTTTTTTCTTTTCTAGTTCAACAATATGGAATTTGAAATATTTACTTTAATGTCTCAAATAGTTGATATATGCTTATTTAATAGTATATTTGTCAAGTTTTTTATAGTAAAATTTAAGGTATGGATATTCAAACTCTTTTGAAGGAAAATTTTATTCAATGAGGCTGTCACATGATAACGTTTGATGCAGATTAAAAAATATGTATGTTCCTTAATAGCGGCTAGATACGGATTGTTTAAAAAAAAACACTAGACATGGATTTGTAGTTGTTCTGCTTCTCTCTCATACATTTAAAGCTACCAACCACAATGTGGTAGCCTCCTCAAATAATTTCTCATTAAAAGAATTCTTAGCTCTTGACTTTAATAAATTAGTTTTATAGAATGGATGAAATTAACTTCATCAATGACCAACTGGAAAGAAGTTTGGTGGGAAAACTAGGACCCGTTTGGTAATGTTATCGTTTCTTGTTTCCGTTTCTTCATTTTAAATAAAGAAAAATAGAATTCCATGACCCTAACACCTATACATTCAATAATTATAAACCTATATTCTTATTTATGTTTGGAAAAAATTGGAAACAATAACAAAAAATGAGAAACTAGTTTTAGTTGTTCCCAAAAGTTCTATACAAATTTTGGGAGTGTTTCTAAAAAATGAGAAACAAGAAACATACATAGTTATTAAATGCTTAGATTTCTTAACAAAATTAGAAACAAGAAACGAGAACGTTATCAAACGGGCCCCTAATGTCTGATCGAAACATCTCAGAAGTGGCAATCAAAAATGCATTTGGTGGTGCCTGGAGAACAAGGAAAGATTTCAGTGTAAAGGTTGTAGGATTAAAGAATATGTTTCTGTTCGAGCCACGATGACAAAGATTGGGTTAAGATGAATGGGCCATGGTTATTTGATAAAAAAAAACCTCCTTGTCCTGGAAGAATCGTCTGCTGACCAGAGGATTTTTGAATTGGAGTTCAAGAAAGTTGCCTTTTGGGTTAGATTGATCAATCTGCCATTAGGTTTTTGCAATAAGATGGGATTGGAAAAGATTGGGAAGAATATTGGAGAGTTTAATATCTTGAACTTGATGAAGTTTCTGGGATGGCCTCATGGGGAAATAGCATAAGAATAAGAGTAAATATTGATATCTCTAAACCCCTCAAAAGAGGCTTCATGTTGAAGGCTATGGGAAGTGAACAGGAATATTGGATCACTATTAGATATGAAAGCTAGACTCCTCGAATTTTGCTTTGGTTCTGTTCTGGGGAAATTGGACATGTAATCAAAGAATGCTCGAAAAATACTGGAAAGGAGGAAGCAAATAAAAGCATACATGAATTTGGTCCTTGGCTGAGATTTCAGGGTTCTTTAATATATCCGAGAAACCTTATTCTCTCCTTCTCGAAATCAAGATAATGATATTAGTTTCTAGGGTTTTTTATCCTTTACGATGCTTCTAGGGTTTCTGATCCTTTCTGATGCTTCTAAGGTTTCTATGTAATAATGATATCAGTTTACTATTTACATTAGGAAAAAACCAAGCTTATTTATTTGCTCGTATACACACTAAAAGTCAAATCATTCAGGGTTTTTTCTAATGTAAATAGTAAACTAATATCATATTATTAATTACACAGAATTTAACAGTGGATATAATATTTAAGCAAGAGAACAATAATCTTTGAATAATTATAAAACGTTTCTCACGCCGACTTTATTAATAATAATATTCAATGATGAATATTTTTTACTTGATACATTTCATAGATCATGTAGAGTTAGAGTTTGAATATATTCAAAGTAGTTAAGATGTATAAGGTTTGAGTCCTGATCATCCTACTTCTATAATATTGTATTTTAAAATAAAGTCATAAAAACTAAATGGAAAACTAAAATTAAAAAACATAGACCAACCATGCAATTTAAATATTTTTTTTACTAGAATACCAAAATTAAATAAATGCATGTTTTTTTAGTACATCAATATTTGGGATGGAGGATTCGAACCTCTGACCTCATGATCGAGGGTACATGCCAATTACTGCTGAGCTAGGCTCGCTTTGGCAAATAAATGCATGGTTAGTTTATGCAAATGGTTAGAGACAATAACAGACCTCCCACATATCCACGATGGTTGGTCCATTATGGGCACAAGTCCTCATGAAAATTCACTAAAAAGGTCTCATACTGACTGAGATATATATCGTCTCTATTATTTATATATCCACAATCTTCTCTTTTCATAACCAATATGGAACTTTAGTTATTGTACATTACACTACAAAAATTTCAGTCTTCAGCGACGAAATAAAAGCGTCGCTAAAACTTAAATTTCGTCTCAAAATATGTTTAGCGACGAAAAACATTAGGTCGCACAATACGTCGCTAAAGGCAAGTCGCAGAAGATCGTCAGCTTCGTTTTTGCAAATTTCGTCGCAAGTTGCGACGAAATCAACAAAACGTCGCAAATTGCGACGAAATCAACAAAGCGTCGCAAGTTGCGACGAAATAATAAAACGTCGCAACTTGCGACGAAATCCATTAAACGTCGCACGAGTGGCTACACCAACAATATTAACACTAGCGACGAAACATATGTTTCGTCGCAAATTTTACAATTTTTTTTAATAATGTATTTTATTTATATTTTTTCCTTTAATCCTGGATAATGTACACAAAATAGATTTTGGACTATACTAACTGTTCGATACAAGTTATTAAATACAATAAAATGTTGCAAAAATAATGAGAAGAAATGAAAATTGCATTGCTAAGTCATATGTCAAATATATATATGTTGCAAAGATTTACAAACTTTTACAAAGAACTTCACAAGGTCCTAAGTAAGAGTATCAAGTTACAAAATATGGACTCTTACATCAAGTTATGTGATTACAAAATATAAGTTGATATACCAACATACACTATCCTCCAAAATGCGAAAACAAAAAAACGACAATCTTTCAGCAAACTATCAACAATTAATCCTGCACATAAACAAATAAAATATATATGTATAAGTAAACTTACAATGAGAATAATAAAACAACTAGTATCACAATTAAAAGTTAGAAAGCCACATCCGATCAATTGTAACTACTACCACAAACAACATCAACCACAAAGTATAATTTAACAATCACACATATATAAAGAAAAACCACAAAATCAACCTTATTCAACTAAAAAAATTACATACATAATCATTACAATTATAGAACTCTAACAACTACTTAATCGAACAATCACATATATATTGTCATTCAATGATCATTCTTGTTAAAAAATATAAGCCCCCCAAAAAAAATCTCCAAATCATTCTCATTCTCATTCACAAACTTTATAACGTTTTCACCCAAACTACAATCACACAAATATCATCCACTAAAAAGAAACATTCTCGTGACAATATTATAGAATAACTCCCCCCCTCCCCCTTCAATTATCAACATATTCACTAAGAAACTCACACATACAATAATCAGAGTCCCAACAAATATATAATCAGAATCTCAGTGTAAGAAAAATTAATCAAAGTCTCAAAGTTACGAAAGTAGTATGAACATGTCAAAGGTACGAAAACTATACCTTTTTAACTGATGGATTTGCTCTAGTGAATCTTTCTAAGATTTCATCTCCCTAAAAAGAAACATTCTCATGACAATATCATAGAATAAAAGGCACATTATAACCTTCAACATTATAATCCCAAAATAAGCTTGAAATGAACTCAAAAGGAAGAAAAAAAAACGCCTTTGAAATAAGCTTAGAACCAAACTATAATTCTACCAAAAAACTCAATCACATAATTATTATTTCAATCTCAATTACAATAATAACAAATAAACACCTCTCTCAAACTACATTTATTCAACAAATATAAACACCCTTCCCACCCCCCCCCCCCCAAAGAAAACTACATTTATTCAACAAATATAAGTACCATTTTTCTCTCCCCTCATTCAACAAATACAATACTCCATCATCCAAATATAAACAAACAACATAATATGTACTCTAGAGCATTCAAAATATTCCAATAACAAAATTAAACAACTCTCAAATCACAAATAGAAAAAACAACTCTCATAGAAACAACTTTCCACTCAAACCACAAATATAAACATTTACACAATTTGAACCAATACTTAATGAAAATTAATCAAACATAAATATCCTCCATAATGAATTTTGAACACACAATCCACACACATCATATAAAAAATTCGAATAACAAAATTTACATCTTACAAACAAAAACAAACATAATTCCAAGCAATTGAACAAAAATTACAAATCCAATTATTTTATTAACCTTTAAAAGCTTCCTCGACCAAGAAAATCACCTATTTTCCAAGAAATTCAACAAAATTTCTAAAAAATATGTATAAAAAACTATTGTTAAAAAGAAAAACACACAAAAATGAAGTATGAAGGTTGATTAAAATAACACACACAACAATGGAAACAACCTTGGTATTTTTCTACCTCTCAAACACCACCACCACAACCACCGCGCCACAAAACCACTTTTTCCTTGTCTCTTGATCTATATACAGAAGGAAGAAACAATGAGGTGAAAAGTCATTTTAACAAACAAAAAATGAACTTCAAAGCGAAGTAAAGAGATAGAGAAAGAAAACCCACATGTTTTCTTGTGTTTCTCGAACTTATGAGGCGAAACCCAAGCGATTTTCAGACTTTTTGACTTCCCCTTGTCCCTCTCGGTCAGTGTACACACTGTAGAAGGCTTTCCCGGCGACTTCTCCGACGTTTTTCAAAGTTTGGCCTCCAAACTCTTCTCCCTCGTCCCTCTCGGTTAGTTTACACAGTATAGCATAAAGTAAATAAGAGGAGAAATGGGGAAGACGAAATGAAAATAAACAAAAAGGCGGTCTTTTTTTTTTCAGGTCTTGCGACGAAAATTCCATTTCGTCGCAAGCACGTGCGACGAAATGGAATTTACGTCGCACCACGTGCTTAGACACGAGTCCCTAAGCGACTGACAAACATCTTGTCACGAGGCTTGCGACGAAAAGCCTGTTACGTCGCAAACATGCTTGCGACAAAATGCAATTTTCGTCGCAAGTTTGCGACGACAATTAAAATTTCGTCGCAATCTTGCGACTAATCTATCTTTTCGTCGCTAAAGATGCGACAAATCGATTTTCGTCGCTGAGGTTGCGTCGCTAAAACTCTGTTTTCTTGTAGTGTTAATACATACATTGACAATAGATATGATGTTTTGACAAATAGAAACATAATCTACAAAAACATGAACGTGAAGTGATAATTTAGGCCTCGGTTGATAACTATTTGGTTTTTGAAAATTAAGCCTATAAATCCTACTCCCACCTACAAGTTTCTTTGTTTTTCTAATACCCATCTTTCTATGTTTTTAAAAACCAAGCCAATTTTTAAAACTAAAAAAAATAGTTTTCAAAAACTTGTTTTTGTTTTTGTGGAATTTGGCTATGAATTCAAATTTGTCCTTGACAAAGATGAAAACCATAGTAGGAAATTGGGAGAAAACAAACATAATTTTCAAAAAACCAAATGATTATCAAACGAGACCTTAACTTTTGAATAAAAATATTTGTTGTGAAAATCCCAAAGGGAAACAAGTTAATAGGATTCTCCATGATTAGGTTTGAACTTTTTGTGGTTTGGTCACATGGTAAAGGATCACCAAATTTTGTTCCAAATATGAAAATAGTGATTTAGGTGTCATTTCATACATCATTAAGTCCCCACGCTTTGCTTGTCAAAGGTCTCACTTTAATTTATTTTTCCACACCCTTCCTTAAAACTTTACATTGCAAAACATTTCCACTTTGCTTTCACTTTAGTTCAATTTGTTTCTCTTTTCTTCCGCCTTAATTAAATAATAATAAACTTATTTCTTCATATCTTATAAAAATACAATACAATGAACCTTTAAAATGACGTAACTAATCAAGACGTAAAATAACATTTCAACATATTGTAAAGATATTCAAAAAAGAGTAGCAACAATCTTGCAAAGATGGCGGTGAAAAATTCCTTATCTCATGTTTGATGGATCGTTGCCAAATTGGTGTTCTGGACTCTAGTTGATAATGATAGGATGATGAGTCTAAGATTTAGTTATTTATTTTCGCTTATGTGGTTTGAAATGTCAATGCAGGAACATTGTTCTTCCCGACTTAATCCATACAACCGTTTGCTTTGTGTCAATTTTTCATTGAACACTCTAATTTTGAAATATTTATGAAAGTTCAAGAATAATATTATATTTGCAACTTTTGAAATAATATTTTTTTAAAAATGATTTATCCTTTAGAGAGAGAAAAAGAAGATTATACCATCTGTTTCCAATGAATAAATGAAGTTTTCTACATGCTTAAATTGGTAAATAAGTTCTCTTTATATGAGTATTACAAACTCAACAAATAGGTAAAAGTGTGGATTTACAAGAAAAAATATTTAGTTTTATTTGTCCACTTATGTCAACGGGACAATTTTATCACCATCTGTTTGTATATTATAATAATTATAGCATCTAATATTGTCGCATGACAATCAACGATTTTTCCAATAATTACATCATAATAGTCTTCTGAATGACTAATAATAAAGAATTGACCAATAAATTCAATAACTTTTAAATTTGTCATTTTCAAGTTGCTGTTTGGGAATAATGTTTAAAATACTGTTTTTGATTTTTTCTGAAAAAGATAATAGTTTTTTTTGGACTGTAAACTCAGTTGTTTTTTGGTTGGGGTGTTACGTTCTTGAAAAATACAAAAAGTTGCTATGAATGTTTGAATTAGCGTAGATATTGGGTGCCAACATGAGGATATTTCAACTGACATAAAATTTGTATTGATGACCAAAATGTTTGTGGTTCGAATCCTTTTACTCCACATGTAAAAAAAAAATGTAGATATTGTAGTCAAAATAACATACTATGATAACATCAAATGTTTCAATTTACTCACCCAAAAATGTTTGTGTTAAACTAAAAAAAGAATATGTATTATTGTAATATGTTAATAGTAACACTAATCTAAAAAAACATTTAAGAGGTTGGATAATTTATACATCCGCAATTATCTTTATTTTTTTAACAAAAAAAATCGAAAATACATGAGGTGGATGATTCAAATTTTGAGAAAGAGTACACGTCAATTACCACGGAACTATGTTTACTTTAGCGATTTAATTATGAACTTATTAAACACATAATTGAAATTCAATGTCATATTAGAAACACAAAATGTTAATTTTATCCATGTCTTATAGTTAGATTCGTTGATTTTAAAAGATTACTCGTTAGGCACAAAATTGAAAATTCACAAATGTTGTGACATTTTTATAGTTAAAAAGTGTATTCGACACACGTATAAAAGTTTATGGACTAAACTTGTAATTTAATCAAAATAAATATGTCCAAATATTATGGTATAATTGATTGAATAATCTCTCTCCAGTATGAATCCTAAACCCTCTAACAATAACATATTGTATATGTATGTGTGTGTATATATATATATATGTATGTATATATGTATGTATGTATATATATATATATATATTTATTTATTTATTTATTTATTGTTGTTTATTTAATTAATTTTATAATTGTTCCATTGAAAACATGTCCAAACAAAAGTTGAACAACAATAATAGAGTGATTTATATTGCATCAGCAAATATTAATAAAGTGAAAAAAATTCAGACATTTCAAATCAAAACTAAATAACTGACGTCTCAATCAAATAATTAACTTTGGATATTCATCTTCCAATTCCCACAAAGAATGGGGCTGTAACAAATCAATCAAACAATCAAGATGAGAGATGACAAATGAAAAAATAAAAATAAAAATAAATAAACACCAAGTTATAATTTGTGAAACCAATTTGGAGAAATCTCAAAAAAGACAAGTGAATAAGGCAATTGATGAAGCAGGTCCACAAGACATCGCAGCCCCAAAACATCAACTCTATAACGTGAAATTGCCACTTTGCAATTACTCTTATTCCTTAGTTGGATAATTACAAAATATTTGCTCTTGATATATTCATTTTTTAAATAATTTTTTATCTATGTACATAACACATAATACGTTTTAGTCTAATGAGAATAGTTTGACGGGCCAACAAGAGTATAGTTCAATTGACATAAAGTTGTATTGATAACCATAAAGTCTGTAGTTCGAATTCTCCACCCCACACAGTGTAAAAAAAATGAGCATAGTTTGACAGTTAAGATATCTATTCTTTTATATGAAGATTACCCACATTCAATTACTAAGGCCTCGTCTGAAGATCATTTGACTTTTGGAAATTGGAATTGTTTTTCTACAATATCATCAAAATTATTTTTCAACATTTAGTTTTGATAATTTTTTTTTTCTGTAACAGGGATTAAATTGTTACAAATTTGAAATAACAGAAACTAAAATGGTTCAAAATTGAAAATACATAAACTAAATCGTTACAAATCAAAGTTCAATGAAAACACAAATGCTAAATTGTTATAAATTAAAGTTCAGGTACCAAACTATGCCTTTCACGAAAATTTAGGGACCACTTTTTAATCTAAAAAGAATGAAAGACCATTTAACATTCCTTTATTTTTCTTCTTTTCTTTTTCGGATTTCAGATGACATGACTTCTTTTTCCAAATAAATAAATAAGGTGACATGACTTAAAATACTGGGAATTGTTAAAGGTTAAAAAGTCCACGTGGCATGCTGGGAAGAGGTTACATGACGAAACTCCGACCATACTTAGATAATGTTCAAAATTAGAGCTTTTTATTAACTTATTGTGCTCTATTATTGATAATTCATATATGGTGTTCCTGAACATAGTAGGGTAGCTATTATCATCTAGATCTGTAAAGTATATGGTCTATCAATATCTTAAATAAATAAATAAAGTCTATCAACACTATATCTATAACACATATTAAATATATGAGATAGAAGATGAACTGAGATCAAAATAAAATTAAAAAAAAAAGAGATGGAGGATGAACTTTTTATTCTCTAAATATTGTTTAAAGTTTTTTTTTAATAGTTTAAAGAAAATGTTACTATAGTTTTTATCAATTAAACTATAACTAAACAGATGTTTGTGTTGTAAAAATGTGTTATAGACAGTTTTTTTTTTTTTTTTTTTTTTTTTTTTTTTTTTTAATTTTATTTTTTAAGAGTTTACAAAAAAAAAAAAAAAAACATGTATTTTTCTTTTAGAATATCGTGCTACAAAATACAAATATGGATTATTTTTTTTTCCCTAATCATGCGACATACAGAAAAAGCACACGGTGGATGCGGATCATTTAATTTATAAAACAATTTAATGGGATAAAAGTAAAATCATGGAAACTAAAGAAAAAAAAAGTAAATTCTTGCTAATATCTTTAGATGTCAATTCATTAAATATTTCATTAGTCAATTTGGACATTTAAATAGGAGTATTTCTCTCTCTCTGTTTTTTTTTTTTTGGAATTATAACTAACTTGAGTATCTTAAAAAAAAATTTGAGTAGCTAAATACTTAAAAAAACTAACCACTTTTCTGGTAGATCAAATGTTTAAATGCATACTCGACAACAATACTATATTCTGAAATGGGAAAAAAAAAAAACGAAAATGGCTTTTTTTTTTTGGACAAAGAATTATTAAGCTTCTTTTAATCATATATAGTATTTAAATTGGTATGTATTCTTGGTCCATTTGATATAATTGGTATTTGCATTCATGAGATCTTTTAAAGATTTGTTTTTTAGTTTTCTTTTTTAAACATTTTGTTAGGGATGGTTGTTTCTTATTAAATATGCGAGAATAGCAACAGCTATGAAGGAATTTCTCTATTTTTTTTTGTTTGATACAAAGGGATTTCTGTAATTAAAAGAGGGATATTGGAAAATGATATATTCTGTAATTTAATTTGCTGTCCATAAGAATCTCGATGTCTGCCGGCGATCTCCTCACAGGCTCAAAGTATCCTTATTATCAAAATCAAAACATAATAAACATATTAATCAATATACCCCAAGTCCGTTGTAAAAGAAATATATATATATACTAAGTGAATTTAAAAAATAATTTAAAAAATAATAAAATTTGGCGGTCTTCTAAGTTAACAATATTTGGAGGTGGATAATTCATAATTCGAACTTCTATTTATTTTTTTGATAGAGAATATATGTCAATTACAACTACGCTATGTTCACTTTGATAATAATTGATAAAAGATCAATCAGACGAAGTTGTAAAATAAATTGAAAGTTCAAAGGCAAAATAAAATAGATATGATATAACCAACAAAAGCTTAGTTTAACTGATATAAAGTTGTATTGATAACTATAAAATGTGGTTCAAATCCTCCTTTCCCACCTATTGTAAAAAAAAAAAAAAAGATTTTTCCCAAAAAAAAAAAAATAGATAGGATATATCCTCTAAAATTGAAATGAAACAAGACTTAAATAAATATTTTATTTCCATGTTCTAAAAATGGATCCGAGTGTAGAGTATAACTGTATAAGTATAAGTACATTTTTCCTTTTTTATTTTTGGAATTGAGCGTAATTTACGAATAGTCCCGGAAGATACGGCACATATGATTGGAGATGTCTACTGAACCCGGTCCAACATGCACCCAAATTTCAGGCAAATCGAGCCCTTATAAAATGGGCCCCCACCCTGGGCCCAATTAGCCCCCATGACCCGGCCCAATACGCTCTCCTTCTTCGTTCTTCTCCTCCCCTTCAAAAATCACTCCCTCGCCCCTCTCTCTTCCCTCAAACGCGCTCTTCCTCTTCTTCTTCCCTCTCTCCAATGGAGTCCTCTACCGACGACATCGCCGACGACCTCCAGAGCCTCAGCTTCAACTCCACCAACACCAACCGCAGCAACAGCTCCGGCTCCGAGACCACTCTCACCGCCTCCTCCTCCTCCTTTGTTCACATCCCTTCCATTCTCAACAAGCCTCACGCGCCTTCCTCCGACCCTTGCTGGTCTGCCGTTAACCGGATCCGATCCGACTCGTCCACTCGCCAACTCGCCTTCTCCGACCTCAAGTTCTCGCACCGTCTCGGCTCTGGCGACATTGGCTCCGTCTACCTCGCCGGCCTCAAGTCCGCCGGAGCCGACGGATGCCTGTTCGCGGCGAAGGTAATGGATAAGAAGGAACTGGCGAGTCGGAGTAAAGAAGGCAGAGCGAAGACCGAGAGGGAGATTTTGGAGTCTTTGGACCATCCGTTTCTTCCGACGCTCTACGCTAGTATCGACTCGCCGAAGTGGCTCTGTCTCTTGACTGAGTTCTGTCCCGGCGGCGACCTCCATGTTCTCCGGCAACGGCAGCAGAACAAACGCTTCGATGAACTCGCCGTGAGGTGCGCACAATAGCAAATCAATGAATCATCCTCTTTCAATTTCAATTCCATTTTATTCTAATTGCACGCACAAAATACATTATGCAACTCCAGAGAGAGAACTTTTTTTTTTTTTTTTAAAAAAAGATATAAAAAATTGTGCGATTGGAAGGTTGGGTTGAGATCGGATGTGGGCGAGTGTAGAGGATGAGGGGAAAATGCATGCTCTGGGAAAGTGACGATACGTGGGAGTGGGCCCACGAACTGACATGACCGGTATGACTGTCAGAGGTGGGGACCAGCAGGTTGGTCATTGTCGCTTGAGGGATTTGAGAGAAATAGGATGTTACTGTGGGACTGTTTGCACTGGATTATCTGAGCTCGTTACTATAGGAGGGTAGAGAGGGAGAGGGTGGTTAATTTTGAGAGAAACTGGGACTGTTGAGTGCTGTCTCGGACTCAGCGGTCAGATGTAGCAAGGCCCACGTGAGCTCGAGAGTCGATGTCCTGAACTCTCCAATAGGATCCAAATTAGAAGGTCAAAGTTCATCTCCCTTGTTGACTTTTTTCTTTAAATTAATAATTTTACCGCCAGCTGTGTTTTGAGAAATTCGTTCCAAGTGGAGGAGCCATAAAGCTCAAATCACTGGCTGATCAGAAATGGTCTCTTGGGTTTTGTTTGTGAGTTGTTATTAATAACTGTTATATATATTTATATTAGAACGAAGAATCTGTGAAATCATGTTTGATTTTCTATTTTTTAAATTTAGTTTTACGGATGATCTGCCTTATTTTTTCTTGATCATTTAAGACAAACTTGAACATAGTTTGGTTATTCAAACATTTTTATCTTTCAGATGAGTTGTGGGTTTGAATGTCCTTATTTGTGACGTAGTATTATATAAAAAGAAATTTATCGAAGATTTTTTGTATGAAGCATATTTCTACAGAGTATTTATTGATGTTGTAGAATACTTTTTTGATGGGTCATTTTTTGGATATTTTGTACTTTCTAAAAACAACTTAGAATTGCAATTCGCTAAAGAAAAAAGTTACCCTTTTAACTAGTTTAGTTAGTTTCTACTTTGACCATGTCGGCTTGGACGGTGTTGTGAGGGAAGTATAGGGTCCCCAGCGCATTAATTTTTTGTTAATTGACAATTTATTCTCACTCGATATAAAGGCAACTACCCCTAAAGTTTCCATTGGTGCTAAAAAGCCAGCTCATATTGAATTATAACCTTCTATTATTATGCCATACCAGCTGGTTAGATCAACTCCTGCTAAACTTTCATTTAGTTCCATGGCAAGGCGTCATAATTTTTGCTCAAAGGTCCCATAAGTTTCTGCATTAATTTATTGTAGAAAAAGTTTGCCTCCATACCAGTAAGTAGAGTAAATGGTCCAACATAAATAAATCATAGGAAATGTAATGGTAAGTAAGCAGGTTTTGTTTGTCCATTTATTACCATTACTGGAAAAAGTCTCTCTCTCTCTCTCTGTTACTTGAACAAGTAGTCTGTTTTATTTATTTATTTTTGTCGAGGGTGTGGGGTGTGGGGGTAGTGATGGTGTAGGGTCCAAGACAGGCACTATATAAATACATACATTAGAAGTTTATATTGGCCAAAATGTCAAATTGGCATATAAACAATTCTAGTGGTTGCTCTTTAGCATCAGCGAGGGGCTCACACATGTCCTTTCTTGAAGATTTTTAGATCTCGAATGGAATTAGAATTCTAAATCTCCTGGTTCTGCGTGCTTTTGCTGAATTTATGGGATTATTTTACCTGCCGTTTCAGGAAAATTACTCGGGACAATCCTTTAGTTCCAAATCTAAGACGGCCAACCCCTCATCATCCATCTCATGTTTTTGTCAAATCTTCAAAGTGTTCTATAATAAGTTAATAACCATGTGATATGCAAGAATCCGAGGCCTCCCACGTTACAAAAATAATGGGGAAGGTTCTCTCGGGGACGATTTTAAATGTGAAATCACATTATTTTTTAATATCCTTATTATGTGACAACTTCAACTGGCCACGCCGAAGAGATGAGACATATGTACAGGCAAACCAATAGAAAGGAGGGAAATTTCTGGAGCCCCTCCACGTAATACTATTGATTTAGCTATGTGGTCGGTCCACAGGCTAAAAGTCTAAAGACACTTCGTTATTTCTCTCTTGTTCTTTTGCTATTTATGTTCTGTATATACGGCCAATAGCAATAGCCCTTTTCCCAGACATGCTTGGGTTTGATGTCTTGTTTCTCTCTCATCTCTCTCTCTCTCTGTCAGCTATTGACTTTGTGTCAAGTCTCCGTCACCCTATAGTTTATTGTTTCGTATAATTTTGATTGGAATTTGTTGTTTGCTTTGTAGATTCTATGCATCGGAGATAGTGGTTGCTATCGAGTATCTTCACATGATGGGGATCGTTTACCGTGATCTGAAGCCGGAAAATGTGCTGGTACGATCGGACGGCCATATCATGCTCACTGATTTCGATCTCTCCTTGAAGTGTGAAGATTCAACGTCGACCCCACAGGTTATCACTACTAAAAATCCGACAAATGGCACCGCCCCGCCAAAGGACTATCAAATTGATGTCCCTCCTTTCACATCATCCTCTTGCATACTTCCAAACTGCATAGTCCCAGCCGTGTCATGTTTCAACCCGAAACGCAAGCGCAAGAAGAAGTCTGGCCACCGGAATGGACCCGAGTTTGTCGCTGAACCGGTCGACGTTCGGTCAATGTCGTTTGTAGGCACTCACGAATACTTGGCGCCGGAGATTGTCTCCGGTGAGGGCCATGGAAGTGCAGTGGACTGGTGGACACTCGGGGTGTTTGTGTTTGAGTTGTTTTATGGAGTGACACCCTTTAGAGGCATGGACAATGAGCTCACCTTGGCCAACATAGTGGCCAGAGCTCTTGAGTTCCCTAAAGAACCGGCGGTCCCAGCAGCGGCGAAAGACCTTATCTCACAGTTACTGGTCAAAGATCCTGCCAGGCGGTTGGGGTCAACGACAGGGTCGTCTGCGATCAAGCACCATTCATTTTTCCAAGGGGTAAATTGGGCATTATTGAGATGTACGTCGCCACCATTTATTCCTCCACCTTTTAGTAAAGAAGTTGCATCAGAAAGCTGCCCAGAGGCCCCAGTGGATTATTATTAGTGGCTAAAACGAGCAAGATGGGTATTGTTTTGGGATTAGTTATTATCAGCCAGAGACAGTCGCACAATTTTCCACGGCTTATTCTGCGAGCACATGGCCTTTGTAAATCTTACAATGTGCATATATTAATAAAGCCATCCTTAATTCAAATATAGTTTTAAGCTATGACTCAGAGAGACAACCTCAGCCACATTAGCTAGCTGGTTGAGATTTTAGAGCTGTTATAATAGTTGTACTAGATCTCGCAATGTCTTCCTTAGTTTCAAATCCAAAAGTTAGCTCAACTGAGCATAATATAACATCTTATCATGCAATTGTGAGAAAAGTGGTCTGCTCCATCATGTCACATAACACAGCTTTGATCTTGATGCATCTGCTCCAACAAAGTGTGTTTGAAGGTTGGTGCACCTGGATCTTTCTTGTTACCTCTAAGTTACTTTTGAGAACGAAAATTATCCCTACAAACCAACACAGGTTGTCTTTTCGACAAGTTATCAACTTAGAGTCCATGGTCAAATAAGTTTTCCTAACACGTGGACAACCGACAAATGTACATTTGGTTGGTATATAATATATAAGTAGTAACTACAAATTCTTTTAAGCTTTATCTAACTATCCTATACTATACCTGCACTGTTTCATAATATCTCTCATTTTGATACGACGTTGATTCATCACATGTCTTTTTGCCTTGCAGAAGCCGCCTTATCTGTCTTGGTGCCATCAGAGATAAGTAAAGAAGGCATACATCTGATCTACTGTTGAGGGCTTGCGATGTCAAAGTAGCTGGCGATGGCTGATGGATCATGAATGAAATAGGTATTCTTTATTCTCGTGTGTGTTTGCATGCGGGGGTCGCTCACACGTTCACATGGCTTGTTTTGTATGTAGGAAGAATGTGGGGTTCGTCGACACACACACACAAGTGGTTTTGAGCAGTCGTTTTCCTGTAGTTTTGTTATGCGTTTGCTTTGATTTGCTTTTTTCCCTTTTTATTTCTTCAATATGTCTGTTTCCATTTGTCTCTAATGGCTGCATGTCTCTCACTTTTCCTAATCTGCATGCAGCCTCTCTCATTTTCCTGTCTAAAAGCAAGCGAGATTTGGCAAATTCTGCTAAAAGTTTTCTCCACTCAACTATTCAGCCAACTTTAAACAAACCGCAGACGTATCAAATTGAAATGAAGAGCAAAAAAGTAAGAAACTTGGACAGTTTAGCAAACAGAGCAGAACCATGGACGCTTGTCAACAGTCTCTCTTTCTCTCTCTTCAAGATATGCGGACAAGCCTTGCAGAGCCAAACGGAGAATCAACTAGCCGAAAGGTATCGAATTTTCGTCCCAATAATTGAAAGTGTTATCTAAATTAGACGATATTTGGCATCATGTGTTTGGCTTTTGGGTCTCGATGGGATGGGCAGGACAGTCACCGGTGAGTGATAACGAGTCATTGGAATACTGAAGAAATTTTCTTATGACCTGTTTTAAGTCCCTTTGCTGGCAGCGCCTATGGTCCCATTTTCATTGATTCGATGGTCCAAAAGAGAGGTAGAAAGTTGTAGCCTATAGGCCTTTTCTTTGTATAGCTAAGTACAGAGTAGAGGGAAATCTTATCATTTCATGTGTACAAAATTATGATTTCAAAAGAAGGAATAGCTTCCATAGTTTGAGAAAGATGTCTAGGATTAAACTAAAGGAGTACAACTTCTAGAAGATAGTTTTATGGACGTGCTTTTATTGGACTACTGTTCCTAGAAGCTAGACCCTCTTTGAAAACAAGAAACATTATTAAATCAGGAAGTTAGAAGTACCTCATCAATATATTCATCACCACTTAAATTATGGAATAATTGTCATGGAGAGTAGCTTTTAACTTAACATAGTTTTAACATCATAAATTGTACTCAATAGAGATTATAATGCTAATGACATCTTATATACGACCTATAAAAAGTTAGTTTTAGTTTTTGAATAATTTAGGTTCCGTTTGATAACCATTTGGTTTTTAAAAATTAAGCTTATACACACATACTTCTACCTATATGTTTCTTGGTTTTAGTATCAATTTTCTACAATGTTTTCAAAAACCAAGTCCAAAAAAAGTAGTTTTCAAAAACTTGTTTTTGTTTTTAAAATTTGTCTAAAAATTCATATATAACCTTAACTAGATGAGAGGAAATTTAGGGAAAAACAAGCATAATTTTCAAAAACAATAAACAAAAAACAACTAAATCAAACACGATATTCTCAAAGGATCTAACATTCTCTCCCCATTTTTATCAGCTTATGGTGGTTTATGCTTTGCAGATTATTTTATGAAATCTTGCAAATTCTTTAGAGGCATTTGACTACATACCAATGTGATTCATGAGACTAATCAATTGATAATTTTTTCAAGAAAGTCCAAATTCAAGTAACATTATGCAGATGAACATCAATATTACAAATTTATACGTACTTAAGAATAACAATGAAAAATAAATATAGGCAACTAATTGACCAAAGCCTATAAAATTTAACTCAATTAGCTATAAAATTTATATTGATAATCAAAAGATCTATGATTCAAATCTCTTTGCCTCCACATATTGTAAAAAAAAAACGGTTTGAAATTCATAGACCTACTCTTGTTAGGCACAAACTTTAATCTAAAAGATGACTTAATTTTTAAACATTTCAAATACATTAAGAAAATGGTACAGTTCAAAACATATTAGACTTGTATCAAATATACCAAAAACTTTGGTTGAAATTTCTAAAAAAAAAAAACTATTAGACAGAAACTTAAGAACCCAACAACCATACTTGTAATTTCCCAATTATCATGATAGTTCAACAACTATCATAATAGTGGGAAAAACACTCTCGATCAAACCATTAAAAGCCATTCACAGTAATGGTTCAAGCAAATATATTCATAACATACAAAAATCATATTTTGTCAACCATCTAATTAGGCTCACAACACCATATAAAGGCCAACTACAACATTGTAATAGTTTAAATGCACATGCTAAATAGCAAAACATATTATTATCTTCTAAAGGCTGAAGAGTAAAACAAATGTAATTCAATCAATACTTGCATGATGGATAATATATTAAAAGGCAATAAAGCATACAAACTTAGGTTGATGGCAAAGAAAAAGTAAACAGCAGCAACTATTTTCTAATTCTCTGGCAAAGTGCAAACCCATCAAACAGAGAGCAAAACAATGATGGGAATTAGCATAGCTAAAATTAATCATGCACAATGAGATGAGAAACATTGGGAATCATAAATTACACAACTCAAATGTTGAAACTGAAAATCGCACTTTCATCTATCAAAATTTTTGAGTTCCAAACAAGTCAAAAAGAAAAGTCTCTACCAAGCTACCACAGCCCGGAAACTTGAACGAAATTCAACTAAAACACTAACTGATAACGACACCAAATGAGTTGCTCAGTCAAAGAGGCTGAAACCCATATCCTGCAGAAAGATAGAACATACAACTTAGTTGCCATTATTACTATAGAGTAATTCAGAGATACGAATATGAAAAAAATGTGTAATCCTAAACTGGTTAGAAACTTACATCGTCGGATTCTTCTTTCTCCTCGACTTTCTCCTCTTTCTTCTGCTCGGCTGCGGCTGGTGCTGCACCACCACCAGCGGCACCACCAGCAGGGGTGGCGACGGCGACTGCACCGCCACCAGACGGCACTGACGCCAACTTCTCCCGTCCGGAGGCTATCAATTCCGCGATATCCTTTCCTTTCACTTGGGATAATAGCGAATCAATCCTGTCTTCATCGACCTCAGCCCCGACTGTAAATAAAACCCCACCAGAAATCTTAACAAAAATTCACCAAGAGCACCCATTATTTCGAGTCAGACATTTCAAGATTTCACTTCGTTTCCAGCAACTCCCTGACTAAATCTATAAAGAAAAATGCCATTCTAACCTAAACTTCCGGATCGAACAAAAACCAACCATTCCTAAACCCTAATACATAAACTCTATCTCAAAAAGTAACAAAACCAGTGTAGCAAATTCAACTTCAAGTAAAAGAACAATTGTGAAAGAAGAACCTGAATTAAGAATATACTTCACATCATCGAGTCCGGGGCTGGTGTTGCCACCGAGTACGGCCAACAAATAAGCAGCGACCACCTTCATCTCTGTTTCAGAAACATCAAAAGTTAAACACCAGAAGCGAGAAGAACTTACAGAGAAGAAATCAATGAAAAATACAAGATTGGCAGTAGAAAGAATACTTGAGAAGTTCGAAACAGAAGCTGCAACGAAGAGGAAGGGAGAGAGATCGGAGCCGTCAGTCAAAGAGTGGAAAGGAAATGTCGCGAATACAGCTATTTATATAATTAGGGTTCTCTTTTTCGGGCCTGGTTGATGGGCCTTTTGTTTGGGCCGGAAACTGCAAAACTAGGAAAGGCCCATGAATCGTTTTCGGCCCACGAAAAGGCCCGATGAGGAGGGTATTTTCGTCCTTGGGTGATAAAAAGGTGTATAATTGCGCGGGAAAATCTTGTACGGGTAGTGTCGCGGCATTTCTACTCGGAAGCACAGTTTCAGAAAACTCTCTCTCACCATATTTCGGCTTCTATCTATCTAAAGCGTTTCTGTTGTGCTTTGATCCTTCGGCGTTTGTTGAAGACCGGCAATATAATGAGCGGCGAAAGCCGAAGGCGAGGCCGCGCAGACAAGAGTAGGTCGAAGAAGCAGAGGATAATCCGGTCCGCCGAGGAGGAGATCGAATCAAAACTTGGATTTGATCTCTTCTCTGAAGGCGATAAGAGGCTTGGATGGTTGCTCACTTTCGCTCCTGTAAGTGAATTCTGTAGAAGCTGGTTGCTATTGTAGTTTCTTTTTGCCCTTTTCTGTTTCTTTCAACCATGAAATTTCCGGTGGTTGGGTGATTTTAGCTGTTGCCGTTTTGCTGAGGGAGTGGATTTTTTTTTGTTGACTTTACAATATAATTTGGTGTTACTTTCCTTCGACTATATTTTGTCTAGGAGAAAGAAATTGAGTATCTGAAAAAAAAAGCCAAACGGGCACTTAAAAAGCCTTTTACGCGGCAGATATACCAATTACTCAGTACAACCGTAGTACGGTGGGCTGTTAAGTTGAAATAGTTTTAGTGGCGGGAACCTTGGGAATTATTAGTGAACTGGTTTGATCAAGCTTCAAGGCTACGAGCCGAAGCTACCCAAAACCTTGAAGAACTGGTTCCAAATAGAGTAGACAAATGGACAATCCCAAAGCAAGATTGCTCCTTTATTTTTAAGAGAGTTCTTTGGCATCCCCTTTTCGTGACAGAGGGAGAGTCCTATGTCGTGCTTTTTTGCTATCTTGTGGGGTACTTGGCTTGAGAGAAATAGTAGAATTTTTAGAGGGTGGAGGAATCCACGAATGAGCTGTGGAAGACAATTGGGTTTTATGTGTCTATGTGGGTTTTGGTTTCTAAGCTCTTTTGTAATTATCAACTAGGTCTTATTCTTTTGGATTGGGACCTGTTCCTGTAGTTTTGGCGGGTGTTTTTGGTGGGCTTATTTTTTGTATGTCCTCTTGTATTTTTCCACTTTTTCTCAATGAAAGCGTGGTTTATTATAAAAAAATCAAGCTTCAAGGCGATTAACTTTCTATTATCACGATCCCCAAGTTTATAGCATAATTAGAATAATTGCATTTAGATGGCTGACTCTCTTTAGGCTTTTTCTCGTTATTTTATAACCGAATGAGGAAAGCGTAATGCGTACAAAAGACAAGGACATCTATCTGTTATTGTATATCTCTTATTTATTTTTAAATTTTCTTGTATATGTAACAATTATAGTTTTTCACTTCATTTATGGGTATTATTATTATTATTATTATTATTTATAATTGTGAATATTTGGGCCAACTTTTGTGCACCACGACTATTATCGTTGGACAATTATCCGATCTTATTACATTTGGTTGTCAAGGAAACTTGTAGGACACTAAATTCCAAGTAGGATCATTTTTGGGTATGGTAGAAATAATAGAATATGGTGTCCCCGACCTTTCCTCTTGGATCATTCCAATATTGGATTATGAGGGTTTGCCATGGAAGATGCAGGAGTTTGCTCTATGGCATAAGACCCCTATCTTTTATTCTCAAGCCTTTTCAGGTATAATAGGAACCATAGTTACACTTTTTGGTGCCTGAACTCGGTTGGTTCTTATGGATTTCACAATACATTGTTAGCCTGTCTCTCACCCAATTTATTTTCAGGATGCATCTTGGAGTTGCTATGTTATATTTTCATGAAAGAAAAGTTTAGTTTTGTTGTATATTTTAGGTGTTGCTGATGAATTTTTATTGCACAACTTTAATAAGATGATTTTACTTACAAAGAGATGAATTCACTTTTTAATCTGACAAGGAAAGGCCATATATTGTTTAGCAGGAGGAGAAGGGCATGGGAATGTTGCAAAATGTTTACGTTCTATCTTTTGTATCTACTTCTTGATCCTTATTTCACATTTTGTATTCCAGATGTATTTATTGAAAGTAAATTATGTGTATTTCTTCATTTAATAAGAGAGCATTGTGATTGATTTCACTTGCCGATGAGGTTTTTCCGCCAGTTTAAGGGACATAGGATGACATGCAATCCCAAAGTTAAAAAAATAAACTTTGTATTGCAATTCATTGTTTACTCATAGAATTGTTCTATTCTGTCTTTGATATGAAAAGAGAAAAACATCATTAATTCTTGATTGTAAATTTGCAGTCATCTTTGGAAGATCAGGATACTGGAAAGGTCTTTAGCTGTATTGACCTTTATTTTGTGGCACAGGTAAAATGGCGTAACATAACTGTTTTAGATTGTGTATAACAAATTAGTTCAAAGTGTATCTTTTCTGAGTTTGGTACAGGATGGCAGCAGTTTCAAGTCAAAATATAAGTTCCGCCCTTATTTCTATGCAGCCACAAAGGTATATGACCACATGCAAAAACCATGTTGTTTGCTTTATCTTCCTCAATCAATTCTCTTGAGAAACATTTATGTCATGGTTATCATCATTATGCATTAACAATGAATAAAATGATACAAATGTTGTAGGATAAAATGGAAACTGACGTAGAGGCTTATTTGAGACGACGTTATGAAGGTCAAATAGCTGATATTGAGATTTTAGAAAAAGAAGACCTTGATCTTGTAAGTTTTCACATGGATTTGCTTACATCTTTTGCCCACTTTGTTAAATAGTATTGTAACTTTGAGGAGGAGAGAGTTATTATTATGCACTTTAGAAACCAGAATTCCAATTGTTTGTGAGCTGGTATTATTTTGTGAAAATTTTCTTTACATGTAAAACAAGGATAAGATAGCTTCTTCTGGAAATATACATTATATGCTGTGTTCTAGAGTAGTTGCTTGTGGAGACCATCATAAGTACAGAAAGACTTATCCAACATTTCTTCATTTCATTAGTCTTCTCCTAAGAAGTCCCTTGGTTTCTCTTGATCAGATGTTCGAATGAATTTCTTTTCTTAAAATAGAAGCGTTTATTTAACTAATAAGTTTGAGTACTAATATTTTTTTATTTTTTTTATTTTTTTTATTTTTTTATATATATATAAGAAACATCAAAGGAAAATATATTGATATAAAAAAAAGGGACACCCTAAAGGCCGGGATGGAGATCACCCCTCCCAAAACTATCTCAAAAGGGCTTTCCAGTCTCTAATAATCATAAGCAAGCTATAATTACAAAAGAATTTTTTGTGTGAAGAAATCCACCAAGAGGCCGTATTTTGTACAATATTACAAAAAGAATCAAAAGAAGACGACTTATCTCCAAAGGTTCTAGCATTTCTTTCTTTCCACAAAAGCCAAATGGTAGCTCTAAACGCCCAACCCCCTATCACCTTGGCCTTCTTTCTCAAATTCCAAGCTTTCAACCCTTCTTCAACCAACCATCCACCCTCTTCGGTAAACAGAACGATAAACCCAACAATCCAGCAACAAAGTTCCAAATCTTGTAGGCAAAATCACTATGCAAGAGGATGTGATCAATATTTTCACTCTTTTAAACACAGTCTGCATTCTGAGGGGGAGAGAACCCAATTTTTAAGCTTTCTTTGCGCTTTATCATCCGTGTTCAAGCTTCTGTATGCCACGCTAGGGGACTTATGCTTCCAGATTTTCCCCACTATAGACATATTAATCTTGGGAGATTTACCAACGGAAGTTTGGAACAAAGATTTACTAGTGAATAGGCCCGAACCTTCCAACTTCCATGTGATTCTATCCACCTCATTACCCAGCTGAATATTGTCTAGCTTGCCGATTAGAGCCACCTAACTACTCAACTCTCGGTCAAAGAGCCCTCTTCGAAGGCCTAGGTTCCACGTTTGGTTGTTGTCATCCCAACACTCTTCCACTGAAGCAAGTTTCTTATGGGAGATCTCATAGATGTCTGGGAAAGTAACGTTAAGAGGCTGTACTCGCACCAAACATCTTCCCAAAACCTTATTCTTCTTCCACAACTTACCTGAAACTTAGTAAACCTCTCAAAGCTGTCATAATTCCTCTGAATATTGGGCCACAATCTTCTGCCTTTTTTCTTTTTGAGAGCCATTGATCTCCATCCGAGACTATCAACCCCATAAATACTACCAATGACCCTCCTCCAAAGGCCTTCCTTCTCATGGGCAAATCTCCATAACCATTTGGTTAGAAGGGCAGTGTTTCGCTGGCCTAAAGCTCCCACACCAATGCCTCCATGGGATGTAGGCAAGGCAGTCCAATCCCATTTAACAAGATTGCAAGTGGGTTTGTACTGACCACCACCCCAAATAAAATCCCTCATAATCTTTTCCAACTTCTTAATCACCATCACAGGGGCTTTTAAGAGGGAGAAATAGTATATGGGAAGGCTACTTTAGAGTACTAAATTAAGAAATATTTTGGATTCGGTTAATTTTTTATTTGCTAAGAGTCAACTTTTCTTATTAAGTGCCAAATTTATAAAAAAATTGAACCAAATGGCATCTATATTATTCTAGTATTGCAATATGTTATTTCTTATAGGGCTGTTCATTGGTTGGTTTTTGTCCAAAATCGACGTCGATGATTGACCTATTGGTTTTCATTGATAGGTGGAGGGTGGTTTTTGGGTGCTTCATGAAACCGATCGACTGTTGGTTGATATTGGAGGTTTGAGAGAAAAGTTTTAAAGAAGTGAAGGAAAAACAAAGAAGAGAGAAGGTTGGGGGAGAAAAAAGAGAGTTTAGGTAGAACAAGAAAAAGAGAATTGATGGAGAAGAAGAAAAAGAAAAATGGAGAAAAAGAGAGTTTGAGGGAGAAGAAGAGAAAAAAAACATGGAGAAGAAGGGAAAAAAATGGAGAAGAAGAGAAAGAAAACATGGAGGAGAAGAGAGAAAAATGGAGAAGGAGAAAAAGAAATTGGTGGGAAGAGAAACAAGGGGAGAGGAAAGAGAGAAAGAGAGGAAACAAAAAAATAAAAATAAAATAATTAATTCTTAAATTTGAGAGTTTAAATCTAATTCTCATATATAGGATATGTGCAATATAGGTCCTCTTATATAGGAGAAAGACCTATTACAAATATGGAAAGGAATAAAAGTCATAAATACCAAATATTTTACAATAAAGATTTACACACAAATATTAGAAATTCCAACATTAATTAAATAATATATTTTTAAAAAAGTAATGATGCCTTTCCTTGGAAAAGAAAGTCACAAGTGCACGCTGCACACAACATCTGTTGCTGTCTTTTTTTTTTTAATAATTTAATAATTATAATGTATTGGTAGGTAATTCGGTTGGTTGGTTGGAAATAGCTTCTTCAGCCATTCTGACCGACCGATGAGTCGGTCTTACATATTTCAAAACCAACACCCATCGAACTATTCATAAAACCGACCGACTGATGTCGGCTCGGTTGGGTCGGTTTTTGGCCTTTTGTTGAACACTCCTAATTTCTTTAAATTTCTTTATATTATTTAGAATTCGAAAAACTTGTATTTTTATTTATTATTTCATGACACATTGGTCGAGTTTAAATATTTGCATGCAGGCTGTTGTTCTTGATGCACCTTGTTGTATGATTAATGTGCAGTTAGATGTGCCATTTTGTAGTTCACTCACATATAAGGATACTTTACATACTATTGATTAATCGTCATGCTTCAATGAAGTGTGAGGCTCAGTTTCTGCCAATGCCTAGAACCTAAGGAGCATTTGTGCTTTGATGTTTGCTGAACCATGAACAACTATACTTCTACAGTGCATCCTAGCTTTATACTTTCATTACATAAGTTGTGGTCAACGTTGTAAATAGTATATGATCAAATTTCTCTAGATAAGTGCACATTGTTGTCTATTCAACATTGTTTTGCCTTAAAAACAAAAGAGACAATGTTTTGCCTTGAAATTTTTTAAAATGTGCTGACAATTTCTCTAGATTTTTGATTATGTACGTTCCAGCTAGCATGCAACTTGTATCTCTATATTACATGCATTATACATGCATTATTAGCTTTATTACTATATTACTCAATTCAACTTTATTTTTCCTTTTGCTTTATCTTGCTTGATATCTATCTATATACAACTTCTGATGTATCATTGTTTGCTCATTTGCAGAAGAATCACCTGTCAGGCTTGCGCAAGGCATATTTAAAGCTATCATTTGACACTGTTCAAGAATTGATGAATGTGAAGAGTGAGCTATTGCATGTTGTTGAAAGCAATTGGGCAAAGTCTGATGCTGCAGAAGCATATGATTCTATCTTATTTGGGAAAAGGTGAACCTTAGAGATTTAAGTTTAATGTACATTGTATGGCACAATTTTGTAATTCTCTTAGCCTTATTGTCGTTAAATGTTTTATAAAATTAGATATCAAGTTTTATGAGAACGTGAGATAGTTGATTTTGATGATGCAAGATAATCCCATACAATATTTATGAATATTACAGATGCCTATGTTTTTTTCAAAGAATTGTTTCCATGGTCATGGTGTTTAATCAGTGGCCGTAATGTATGCTATTATCCCAAGTAAAATTTAATATTGAAATATAAATTTAAAATATTCATGTGGGCAATCTTTGGATGATCTGGACCTCAAAAGTGCAAATATATATATATTTTTTTTGATAGGAAACAAAAACCATTTTATTGATGTTTGAAATAGATACAAAAGAGGGTCCTATCGAAGGATAATTACAAAAAACTTCTCCAATGAGATATAAAGGTAGATAAGCTATAATTACAAAAAGGAACCATCATGGATTGACCCTAGTGGTCAATAAGGGCCATAGAAAAAATAAAGGGCTTAGAGGGAATGGGTTCAATCCATGGTGGCCACTTACCTAGGATTTAATATCCTACGAGTTTCCTTGGCAACCAAATGTTGTAGGGTTAGGCGGTTGTCCCGTGAGATTAGTCGAAGTGCCCGTAAGCTGGCCCGGACACTCACGGATATCAAAAAAAAAAAAAGCTATAATTACAAAAAGGAGGAAAATGAGAACTCCAAAATAAAGCAAGATAATATATAGATTCTATGAACATATGTAAATTTTGAGACTTGTCCAAGAAGATGCGAGATTCCAATAGAAAGCATACAGGAAGTTTTGCCAAAAGGATTCTTTTCTCCTTCTTAAAAGGGTGTCCGATAAGAGATAAGTTAAGACCACTCAAAAACCTGTTGGAGAAAATCCCAAAATGCTGTAGCAAAGGAACAATTGCTGAAAAGGTGAATTTGTGATTCCTGATTGTTGAGGCACATATGGCAACAACTAGGCGATAAAGCACTCCATGAGGATTTACGTTGCATATTATCAAATGTGTTGATGCAAGTATGGCTAAGCTCTAGCTCCCAAATGAAGAATTTTACTTTTTTTTGCATTGAACCCTTCCATAATTACCTGTAGAATACAGAATTAGGGGAGTTTTTACACCATGTCAACTTCTTTGTAAGAGAACCAGAGGAAAAGACTCCCTTTTTATCTAAGGACCATAACCATTTGTCTTCCTCTTCTTTGAACAAAAAAGATGTGAGGATATGTGATAATGAAGCCCATTCATCTGTTTCAAAATCATCCAGATTCCTTCTCAAATGAAGATTCCAGGCCTTTGACAACTGATTCCACAAACCAAATATAAAGGCATCCTTCTTGAGCGAAAGATGTTAAAGGGAAGGGTATTCTATTTGGAATTTTGTTGATCCAATCCAAATATCCTCCCACTTTAACCTCAATGTATTTGTGAACCAAATTCTGCATCTTGTCCATGGCTTTCCATGGGCCCTTTGATATGCATATGTTCTTTCTACACGGCTTTAAATCACAATAGGAGACTCCATATTTTGCAGCAATAAACATCCTCCAAAGAGCTTCTTTTTCTGGAGGAAATCACCAAATCCATTTAGCCAAGAGGGAAATATTCCTCTTATGAATGTCGAAAAGACCCAATCCTCCTTCCTCGATTGGAACTTGGATTTATGACCATCTCAAAAGGTGGCTGCCTTTTTTGTCTAGACCTCCCTCAAAAAAGTTTTGTACAATTTTTCAATGGACTTAGTTATCTTGCTTGGGGCAAGAAAGAGAGAGAAGTAGTATATGGGCAAATTGGTGAGAGTAGCTTGAATAAAGGTGTGTCTTCCTCCTTTAGATATGTTTGTGGACCAGAGTTATGCAATTTCTTCTCTACTTTTACAATGATTGGAGTCCAAAAATTGGAGGAACGAGGGTTTCCATTTAGTGGAAGACCTAAATATGTGGACGACCATTGACCAAGTTTACAACCAAAGGATGATGCCAGGATGGATGCTTGCTGTAGGTCTATGCCAATGCCCAAAAATTCTGATTTTTTGCAATTAATGATCAGTCCAAAACTCTCTTCAAAAGCGTGAATATGTGAAAGAGGTATCTATATGAACCTCATCTGGGGAGGAAAACAATATGGTATCGTCTGCAAATTGCAAGTGAGAGATGGACAGTGATTGCAGATCTTTTCCCACCTAAAAACCTTCAATGTATCCTGTGCGTTCAGCCAAAAGAAGCATTCTACTGAGGCAGTCAACCACAATGATGAATAAAAAAGGTGAAAGGGGGTCTCCCTATCCGAGGCCCCTAGAAGCAATAATTTTACCTCTAGGCTTACCATTAATGATAATCGAATAATTTTCAGAGGAGATGCAACCTTTGATCCACTTCCCCCACAATTGCCCTAAACCTTTCGCTCTAAGAATCTCATCGAGGAAGTCGCAATCAACCATGTCAAAAGCTTTCTTGATATCTAATTTTATGACAACCCCTTTCTTTTTTCTCCGATTCCACTCCTCTATGAGCTGATTTACAATTAAAGATGCATCAAGGATTTGTCTATTTTCTACAAAAGCTGGTTGATATTCTGTGATCGTTGATGGGAGGACTTTCTTCACTCTTTCAGAGAGCACCCTAGCAATAATCTTGTAAAGACAAGTAGTAAGACTGATCGGTCTAAAATCACCCACTGTTTTGGCACCAATCTTCTTTGGGATGAGACAAATGTATTTGAAACAGATGCTTTTTTTAGTTCTCACTAGGGCATGTCATTGATAACCATTACAAAGTTCGATTCTATTTACCTGTCTTGAACTAATTTGTCTCTTGATTTACAGGGAACAAAAGCCCCAAGATTTTCTAGAATGCATTGTTGATCTCCGAGAGTATGATGTTCCTTACCATGTTCGCTTCGCTATTGATCATGGTGATTTCTCATTTTATTTAGTTAGACTAGTATTAATATGCCTCTACAGTGATTTCTTCATTTTCTGTCTTTGACACAAATCTATTTGACAGATTTGCGCTGTGGACAATGGTACGATGTTAGCGTATCAAGCACTGGTGTTACACTTGAGAAGAGAAAAGATCTTCTGCAACGTGCTGAAGTTCACATATGTGCATTTGATATTGAGACAACAAAGCTACCATTGAAATTTCCAGATGCTGAATATGACATGATAATGATGATTTCCTATATGGTTGATGGACAAGGGTACTTGATTATCAACAGAGAGGTATTGTTTGTAATATCATTCCGACTCCTCTTTGGAGTGGAGGGTGATAAACTCTTGAAGGCATTTTTTTTTTTGAAAATACTCTTGAAGGCAATTTGTTCAATGCATTTGACTTATTATCAATTTGGTTTCATTATGCTCAATTTTTTTGTAATTTGCATATCAATTACTAACTTTAGTCCGATGGATCAATCAAATCTTATTTAACTTTCAGTTAAAATTCACGCAAATATTGGCCGATGTAATTTTTTTGATTCTAAAAGTGTGGGCATTTTAAATAATCACGTATCTACAAATTCTATTAAATTGAATTTTCGTTTGATTTTTTGTCTATTTCATGGAAAAGTTCTGTAAGTTGCTGCAAGTCTTGTCAGGAAAAGGAAAAGAAACTCTTAGCCCTCTCTAACTTGATTTCTCAAGAATAATTTATGCCAATGAATGAAGAGAGGAGCTAAATGATTTGGTCGAGAGAGAGAGAGAGGATCTATATGACCAAAATGGCTTCTTGACATGTACATGTGTTTGCTCAATAGTTCTTTTAAATTAATTATTTTGAGACTCTACAACGCACTCAGATTGTTATCTTTTATCTACTAGAAATCTACAAGTCATAAATTCATTTATTCTTTAAGGTTCCATTAGGAAATTTCAACGTTCAGAATGAAGGTTCTACTAGTTAGTAAATTTTGCTGATATTTGCTTGGCACTTTGCTTTCCACTATTTTTCTAATGCATGTATTCAAGACAATAACCACGGTGGTTTCCTAACATCTGCAGTGTGTTGGGGAAGATATTGAGAATTTGGAGTACACCCCAAAACCAGAATATGAAGGGTTCTTTAAAGTGACCAATGTGAAAAATGAGGTAAAGATTATGTCTCCATGTTGTTATCCTTCCATTATTCATGATCTTGTAACTAATGATGCATTAAATATGATGTACATCTACTTTTAAGTTATTTAGTTTGATCTTTCTATAATATGTTTTCTTCTTTTGCAGTTAGAGCTTCTCAAACAGTGGTTTGCCCATATGCGAGAGGTGAAACCTGGTATCTATGTCACCTACAATGGTGATTATTTTGACTGGCCATTCATTGAAAGCAGAGCAGCCTATCATGGATTTAAAATGAGTGATGTATGTCTATTGTTTTTATTAGATGCCACTTTATCCAGAGAATTATTGTGCTATCTGATTATGTCCTTGAGCAGAATGCTCTTTACAGTGCTTTTTGAAAGGGGTTTCAAAGAGTTAACTTCATTTGTACAGTTGTGAATGTGTATATTTATATATATATTTGTACAGTTGTGGTTGTAAAAAGAAATATATACACACACTCACACACACATATATACTTAATCTTTGAGTGGTTAAAATCATTCTGGAGATGCTTGGAAACTCCATGTGGTTGTCAGTTTCTGTATTTTTTGATATTAGGAGTACTTGCACGATCTTTTCAGCAATATGGGTTAAAAGTCTTTTTGCGTTTATGTTTTTAGTGCGCATTGAACTCTCATTCTTATATGAGTGTTTGCTTTAAATTTGTATGAATTATTATTTGTAATGGCAAAAAAAAAAAAAAAAAAGCTCCTAATAAGTTAGCATATCACTGTAATGGTAAGTTTGAAATCAGTTGCTGCCGACATGCATTTTATTCTTAGGCCATATGGTTTTAGTTACTTTCTAAATTTAGATTGGTCCATGCTCAAAACCTTGGAACTTCTATCTTTCTAAGGATTTTTTCTTCTTTTCACTTTGAACTTGTAGGAAGTAGGATTTCAATGCGACAAGAATCAGGGAGAATGCCGTTCAAAATTTGCTTGTCATTTGGATTGCTTTGCCTGGGTAAAACGTGATAGTTATCTTCCTCAGGGTAGCCATGGTTTGAAGGTACAAAATTTTAATTCAATCTTTCTTTCCTTATTTCTAACGGAACTTGAATTAAGGGTCAATCCTGTAAGAATGTTAATGTTATATGGGTTGGGTGAAAATTACTCCCTTGGGGATGCGTGTCATCCAACCCTGATTTTATGTCCTGTATGACTATGACTAATAACTTCCTTCTTTTCCGTTATTGATCCCTTCGTTTTCCCAATATCCTTATTTGGTTTTGTTCTAAGAACCATGGATACAGATACGAGACATTGTCACAACACGACACGGACAAGGTGACATGTTATTTTTTTTTTACAAATCTGGAACACGGACATGACAAGGACACATTTATTAAAATAGGAATTTTTAAAATTATATATTATTTTTATACAATATGGAAATTCAAAGTCAATAAATCTATACATTTATATGCTTTAAAAAATAGGTTTGAGGTATTTCGCTTCAAAATTTATTATTTTTGTCCTATACTATTATGTGTCTATTTAGTATGATTAATTAGTATTCAATACTAGAGCTAAGCTACCAATAATGGCGCCTTTTTCTCCGTGTGCTATGGCTTTTTGCTTGTGTTTGTTGATTGCTTTGGCCGGAGCCGACAATGTAGAAGATGACAAATGTTTGTTTCATCGACCTCTTGGGTTTTTTAAGGGTAAAGGGTTTCACGGAGGGGGTCTTTGCGACAACATTGGTGGCAGTGCTAGTGGAGGTTTTGGCGAAGGGGTTGGCAGTGGTTATGGTGGTGGGGTTGGTAGTGGTTATGGTGGTGGGGCTGGTGGTGGTTTCGGTGGCGGAGGTGGTGTTGATGGAGGAGGTGGGTTGGGTGACCACAGAGAGCTTGGAGGCGGCGGTGGTTTGGGTGGTAGTGGAGGCTTAGGGCATGATATTTACAAGAGGGGTTTTAAACATGGAAGATTTGGTGGTGGTGGCAGTTTTGACGACGCTGGAGGTCTTGGTGGTGGTGGAGGATATGAAAGAGGAGTTAGTCTTGGCAACAGTGGAGGCCTTGGTGGCGATGGACTTGAAGGTGGTGGTGGAGGTGGTCTAGGTGGAGGAGCTGGTGGCGGCCTTGGTGGAGGCGTTATGGGTATGAAGGAGGTGTTGAGGGAGGCTTTGGTGGTGGCGGCGGTGGATTTGAAGGAGAAGGAGGATTTGGAGGCGAAGCAGCAGGAGAAGGAGGAATTGGTGGAGGCGGTGGTGGCGAGTTCGGTGGAGGTGGAGGCTTTGGTGGTGGTGCTGGTTATAGTAGTGGAACGGGAATTGGAGGCGGTGGCGACCACCACTAAATGCAACGTGTTCAAAATATCTATTTCTTATCTGAATTGTGAAATTATTATGTCTAGCTATTGACGTAAGTACTCTTTATTATTGTTTTTATGTCGGAGAGGTGATTTTTAAATTATGTAATTTGAAATTTAATTTAGAAAAACAAAATAGTGGTCACCGTTCAGAAATTTGCTTGGAAAAAATGGTCACCTTTCAGAAATTTACGCATAAGAGACATAAGTATTCAATAATCAATACCAATTACCAAATGTTGGACTCATATTGACTTTGTACAACTAGTATCTAGCACATATCTCTTGTGCTAACAAGTGTCCAATATGTGTCCATTGTCCAACAAGTGTTGGACACGGTCATGTTAGTCAAACTGAAGTGTCCGTGCTTCTTAGGAAACTTCTTAGGTTTTGCTTGAATTGCCAAGGAGTCAATACTGAACTTCTCCAAAACGGTCATATTGCATGGATGAATTAAATAAATGAATGAAAAGGTAAGCGCAAAAAAGAAAGAAAGAAAGAAAACCTACCACAGATGCTGAGCTTGCCTTGTTTTCAAGGTAACTGTGGTTCCACAACCATGACAAATGAGAAAATAATGAAGTATAATTCTCTGCTAACAATACAGTTACAGCAATATGTAGAGAGCTGTCTATGTTTCTATGATAAAGTAACTAACTTTAGATATTTCTTATTTGAATCTTATGATAGGCTGTCACAAAAGCTAAATTGGGTTATGATCCTCTTGAAGTGAATCCCGAGGATATGGTGCGGTTTGCAAAGGAAAAGCCTCAGGTATAAAACATGAGTTGTTTTCTGTTTTATTTATAATGTAATTAAGTCTTCATGGTTCTGATATTGGAGTGGCTTCCTCTGCACAAAAACAAAAATGTAACTAAGTATTGGATATTTAAATTAATGCATAAAAAAGGCGAAAATAAATAGCGAATGCAATGATTGCTATCATAATGTGTTAAAGGATATAATTTTTAGAGGAACTGAGAGACATCCTTGTGAGGGTTGGGCTAATATTACATTATCTGTTTCTTTATGGGCCTTTGTTTCTAAGGCTTTTTGTAATTACCTGCTAGGTGTGATTTTGGTTGACTGGAAACCCTTTTTGTAGTTGGTTTCCTTTGTTTGGGGATTGGTTTTTTTGGATGTCCTTGTATTCTTTCATTTTTTTCTCAATGAAAACCCGATTATTTATAAAAAAAAAGTGTTAAAGGATCAAATTTTGACTTGTTCTTATTCAACTTATTAGGTTTCTTTTTTAGGCCCATTTTTGTTTTTTCACTTTTAGTGAAAATTTGGTTTCTCAAAGGGTCTAACAATTGCATGTTAGGATAAATTCTAGTTCCAGGTGGTTATATTGCAAATAGTATGACAGTTTTGGCTATTGTTGCGTGGGTGATCACTACTTTCAAATTAAATTGTTGTTACGTGGGTGAGCTTTGACATCAATTGATACTATAGTACAGTATGATAATGAAGGAAAGAAACATACAGGCCTCATTTAGGAGATTTGAATCTATATATCCCTCAACTAGCTGACTATATGCTTACCTACGCACTGCTTACAGTTTATACCATCAAATATATACTTATCCTTACAACCTAACCTGAATGGCCCACACATTCCTGTACATAAGATATCTGTCTCTAACAGATAACTAACCAACTTTTCATGCTTAACACCCTGGTAGATGGGAACTTAACCATATCCTTTAAGTACATTTATGAATACATGTAACACTTGCAGAAAAGGATAACTTCTTGCATGTATCACTTGCATGTATCAACAGAAACATGACTTCCTTCTGGGAGTTTTATACTTTTGGAACCTTTTCCGGGTTTTGATTACCTGAAGGTTGAGAGTTGGACTTCTCTTCAAGGCGGTCATTTCTCTCTTATTTGGCTAGCCAAATTCTCATGATATGCAATTATATTTTTCATAACTCTCGAAGACTTATTAGTGTTTATTTATTTCCTAGAAGTTGAACTCTTGTGGGTTGTGAATCTAAAATCTTTGTGTCTTCCTAATAGCCGTTTCCTTTGTCACTGAAAATGTCATTGCAGATGATGGCTTCCTATTCTGTTTCAGATGCTGTTGCTACGTACTACTTGTACATGACCTATGTTCATCCTTTTATTTTTTCTCTAGCAACTATTATTCCAATGTCACCAGATGAGGTGTTGCGCAAGGGAAGTGGGACACTTTGTGAAATGCTTCTAATGGTTCAGGTTGGCTTTTATTTTGCCGTAGATATGTTTGTTCATCCTTTTCTTTCTAAACCAGTGATTTGTTTTTACCTTCAGTTTCTTTGGTAATTTTATGTTTGTTGCAGGCTTACAAGGCCAATGTTGTGTGTCCTAACAAACATCAATCAGATCCAGAGAAGTTCTATAACAACCGGCTTCTCGAAAGTGAGACATACATAGGTGGTCATGTAGAATGCCTAGAGAGTGGTGTATTTAGATCGGACCTTCCTACCAGTTTTAGGCTCGATCCATCTGCTTATGATGTATGCCACATTCATGCATCTCAACCAAGTTTCCTAGAGAGTGGTGTATTTAGTCTTCAAAGTATTTAATTGACAATGGTGTTTCATAATCACTCATTACATTGGATTACTCTACTTTTCAGCAATTGATATACAATCTGGATCGAGATCTGCAATATGCCATTCAAGTAGAAGGAAAGATGGACTTGGAGTTGGTGTCAAATTATAGCGATGTGAAGAATGCTATCATGGAAAAGGTGACAAGAATTTATTTTTGATACCTTGTTTTATTTTATTTTATTACAAATGTTTTTATGATTTTTATTTATGCTAATCTGAACGCGATCTTTTAGAATTGTCAATGAATTAAAGTTGCTTTGCTTTAAACTCGCACTATTGAAATTTTCTTTTGGAAACAAGACTTACAGTACTTTCTATCCATGGCGTTTTTATTTTAAAATATACTAGAACGCCATTTCTTACCATTTTGTCCTTTCTTTTTCAATTTCTTTCTCCCTCTACCATCTGATACACAGCTTATTAGATTGCGGGATGAACCAGTACGTGAAGAGGGCCCTCTGATATATCACCTTGATGTCGCTGCAATGTATCCTAACATTATTTTAACCAATAGACTTCAGGTTTGAAAAAAATCCGCTTCCTTTTAGTTAAAGTATACAGTTAATCGTAAAGGAGAACTACAAATTATACTTGTAACTTGATTTCTCTATGTTCCGAACCAAGGCTGTTTATAGTTTGTATTTAATAACTAATAAGTTTGGTAATAATGGAATATACGTTTTCCAATTTTGCCAAAAAAAAAAGAAGTAAAATGTAGTTCTGAAACAAGACTGTAAGTCTGCTCACCTCTCTGGGCGTTTGGTTCTTCAATGCTTATTTTTAGACTCATGTAATATTTGGAGTTTTGTTCTTTATTTGGTGTTCTGTTTTCTTTTTTAAGAGTTTGTATCTTTGAACATTTTTCTTATCTTTTCCTTCTCAAAAAACATTTTCCATCTTTTCACATATCAATGGAAAGTTTGTTTCTTGTTTTTTTAATAAAAAAAACTGTAAGCCTGTTTGATCTATTTCTTGATTATTTCACTTCTTGACTACCTTTCACTTTTTCTACTGAAGAGCCATATATTCTATCATTGAAAATGGTGTGAGCATCATGTCACAAGTTTTTTGAGGTTATGCTTGGGAAGTTGGAGCCCTCATGTTTGATTGGGAAGTTTGAGCCCTTATGTTTGATTATGTTGTGGCATTGGTTCTTGAAAAAGGAATATTTCTCTTCAATTTGCTTTGTCAAGTTATCCGGACTATATTAACAGTTACAAGCTCCTTAACAATAAACTATTGTTTTGAGAAGTGCATATAATGACATAACTACTTGCCCAATCCAGCTGACATGATTACTTATTTTACCATAATAGTTATTTTCCTCAATCAAATGTACTAGTCATTAGTTCCATATTCTGGATGGCTTCAACAACTTATGTTTGTTTAATTCCAGCCGCCATCAATAGTAACAGATGAGATTTGTACTGCTTGTGATTTCAATCGTCCTGGGAAAACTTGTCTACGAAAACTTGAATGGGTTTGGCGTGGAGAGGTATTCATGGCTAAAAAAAGGTCATCTCTCTCTCCACTTTTTCCATTTATCTGTTGTTATTTTTCATGAGTGACTTATTGAAATTGTGTTATCTCTTTCCACAAATTCAGTGACTATTATCATTTGAAGAAGCAAATTGAGTCTGAGTTTGTCGATAGCGGCAGTGTTCGGTTATCAAAATCATTTCTTGAACTTCCAAAGTTGGAGCAACAAGCAAAACTCAAAGAACGTTTAAAGAAATACTGTCAGAAGGTTTATTCATCACTATTTTTTTGAATGTCTGAAAGCAACTTTTGACATATATTAATTATCAGCTTTTTAGGCTTATAAACGAGTACTTGATAAGCCAGTTACCGAAGTTCGAGAAGCAGGAATTTGCATGAGAGAGAACTCTTTCTATATTGACACTGTTCGTAGGTACGTGGGTTAGTTAAGTTGGAAGTTAATACATTTCTTGGCTGATGTTTCCTCTTTTAGTAGTTCAAACCATTATGTGTGGTGTTTTTTAAAATGCATAGTTCCTTGATGTTTCTTATCCAAAAAAAAAAATGGGTCCATCTAAGGTTGGTATTTTTTGTATGTGGTAACAATACAAAGGATATTAGGCCTTTTCTTTAGTATCAACTCAATTTTGCTGTGGTATTTGGTTGATGAAATTAGGTAACGTTAATGGGGATGTTGTACGACTAATAACACAACAAAATACTTACTAGTAATTTAACAAGATAGATGGGGGAGTCATCTTGTAGATAGGAGGATATCTGTTACTTTCTAGTCAAATCACTTACAATCTGACTTGTATCTTTTCGTTATGTCCAAGTTTCCGAGATAGAAGGTACGAATACAAAGGGCTCAATAAAGTATGGAAGGGGAAGTTATCAGAAGCTAAAGCAAGTGGAAATTCAATCAAGATCCAGGAAGCCCAAGTATGGAGATTGATTTTAACTTCTTGATCACTTGCCATGTTTTCAATCTATTTCTGAAATTAACATGTATTGAATTTCTCATTTAACTCCAATGAAATGTTTATGTTTCCTATAAAAAAAAAGTGTATTGGATTTCATTTTTTGCTCACTAATTTTTGTAGGACATGGTAGTTCTTTATGATTCTCTACAACTCGCTCATAAATGTATCCTTAACTCCTTTTATGGATATGTGATGCGAAAGTAAGTTCTCTTTGATTTGGCCTGAGATCTTTTATATTCTTTCTGTTGGGGCGAGTTCAGTGTCATGTTTTCTCTTCAAAATGATACTTTCCTTCTAGGGGTGCTCGATGGTATTCAATGGAAATGGCTGGGGTAGTTACATATACTGGAGCAAAAATCATTCAGAATGCTCGTCTGTTAATTGAGAAAATTGGAAAACCACTGGAGTTAGACACCGATGGTATCTGGTGTGCACTACCTGGATCATTTCCAGAGAACTTTACCTTCAAAACAAAGTATGAATTGATCTTTCCCTATTTATATGTGTGCTCAAGTGTTGAAATAGTTGATATATATAAACTTCAAATATATGCTTTGCATGTAGTAGGGTCAGGCGGTTGTCCTGTGAGATTAGTCGAGGTGCGCGTAAGTTGGCCCGGACACTCACGGATATCAAAAAAAAAAAAAAGCTTTGCAAGTTGCAACTATGCTTTTTCTCCTAGTATTTTTTCTTACTTCTAATGATTATCTAAAAATGATGATTATGTCATATGAAAAATATATTTCAGAGATTCAAAGAAGTTGACAATTTCATATCCATGTGTTATGCTTAATGTTGATGTGGCAAGAAACAACACAAATGATCAATACCAGGTAAGTTTGAGATTTCTTTATTTTATTTCTCTTTACTAGTCATGTATGTCCATGTATTTTCTGGCTCACCTGCGATATATCATTCTAATGTTCTGAGTATTTTGACAGACGCTTATAGATCCTGTGAAGAAAATATATAAAACACATAGTGAATGCTCAATTGAATTTGAAGTAGATGGACCGTACAAGGTAATATGGCATTTATTTTTGTTTGATTGCACTACTTTTGGATTCAAGATATTCACAGTTTATGGTTTAGGCAATGATCCTTCCTGCTTCCAAGGAAGAAGGCATTTTGATCAAGAAGAGATATGCTGTCTTCAATGATGATGGAACACTTGCAGAGCTAAAAGGCTTTGAGATCAAGCGTAGGGGGGAGTTAAAACTCATCAAAGTTTTCCAGGTCTTTGTTTCTAATGTTTGCTTCTATTCTTTGCTGGTCATCTCTCGTTAAACAAAGTCTGTACTTCGCCATGGCAGAAATGTCAAGGACTGAGGTATAATTAGTTACTAATCTAGGCATGGCCAAGTCTTGTAATATAGCTGCACCCTAAGCTGGGCCAGGGGTTTGAATCCATCCCCCCAAAGTCCTTTGCTTTATCATATGCTCTAATGACCACAAGGTTAGCCCATGATGGTTAACTCCTAGACAGTTTTATAATATCTTCTTCAGAAGAAGGTAAGAGAAAATAATAGTCCACTTAAGAAGCAAGCACCACTTGAGGGTTCAGAAATAGTTAAAATGGATTTGGCTTAGGATACTGGTTGGGTATGATAATGGTTAGTATCTGCCTGACAAAAACTCCATGTTATGTTGCTCTTCGTGCTGTATGTTATGCAATCTACCATTACATTAGTATGCTATCTATGATTTATAACCATTTTCTGTACATAAGTATATTTTAAACTTGTAGGCTGAACTTTTTGACAAGTTTCTTCATGGTTCCACCTTAGAAGAATGCTATTCAGTTGTTGCATCTGTTGCAAATCGCTGGCTAGATCTTCTGGATGTAAGTAGAATTTGAATTCAATATTCTATGTTAAAACATTATATTTTGGAAGCATCTGTTAAAGTCTGAAGTTAGTGAGGATCTTTCTTTTTAATTTATTTGTAACCATAATGCTTTAGGATATAATTAGTAGTCAATTTAAAATCTTAATATGTAAATTGCTTCAAATTTATGTTTCTTTTTCATGCTTCCCCTCAGAATCAAGGAAAAGATATTGCAGATAGCGAGTTGCTTGATTACATATCTGAATCCAGTACCATGAGCAAATCTTTGGCAGATTATGGGGAACAAAAGTCTTGTGCTGTTACCACTGCAAGACGTCTTGCAGATTTTCTTGGTGATACAATGGTCAGGGATAAAGGCCTACGTTGTCAATATATAGTTGCATGTGAACCTAAGGTATGCATAGAATGTATGATGTTAATGTATATGATTCATACTCCTGACGAGCATAATTCATACTTTCTTTTCTCAATAATTTGAGTTTTTAGCTGATATCACTGTTTCTATGAAGTTTTGGGAACAATTGTATATAGTTTCAATATAAAATAGCGTTTACCACAATTGTTCATAACAAATCAGCAATAGACACTTCTGATGCCCAATGGAGCAGCAAGCAATAAATCAAAAGGACTTATAGCATCATTCATCTCTTGATGCAAGGTCCTTGAACAAATTCCCCATCAATGTGTCACTTGATGTAGCAAGGCTGCCAAAAATTACTAGATTTATGAGCCCCAAAAGACAACGTTTTGTCCTAAAGACTCTTTTGTTTCTCTCTATCCACACTATCCACGAAAAAAGCTGTACAAACAGTGAACCAAAGAATAGTTGCAGTCTTGCTTATTGAACATTTGAAAAAATAAAGCCTTTGCTGAATTATTCTGAACTGAGCTTGAACCATAAGGAAGCAACACAGGCACAATGGCTGAACAAATGATTAGCATCCTCTTGGCTGTGGTGGTGGTTGAAGTTCCATCCCCAATTTTAATAACTGAAAACGAATAATGACAGGTTTTGGAAGATTGATCCGTCGCAATCTTCAATTTACAATGGGTTTTTTTCGTCTAGAATTCCAAGGATAACATCATTTAGTTGCTTTATGGACCTCTTTTGCAATCTAAAGCTCAATTAATTTAGATTATTGCTGTCAAGGCTTTCATTTGTGAGGTTTAGTTCGAAAGAAATTAGAGGATTTGTGAAGATAAGCTTTCAGCTTGGTGGGAACATTTTAATGTAGTCAATATTTATTTTCTTCTTGATGTTTTCTTTCTCCTTTATTTTGGGGGCTTTTATTTCCCCTCTTTAGCTTGTTGGCTTGTTTTCACTCCCAGACTTTGTACATTCGATTGTGCTGAAACCATTTACCAAACAAAGTCATCGGCTCAGAAATAATAGACACCACCTTATGCCATGACTCCTTTGAAAATTTTCATCATCATTGTGCTGAAAGGGTTTTATTTTTTCCTCTTAAGTTACCATTTACAAACCTCCACACTCCAAACCTTCAATTTCACTAGAGACTTTTTTTATAGAATTTGAAATAGTGACATAATATAAGGGAAGACTAGAAAGAATTAAACTATATCGAGCTTGTCTTTTTTTTTTTTTCTTCTTCTTTCTTTCTTTCTTTCTTTCTTTTGAAACAACTTCGAGCTTGTCTTCCACCTCTTGATAAATTGAAATTCTTTCATTTTTTCTAGCTTCTTGCCCAACTTTTCGATTCATTCTTTTGTTAATAATGTGATAGGGAACACCTGTAAGTGAGCGTGCTGTTCCAGTTGCAATATTTGAGACTGATGCAGGTAAAAGTCCAGTGTGGATTCTTTAACTTGATTCTATTGGTTGCACAAGTTATTTTCCTTCTTTTTTTTTCCTTTTTTTTTTTCAAAATTGTCTTTGCATTATCAACTGTGGGGATGTGTGCATGTTGTGGGGTTTGTGGGGAGAGGAATAATAAAGTGTTTAGAGGGGTAGAGAGGGGCCCTTTTGATGTTTGGTCCCTTTCTAGATTCCACATTGCTCTTTGGGCGTCTATTACAAAGTTATTTGGTAATTATGGGTTAAGTCTTATTTTACTTGATTGGACTTCCTTCCTGTAGTGGGTCTCCCTTTTGTGTGCTTGTTTTTTTTGAATGCCCTTCTCATTGGAAGTTGTTTTCTTATAAAAAAAAATGACTTTGCATAATCAACTTGCAGAGATTATGAAATTTTATGTACGTAAGTGGTGCAAGATTTCATCTGAAGTCGGAATCCGATCCATCATTGACTGGTCCTACTACAAGCAACGCCTAAGCTCAGCCATTCAAAAAATTATAACAATTCCAGCGGCCATGCAAAAGGTTAGCTTCTTGCTATCTGTTTGAGTAATCAATCTTGTTTTATTACTAAAAGAAAAATATATTTTAGGTTGCAAATCCTGTTCCTAGGGTGGTCCATCCTGATTGGTTACATAAGAAAGTTCGTGAGAAGGATGATAAATTTCGCCAACAGAAAGTAGCCGATATGTTTGCATCCTCAAACAGAGGTAAATATTCAAAGAAAAATAGTGATGTTAGCTGCAGCAAACATGTGATGAATGAAGATTATTCTGAAGATTTAGAAGATTTTCAAAAGAAAACAAGTTCTACAAATGGCCCCAAACCAGTTGTCCGATGTCATGATGTCAGAGGCATGAAACATTCAGTTACAAGCAATAGCGAAATAAACTCCATGATGCAGGAGAATCTTAATGATGGAGGATGTGGGTCTTCTTCACCCATGCATGTTGAAAACATCGACAAAAATGTAGATTACAATGGATGGCTTGAAATGAAGAAACGAAAGTGGAAGGATACTTTGGACAAGAGGAAGAAGCAAAGGTATGTTGTCTTCAGTCAGATAATCTACAAAATTTGATTTTCGTGGCTGAGAATTTCCATGCAATTGGTCTATGGTATCTGAACAATGAAGAATACCAAAAATGTGTAGAACCTGAATAAACATAAAAGGGGAAATTTATGCAATGTGTTATAGAGATACTAAGTTGTGGATGTAAGATTTTATTTTGATGAGTGCTTATGCATGAGAGAATTTTATATCTCGGTGAAAATTGCAAAGTATAGTACGTATTTAAATAGGTAGGTGATGCATTGAGCACAGGCCTCTTGATTGATTCTATTTTTATCATTTACATCGAAGTTAAAGCATACAGAACTGGTCCTACTAAAGCAAGTATTGTAGGTTGGATGTAATTAAGTAGGAAGCGAATGTGACTTTAATTTTCATTATTTTGTTGGGAAGTTTAATACTCAGGTATCAGTTATCTTCCATGATTCCATCTGGGTATAAAAAATTCGGGTATTTGTAGCTCCCTGTGAGTTTCTTATCATGCTGGATTGTTTTACTATTTTATGGAACACTTTTTTTTTTCTTTTATAAGAAATATGTATGAAATTTACAAAAGGGACAGTAAGTTCATGAGAATTACAAAAAACTTTTCCAATTGGTTAAAAGGGCTTCATAACTATATGAAGCAAACAAATTTGAAAATTTAAACCAGGAGATAGCATAGTAAGTAACGAGATCAATGAAAGCTTCAAAATTTAGTTCCTTATCCAAGAAAATTCTCCGATTTCTTTCCTTCCAGATTACCTGAAAAATAAGCCTGAGACATGTTCATCCATAGTGTAGCTTTGACTTTTATAAATGGGTGGCCCACAAGGTAATGGTTGAGGAGATCTCCCACATCCAATGGGAGCACCATAGACCAACCAAAAGTGGTTAGAATTTTCAAGCGAATGGACAGTGAATGAATAAATGAGTCTGGGATTCCTCATTTGCCTTGCATAAAGCGCACCAACCATATCCAAGAATCTTCTTGTTGAGAGAGAACAATTGGAGAGTGGGCATAAATAAGCTCCACCCATTTTGAGGCTTCCTCATCCTTCAAATTTCTACTGAGCTTAAGGTTCCACTGACATAATAAAGAATTCTATGCCTCCCTGACAGTGGCTTTTTTACATTTAGTCAATCTATGTAAGAGAGGGAGTTGAGTAGCCAACGGAACATTTGATAACCAAGGGCAGTTCAAAAAGGTGTTCATGCACCATCTCTCACATTGTAGGGAATTCTGTTAGTAACCAGGGTCTGGTGTTGGACAATAATTTCCAAGGACACTTGGCGGTGCTGAAAGAATTAGAAGACCATTCCATGAAGGTTGTAGGACCATATTAACCCTTACTAAGTTTCTCCAAAGAGAACCTTTTTCATTATTGTATCGCCAAATCCATTTAGCAAGGAGCCCTCTATTTTTATCCTTAAATGAAACAATATAGTTCTTAAGGAAGTGGAGAGGTCTAGGCTCTAGGGGGAGGAGGTTTGGAGTGGATGTTAAAAATGGTTCCGTTTTGGGTTTCTGAGACTAAATTGTTTAGAGTTTATTTCAACAACTAACTATTGGAGCTCTATTTTGTAAAATCAATATTTCTTTTCTTTTCTTTTCTTTTCTTTTTGGCAGCTCCTTTCTACTTTCATTTTTCTTAATTTAATCAGGTTCCTTTTCTTGAAAAAAAAAAAGTAACAATAAAAGCTCCCAGCTCCCTGTTGGTGCAGTTTAAGTGCATTTTAGCTGTATGGTGACAATTTATGTTTAGGCTATAAGCAGGATATCATTTAATTTTGCAGGTTGGTAAGTTCAAGGACTCCGCTTGCTGCTAATGGTGTTGCAAGGGAGTTAATTGGTGCTATGAATAATAAAGAGGATCCTAGAACAGGTGTTGGTTCATATTTTAAGAGGCATGAAGGATCTCTAACACGCTGCCATTGGCAGGTATTATAATTTTTTTTTCTTTTTAGTTTTTGTCTGGATATATTAATTTGTTTTACTCACTTGGCCTCATATTGTATTTTCAGATTTTACAGCTTGTTCGTGGTTCACAGAGTGGCCAATATTTTGCTTGGGCTGTTGTTGGAGGAGTTATGCTAAAGATTCCCATTACTATTCCTAGAGTTTTTTACCTTAATTCTAAAGTACCTATTACAGATGAATTTGTGGGTAGGCGTGTTAACAAAACTCTTCCCCATGGAAGACACAGCTATAACCTGTATGAGGTATTTTAGGATTGTTATTAAAATGCAGAATACTGTTTTGATATAAATTATTGGTTTGAAAGTTATCTTTTTAACTTTTTAAAAATAATTGCAGGTTGTGACTGATGAAGGTCAATTTAGGACGCAGAGGAATAAACTTGCAGCCCTCCTTGCAGATCCAGAAGTAGAGGTCAATATCATATGTTGTTTGGTTTATTTTTTTGTGGTGTCTCGTTCTTTTGTGGTATGTGGATCAATCATTGTGGTGGATGTGGTAACATTGTAAACTGTAATGCTTATAAGAATTAAGAATTGGAGTGAAATTTGTTCTCAATGAATGTTGTTCTTTTCATTAAAGAAAAGAAGAAGAAGAAGATGTATTAAGACTAGGTGATATCCCATAACCAGATTGAAGCAAATAGCTTCCAACTAGCTAAAATCAGGAAATAAAATGAATAGTTACAGATGTGCAGTGGTGTTCATATTTTTATTCTCACCTTTTTGAGTTATGAAGTTTTTTGACCCTCTAAAGTAGATGTATTTATACTTTTAGCAGTAACCAGTCAAATTATTGACAAGAGGATTCAGTTGAAGGGCTCATAGGACTACTTCCCATATTGTTTCATGGTGTCTTATAAACAGATGTTTTATTGATACCATAATAATTTTTTTTATTCATATCATTCCATTCATCAATGAAATATTCAAGTTTCCTCAAAAAAAAAAAAAGTTATTGGTACTCGCTATTGGATTGATTGGAACTGAAAGAATTACGTAACATGGACCTCATCCAAGTTTGTGTACATTTTCATATGTTTTTCTTGCTAAAAGTCGAAGGTTCCTATCTTTGAAGCTTGCTGGTTCCTTTTTGTTTCATCTTGTTTCTTGTTTGAATGCTCTGAGTTATGGTTTTTATCTGTGGAAGTCTAGTTCAATTTATATAAATTGTATTTAAAATATGTTTTCTGTTTGTATGATCACGACACTTACATGGAAGGAAGACTGAGACACTATTAAATGTGTGAATGTCTTCCCTAGAACATGAATTCAAGGGAAAAAAAGAGTTCAATCTGTTATAATGGCAGCATTATATGGCTTTGCATGTTCTAGTTGTCATCAATACACTGGTATCTGAGTAAAAGTGAATATTTTGTGCAAAACAAAAAGTCCTCTGTGTGCTGTTTAAATGTAAACCATATTTCTTGTGTGGCAAAGTGCTTTTTACTGTTATTGCTCAAGTATTTTGATTACTTTTCAATTGGATTCTGAATGCTGTTCTTTGATCAGGGAATCTATGAAAGCAAGCTACCACCGGAATTCAAGTCCATCTTTCAGATTGGTTGTGTCTGTAAAGTTGATAAAACTGCTAAAAAACGAAACATTCAAGATGGATGGAGTTTGGATGAACTGCAAATGAAGACTACAACAGAATGCAGTTATCTGGAAAAGCCAATCTCTTTCTTCTATGTGTATCATAGGTAACTTTTTGAATTGTTATGCCACTTTGAGTTATTGACATTGTCTCTGTTAAGACATAATTAGTGTTTCTTTACTCTTGTACTTTATTTCACTGTGTTACTCTTTAGTCTTATCTGTATTAGTTAGAGTAGGGGGAAGGTTAGTCCCTTAATTCATCTTCTCCACCTAACCATTCTCTGATTCATGTGGTAAGTTTTCATCTTTCTTGTCATTAGGTTGTATTACTCTATTTGACTCTTCTCCTATTTAAAGCAAAAAGTCTTCTATGAAGATGTAAGCCATTCATCACAAACTTCACAGATCTTCAACCTCCTCTGTTTCTGTGTTCTCTGTTTTGCACCAAGTGCTTCAATCGTGTCTCATTTCCATCTCTAGCTGTCTAAATGAAAATTATCTTTATCCAAATTTCTTCTGCTTAATATTTTCAAGCAACTAATATTTGTGGAAGAATTCTTGCATTAGCATATCTATGAACCTATTAACCTTTTCTTCTTAAGAAAGGCATTTTTCATCGGATGAAGTGATAAATATGGAAGTTCAGGAAAACTAAGGTCCTCTCAACTTTGATTTTACGGTGTTCAGGGCTGTGAAATCCAATGGGTTCTAGGAATTTACTTAAAGGAATATTGTTTACCAAAAAAACCCCAATTAATGCTAAATACATAGTGTTGAGGATCCCACATTGAAAAGATTAGTGGAGACCTCACAATTTATAAGCTACAAGGGTCATCCCACTCATAGCCAATTGGTTTTGAGATGGAATCCCATGTAATCTAATACATAGGAAATATAGTAAGAAAAAGAACTCAAAACTGCACACTTGTAGGTTGCATAGAATTTTACTTGATCCACCTTCTCCCAATCTAGGCACTACCTTAAGAAATTATCTGATTTTGTTCGCACCATTCCAATGGCACCATTAACCCCATAACTTTTCTTTTATACCATTAAATCATAGCATTTTAGCCCCGCCCTTGAATTTGTATCTGCAGAGCAATTAACAGATATTATAATTTGATAACTGATCATAGACACAAGTACAGCCAAAGAAATAGATATTCCCAACATTTCCTGCTGTAAGAACAAATAAAAAGTATACGTGCTTAGTAGTCTTCTTTCGTACCTTCTTTTGTTTTGTATAAGAGACAAAAAGATGTATTAGGAAAAGAGGCCACAGAAGAACAACCTAGTAGTCGGGGGCAATGGAAATTCCTGTCTAAGGAATTACCAAATAATAGTCTTCCAATCATTAATGATCATCAAAAGACTATAATTACTACAGAATTTTGAATGTTTAGGACACCGTCAAGACGAAGTGTGCTGCACACTATTATAAAAAAATAAAAAAGAGTTATTTGGTGTCGTTCTCTCCAAAGATGCCCCTGGAGACCTCTAGCCATGTAATTCCAAAAGATTTCTGCCTTGCCTTTGAGGTTCCAACCTTCCAATGCTTCTGTCATCCCACTCCTCTCTTGGCTGGGAAGACAACAATGCACCCCAACTTCATTCAAAATAAAAAACCAGCCAACTTTATTCTTTCGTACCTAATATGGAGCAATTAGGATATAGTGCAATGGAGGGAAATCTTCTATGCAACCTATTGTAGTAACCAACCCTTCCCGACAAAGATTCCAAGCAAGGATCTTTACTTTAGCCCTGACTTTGAAAATGTGCACGGATGTAGTAAAAAGTGTTCTTTGCTTAAAGAAATATTGTCAGTAGAATTGTTAGTTAAAAATTAAGTTCTGATCTAATATTTGTAATAAGTAAAAGGCTAAGAGCAAAATATTTGTTCTAAAATGATATTGGTTGTAACTTCCAACTAATGCTGTGAAAAGTGTTTCTTGTTTCAGTAAAAAAAAAAGATGGATAAAGACGGAATGTGAGTTACAAATTAAGTTCTTGTCTTATATTTGTGATAGCCAAAAAGGATGAGAGCCAAATTTTTGCTCTTAAATGCTTGAAATGTTTGAATGTCATGCTTATATGACTAGTAAGCGTTGTTACGTACAGGGTATATTTTGCAATTATAGGACTGTAAGTTAATGCAGAAACCAACTGAAATTTAAGCAGTCAGGTTGATTTTTAAATTATCATTATTATTTATTTTTTTTAATGTATATCTTGGACTTGGACCACCTGTTTTTGAGTTGAGTATTGTGATCACTGTAGACTAGACATGAATCAAGATGCTGTGTAGCAAAATTGACATTTATTTTTTTGTTAGATTTTTTTTTTTTAATGTATATTGCAAAGGCATTCTATTTTAAATACTGCTGATACTTTTCCCTCTAATTATAGCATTTCTGAAGGAAGAGCTATGTACATTACCTTTTTTCCCTCTACAAGATCAATACTTGTGGTGGTGGTTAGTCCTTACCAAAACAAGGACTTGTCGACAACTTTTCTTGAAAGGCAATTTCGTGAAGCTTGTCAAATGTTGTCTGGTGAATCACAACCTCCTAAGAGTGGTATAACTTACAAGGTAAACTCACAAGTCTTTCCAAACTTGTACAGTCTGTAATTCCATATAACCAGATTTTGGTTCTACAAGGCACCTGAGGATGTATATTATGTTTCACAACTAACTAATTATATATTTCTACATTACTATTATTGGAATGAATTTGTTGTTTGTCTAAGCTAAATATTACTTTTTAATAGAGAAACAAAAATTAAGTAGGCAAAAGAGAACAGGATATTAAGTAAAATTTTATTGTTGGGTGTCACCAAGAATATAGCCTAAAATGCAAAATTTTGGTTGAGATGCAGCAAAGAAAAATATGGAAGCTAAATACTTGATTTTTTTTTTTTTTTTTTTTTTTTTTTTTTTTTTTTTTTTTTTAACTAAAGTCTTGGCAAACAATATTCTTTTATTTATTAGATTTTGATATAAATTTATTTGTTGTAAAATTATGTTAAAATTAATTGGCTTTTATATACTTGAAATGTCTTTTTACTTGGGTATTTTCTCTTTTATTTATTGAATTCAAGTATTTTCTCAATTAGAAACGCTTGAAACCTAAGAAGCATAGATACAGACACAAGACACAGATCGACATGACACGGACACGACGACACATCAGTTTTTTAAAATCTAGGACACGGACACGACATGGACACATTTAGAAAAATATATGATATATCCTTTTTATACAAGAAGGAAATTCAAAATCAATAAGTTTATGCATTTGTTTGCTTGAAAAAATGAATTTAATGTATTTTACTCTTAAAATTTATTATTTTTGACATTTAAGCATTGTGTCTATTTAGTATAATTAACAATGGTTTGAAATGAACCTACAACTAGTGTTTGCCACATATCATACGTGTCCAACAAGTGTTAGAGTGTCCAAGTGTCCGACACGTGTCCGACACGGACACACTAGCCAAACTAAAGTGTCCGTGCTTCTTAGCTTGAAACATATCAAATCTAAAGAAAACAATAACATATCACTAATCCAAGACCAAGAGTCTAAGCCCTAAACTAATTTGACTGGGTGAATATAAGCATTTAATATATACCATATTACCTTTTTTTTTTTTTTTTTTAGATAAGAAACAATTTCATTGATGTATGAAATTTATAAAACAAGGGGGAGAGAAAGGGCCCCGATTCAAAAGAGTTACAATAAATATTTCCAATTTGACAAAAGAAGGGAAATCAATTTACACCAAGATAAAGCAAGGAAAAGAACAGTCTAAGAAGATAGGGTAGGTTCTTTCCTTTGAATTAAAAGTCCTTTGGTTTCTTTCTATCCAAACCAACCACAAAAAAGCACGAACAAGGTTGTTCCAAAAGATCTCCTTCATCTCCTTATGAAGGATGGTCCAATAGGGGGAGATTGAGAAGAAGGAAAGGATCCTTTGGGAGAACCACCTGCCAATTGAAAGCTGTCTTCATTGCATTCCAAAAATCTTTGATAAATGGGCAGGTTATAAAGTTATGTGACTCCAAATCTGTCTTGCAAAGGATATATCTATTTGGAGAGAGAGCTGTGTAAGAAGCTGCCTGATAGCCCTGTGTGCTAGTTCCAAAATGAATAATTTAGTCTTCTTTGGGTATTCATCATGCCAAATGGCCTTTTTTTTATAAGAAACGAAAGGGATATATATTAACAGACAAAAGCAACCATACAACCTAAGGGCCAAGGGTGGTGGAAACCCCTGCCCAAGAACAAAAAAGCTATTTCAGAAGACCCTGCCAATCGTGATGGAGCCAAGTTTATGAATAACCTCAAGATAATATTTGATGCTCCAAATAAGAGGGGAAAGGGCCTTTAAATAGGCTGTACAAGGGGCGGTTATGACTAACCACCTAACTAACCAAGATGCACATGACAAACACATGGCTTATAAAGATAACAACTAATAAATGTAAAACTAAGCCAATAATCGGCTACATCAACTTTCCCCCTCCCAAAAAAAAAACTCGTCCTCGAGTTAAGAAGCTAAAATGAAGTCATCCGACGGATTATAGGGAGAAATGTCAGCCACATTAGCTTTAAGATCTTCTTGATCTCACGCAAGTCGTCTTCAACTGACAGCAAGCGTTCAGTTGTCTCTTGTGGTGAGAGGACGGGGGTAGATTCCGCCTCTTTATCAACCAAAGAAGGATCTCCACTCACATTAGTTGAGACTTTCTTGGTTGTCATGGTAAAAGACGTCCCGAGAATCGAGTGCTCTGATACCAATTTGATGGAGCCAAGTTTATGAATAACCTCAAGATAAAATTTGATGCTCCAAATAAGAGGGGAAAGGGCCTTTAAATAGGCTGTACAAGGGGCGGTTATGACTAACCACCTAACTAACCAAGATGCACATGACAAACACATGGCTTATAAAGATAACAACTAATAAATGTAAAACTAAGCCAATAATCGGCTACGTCAAACCGTTAATAATCATAAGCAAGCTATAATTACAAAAAGAATTTCTATAGAGAGTTATCCACCACCAGGCTGTATTTTGTACATTATCACAAAAAAAATCAAGGCTAATGGACTTATCTTCGAAGGTTCTGAAATTTCTTTCTTTCCAAAGAAACCAAAGGACAGTCCTGAACGTGCAGCTAGCAATAATCTTGGCCTTCCCCTTAAGATTCCACGTAGCCAAACCTTCATTTAACCAGTCCTCAACCTTCTTCGGGGCACAAAAGGACAGGCCCATTTAATTTGCTATAAAATTCCACGCCTTACTTGCGAAATCACAATGAATAAACAGGTGGTCTAAGGATTCATCAGACTTAAGACATAATCTACAAGTTGATGGAGATAGAGAGCAGCGACTGAACTTCCTTTGAAGTCTATCATCGGTATTGAGGCTACGGTATGCAAGGGACCACAAAAATACTTCGACTTTTTTTAGGAACTTGTGCTTCCAGATTTTGTTGCATATAGAGGGGGAAACTATTGATCAAGGATTTAGTTTTAAAAAATTGAGAATTGTCAAGTGCCGAGAAGTCCAGACTATTGATCAAGGATTTAGCGGAGAAAATTTCATTTGTCTCAAGGGGCCACACCCACTTATCCTCTTCACTGGTCAATTGGATGGAAACTTTATTCAGCCCATTCCGTTATTTCCTCATCCCTCAAATCCCTTCTGAAGTCCAAATCTCAAAAGGCCAAAGACTGATGCCAAATATCTTTTACCGAGGCCTGTTTATGGTTGGAGATAGAGAATAACAGGGGAAAACAAAGGGCTAATGGCTTGTCTCTCAGCCAAACATCAAGCCAAAATTCAGTAGAAGCCCCATTACCAACCTTGGTCAAAACAGAGTTGTTTATAAGTGGCTGGTTTTTCAAAATGGTCTTCCATGGGCCTCCGGAGGAATGTTGTATCATATTACATTTGTTGCATGCAATTAGATATTAATTTGATGGATGGAATTCAACAGGTAGGCTTTCATCTATATTAAAATGAAGGAAGAGCTATATTCTAGAAATTTGAACATCTCTTAGTATGATACCATGCCAAATTATTACCATTTAAGTTGTTTGGCTAAGTTGAACTTAATCATATAATTTATGCCTTTTATAGAGATCAACAACTTATTTTTTGATATCTACTTCAACTAATACTGCTTATGCAATCAGTTGGTGCCAACTTTCTAGAACTCCAACTAAACAAATCTCATCTTGAGATGTTATGTTCATGTGTCCTTTTCTCTATCTTGAAGTCTAATCACATTTTTCTCCTTCTATTCAATTTATAGGTTGACTATGTTGTTAACATCAAAGAAGCTGAAGTGATTTTGCAAAGATCGGTAGCAGAACACAGGTTTACTTATTGTTCAATTTTTTATGCAAGTGCTTTTCAGACAGGGAAATTTTTGGAAATCATGAGGGTTTCTTTCCCCTGTAACTAGTTGTTTTAATTTGTTTTTGCAAGATTTTATATTGGATTACTGATTTAATGTTTAATGTTTTATGTCTCCAATGAAAAATTTCTTGAGTAGTACGGCTCTAGCACCTTGGTGGTGTGTCATCTGTAAATAGAACACGAAGGTTTCAAATTATCTTTTCCTTCACTATTGGTCATCCCTTTGTGTTTGTGGCATTACTTATAACTTCTTCACGGTTTCTTGGTAAACCCTTAGTGAGATCAGTTTTTTTTTTCTGTCAAGTTCTATGTGGATATCCTTTCTTCTTGGAAAAGCCAAAGCTTTGTGGATCAATATGTCAAAGCTCTTTGCTGGAGAATTTGGTTGGAGAGATTAACATATTTTAATGGAATAAATAGATATGTTATTGCTCTCTTAGATTTTGTGAAGTTATTGCTTCTAGTGTTTTATCTAGAAAAGGGTCTTCTGTCATTGCTTTCTTTTCCTCTTGATATCTAGTTGGGAGGTTTCTACAATTTCCATAGCTTGCATGGGTCCTTCTCATAAGTCGTAACTAACCATTCTTGGTATCTTGTTAGTACTAATATGTTATTTCTCTTTTCTCCTGAAGTATATTTCTTAACCATTATATCATGTATGTTGACCTATTTGATTTAGAAAATATTTTAGCTGTACTATATATGTATTATTAGTGTTATGAATATCTTTTCTTAGCTCTGCTACGTCTGATATTAAGGATTCAAACTTCAATTCCATGTCAGATTCAGTTTGCATTAGGTCAAAAAATTCTTTGTTGTTACATTCGACTGTTTATGTCTCTATATAGTTTTTTTCTGTTCTGCCTTATGTAACCATATTAATCCATAGGAGCATAAACCATGGACCTATTGTAGCTGTAATTCAATGCCCAAATGTGCAACTGCTGAAGTCAGGTGTGAGAGCATTATATGATTTTCCATGCGTGAGCATTCCTTCTAATGCTCGTGATAGTCAATATCAGGTAGTCTTCTAAGCTATAGCTTCGTAACTTGGTGGGTTATACTTGAGTTATCAATTTATTTTAACTCAGTATGAAATCTTTCCTAGTGAATTACCAATTGATTTTTCTTAGTTCAAAGGAAATAATTTATTACCAAATTATATTAGTGCCCAGGCCAATAGGTTACTTTGATATTTGGCTAGAGAAAGAAAGCCAGAGAAGTAGGAGTTATTGATGTTTAATATGCAAAGTATTTGTTTATTATATATCCTGGATAATTCATACTCGAGGTTCTCTACATGAAAATCAGCAAGAATAATATGTATAAATATATGAACTCTAACTTGAAAAGTGTTCAAATTTTGTTAACTAGTTATTGAACATGTGTTAGATGCATTACATTGTATAATGTGTGCATTACAGGTTCTTGGTTGGCAACAAACAGCTGCAAAGACTGGTATGCAACGCTGTGCTGCATCATCCCAATGGTTGAATGAGAGAATCTCTCTTTCAAGATATGCCCATGTAACTTCTTTTTCCTCCTCCAAATTCTTTATTTGTAAGAATGTTGATATGAATCTTACTTTTGGAATTATATTTGGCAGGTACCATTAGGAAATTTTGAACTTGATTGGCTAATTTTTACAGCAGATATATTTTTTTCAAGAGCATTACATGATCAACAGCAGGTTTTATTTTTATTTTTTAATCTTTTAGTCCGTGTTGTTTTATATTTTCATCGTTGAATCCTTGTTGGCTTAAAGAATTTAGTTGATTTTGAATAGTTTTTGAAAAAAATTGCCTTAGGAATTTCTTTTTCTTTCTTTTTTATAATATGGTTTGATCAAACTTTTTCCAACTTGAGAATTTTATAATTTGATACATAGGTACTTTGGATATCGGATGATGGTGTTCCCGATATAGGAGGCACTAACATAGAAGATGTGTGTTTCGCGGATGAGGTTTGTTACAAGTTATACTTAAAATTTTATCTTATTATATTTTCCAGCTTAATGCTTCGTGGTGGTGTCATGGCTTTAGCAAATTCTTTAGTAACTACCCTTTCTCTATGATTTTTTATGATTGGAAGGCATTTTGTTCAGTAGCTCTTTGGGTGGGAGTTCTCTCCTCCCGCAGCCCTTATCTTGTTATTTTTCTTCTTTTGTTTGTATATATTCTGTTCGTTATTTAACAAAAAAAATAAAATAAAAAGTATAGTTGGTTGTTATTTTAGTTTTTGCTATATCATATTCATATTCTGATAAGTCTTTACATAGATGGTGCTTGTAATCTTGTGAAGTCTTGACCTTATCCTATCTAGACAAAAACAAATTGAACAATTGCCCTTTTGGATTCTAGTTTTTAGACAATTTAATGTACATGCTGGCTAGAGTCCTTTTTTTCCCCTTAAACTTTGCCATTGGTTTATTTGTAATAGGTCCAACAACCTTTTCTGACGTACCCTGGAGCATATAGAAAAGTTTCCGTTGAGCTGAAGGTCGAATATTTACCCATTTCTTTCATAATAATGAAAGTTTAAGTGACGCTGTTTAAGTATCTTTACCCCAAACCATGCAGATCCATCATTTGGCTGTCAATGCTCTGCTGAAGAGCAACCAAGTGAATGAAATGGAAGGAGGTAGTTTGTTTGGCTTTGAACATGATATGCATTGTGGGGTCCAACTTTCTAATGAAGAAGGTGGCTTCGATGAGGCTGCATCATCTGCGCCGGCATTTCGTGTCCTGAAACAATTGATACAAAGGTGTCTTGCAGATGCAGTAACATCTGGAAATGTATATGCTGATGCAATTTTGCAGCATCTGTACCGATGGATTTGCAGGTTTCTGCTTGTTGGTTTGGTTCTATATCATGTAAAAGTGTAAAACTTGGCTCGTTGACTATGTTCATTCGTTTTTGCTTTTGCCTTGCAGCCCCCAATCAAGACTTCATGACCCAGCTCTTCATCGCTTGCTCCACAAGGTATGCTTGAATGTTCTTAGAAGCTAAATGAACTTCAAGTTTATTCAAAATCTACTTTTTAATAAAAGATACTGCAGGATAACCCTCCACTTCATTTTTTTAAAAGAAGAAAAAACATTTCATTGCACGTAATGCCTTGCCGTAGTTATTTATTGTTTCTAATTAAATACTTAGTATTTATATTCCGTGCTGTTTCTTTAGACTAACCTACTCTTTGAAACTTCTTGTTATAATTGCTGTTGTTAGGTTATGCAAAAGGTGTTTGCTCTTTTGTTGGCTGAACTACGCAAATTAGGTGCCAACATTATATTTGCAAACTTCTCAAGAATTATTATAGACACGGGAAGGTTTGATCTCTCTGCTGCTAAAGCATACTGTGATAGCTTGCTGAAAACAGTGCAAACAAGGTTGTTATTCTTCGCTTAAAGGGAGTTTATCTTTCTTAAAACGTACTTAGTTTGTATTCTGTTTTTCCTTATTATTTTTTCCTTTTATCTAGGGATCTGTTTGAGTGGATTGAGCTGGAACCATTACAGTTCTGGCACTCCCTGTTGTTTATGGATCAGGTTTGATGACGTCATATCTCAATATTCATACTTCACTTTGTTCTTGTCATGGGTTATCCCTCCCCATTCGGCTGTGGTCTTGATTTTTTTATTTTTTTAATTTTATTTTGGAACTTTTCTCTAGTACCAAATCTAACGGCCTTTTCAAAATTCATTTGCCAAACTGATTTTTCTTGCATTATTTAATCATCTTTGGAAATCCAAAATATCTGCATTATTCTCTAGTTTTGGATTGAACTTATGTGGCCATTGGTCAATCTTAATATGTGTCCCATGCATAAAGCCCTCTCTCGGGGTTTTTTTTCCTCCACCTCCTAGCAGTTTTTTTAACTTATATACAAGACATCTCAGAAGATCCATACTATTCAGGTATATATTTCTATTTATTATGTCATCATGTCTCCTCTATTTTAGTATAACTATGGCGGAATCCCAGCAAAAGATGATGAGAGCGCAGATATTGAATCTCAAGTTGATATAGTGGCCAACTGGAACATTGCCGAATATCTACCCAAGAAGATTCAGGTAACTTTACTACTTGAGCCTTATTAGTTATTTGCTCGGGGACTTGTAGGCTGAAGAATTCCCGTGCACTGTTGGTAGCAAGTAATTTTTTTCAGTTGAACAGTTAAATCTGACAGTTAATTTCTTCGGTATAAAATGACTTCTCAATGCTTTAATTTGTCAAGTTTTCTTCTGGACATTGCAGGATCACTTTGTTTTTATCATCTCTCAATTTTTGTATATTCCATGGAATTATGCGACCAAGCAAGCTGCAGCAAGAGCATCATTGCAGCATGGTGACACATGTACCCCTTCCATTACTGTTTTAGCTGCTGAATCATTTGAATCACGAGTGACAGAACATCTCAAAGAGCAGGTATTAATCCTCTTCTTCTGGAAGTACGCTCTTTATTTTTTTCCTCAAAATTTCTTAATGAGATATTTATTATGTTCATCTTGATTCTCAGCTAAGCTCTTACTTCAGCGACAAACTGTTGGGAATTGTTCGTGATATTATTCTTCATATGAAAGGGATGGGCAAGAACACCCAGGATATGTTACCAGAACAGCCTTCTGGTAATATCCACAAAGGAGATGCTGCATTGGAATTCATTAAGCTCGTTTGCGCTGTTTTGGCTCTTGATCAAAATGTCCAGCATGATGTTCTGGTATCACCATCTTAATCCAAGCTTCAGTTTAATTGTGTAGCAGATTAATTTAAAATTTTAATTTGACGATATTATTACCAAGTTCAGGTCAAGGATAAAAGAGACTTTCCATGTGAAATAACTATTAAAGTATTTACCAAGTTGAGGCTTGAGATTTTTTTCTTCTTTTATAACCTTTCAAGTACTAGTTACCATCCTCATTTGAGAACATAGTGTGATTATTAGCCTCCATCTTCCCTCAACGTTCATCATGGAGAACAAATTTAGAATCCAAGAGGTACTTAAAGGAAAAAAGAAAAGGAACTCACCAGTCACTATTCACTGATGAAAAAGGAGAGAACAATAGGACCAGTGTCCTCTTTTTCTCTATTGGTTTTTCTTTTTCTCAAGTTTTTGTTAGCTAAATATTTTAGGTCTTGAACTTTTCCATTCAGTTTGATTTCCCTTATTGTGCATCATGTAAATGCAGTCCAAGTTGACTTACAACAGCATTCCATTTAGAGCAAATAATAATCTTGTTAATATTTTCCCTACTGTATAGGTAATGAGGAAAAATTTACTGAAGTATGTGCGTGTAAGAGAGTTTGCACCAGAAGCTGAGTTTTCTGATTCGTGCCTGTCCATTATCTTACCCAACGTTATTTGCAGGTATGCTAGTGATAATAACTAGCGAATATTCTATTGTCTTGAAGCAGAAGTGTCATCAAAATCTTTTATCTTTACTTAGGTCCCATTTGATAACCATTTGGTTTTTTTTTTTATAATTATGCTTGTTTTCTTCCAATTTTCTTACAATGATTTTCATCTTGGTTAATGAAACATTTGAATTCTTAGCCTGATCAAATTCAAAAAAAAAAAAAAAAAAAAAAAAAAAAAATTGAAAACTAATCTTTATAGTTTTCAAAACTTAACTTGGTTGTTGAAAACATGGGTAGAAGATAGATAACGAAGCAAAGAAATTTATGGGTGAAAGTTGTGTTTATAAGCTTATTTTTCAAAAACCAAAAATAAAAAATCAAATGGTTATCAAATGAGGCCTTAGTAATATCTATGAATCTGTTTCTACCTTATTTTACGGATTTTCATCTTCACATCAAGTGTTGAATATTTTTCTTACCCTTTTTTTGGTTCTGAGGGCAGCTATTGTGACGATTGTCGAGATTTGGACTTGTGCCGTGACTCGGCTTTACTAGCGCCGGAATGGTGCTGTCCCGTGCCTCAATGTGGACAACCATACAACCGAGAAGTGATGGAGAATGCTCTGCTTCAAATCGTGCGGCAGAGGGAGCGCCTCTATCACGTACAGGATCTGGTATGTGTTCGTTGCAAGCAAGTCAAAGCAGCTCATTTGTCAGAACAATGTGCTTGTGCTGGCACATTTAAATGCAAAGAAGATGTGAAAGAATTTTTCAGTAAGATGCAGATTTTCCTCAACGTAGCCACTCGTCAGAAGTTTCCACTGCTGCAAGAGTTCACCTCGTGGATCTTAGAATTCTCATAAATTACTGAATTAGCCATCTAACGAATTTATCCCAAGATTCCTAACCAATACTGACAGTAGCTTTGCTCAAGCATTCCTGAACTGAAATTCAAGGGAAGTGATCACAGCTGAACCCTCGCTCGGACTCCAATGAAGATCAGAATTGAATCACCTTCGTTAAAAATACTTGTTTTAAAATCACTCTCAAACATACTTTAAAAGCTCGGTCAGCCTGCACAGCCTTAACCAGATGTATAGTTTTATTGAATGAATCTTGACAGATGCTGAAATTTTCCAACGATGGATCATGAATTCATGGTACTGTATATTACAGAATGGATCATGGCATTGTATGATTAAGTATATCTTACATTTCATTAGTTATTAGTGCTATTACATTTAGCCATTTAGGTCTGTATGAATAGTAAAGTTGTATATAAATACTTATAGATCAATGAAATCTCGATTTGTTTTTAACATATATTGGAATTGAAAGATATTGCTTCTCGATTTGCCATTTGCTGGTGATCTAGTCGTAAAGTATTGCCAATTGTATGACTAGATTAAGGAAATTGATTATAAGAAATAGTAAGGCTCCGTTTAATAACCATTTCGTTTTTTGTTTTTGGTTTTTGGAAATTAAGCTTATACAAATCTATTCATACCTATGAGTTTCTTTGTTTTAGTATCTACTTTCTTTATTTTGAAAAAAAAATAGTTTTCAAAAACTTGTTTTTGTTTTTGAAATTTGGCAAGGAATTCAAATGGTTTCTTAACAAAGATGAAAAACATTGTAGGGAATTTGGGAGAAAACAAGTCTAATTTTCAAAAACAAAAAACCAAATGGTTATCAAATGGAGTCTAAATAATTCTTTTCTGAACATCAAGTCTGGATTAATTATTTGTAAATCCTTCACTAATGAATTATTAGATAACATTTTATTATATTTACGAGCATAACTTAGTGGTTAAGTATCTACTTTTTACTACTTTCTTGCAACCCAAGTCAGTGTAGGTATTAATACTCCTCTCACAACTAATGTACTTGAAAAAGAACATATTATAATGAACAAAATAGGCTATAGAGGTTTGATATTTGAATTTTATTTCTATTCTTTTAGGATTTCAAGAAAAGTGACATGATCGTACTTGTGTTGTTAATTTTAAATGATATTACAAAGTTTAAAACAATTTATAAATTTCTTCTATACTTTCCATACCCAAATGGTTTATGTGACAATGTCTTTATGCAACAAAGATGTTTATGTTAAATTATATGCAAATGATCATAATTTTTTTTTCCTCATTGAAAGCAATGTGTCTAACATTATCTATATCAAGATAGAAAATAAATTCACATCCTAATTACCATGAAGTGATGATGTGACCATGTTTATTTCTTTCCTGGAAGAAAATACAATAGTTATTTCCAACTTGATTCATTACACTTGAAAGCATTGGAATGTCATCTATAGTTTGTTTGCTTAGGTACATTTTTATTCCCGTTGAACTATGTGAGGGTGGAGTGATTTGAACCACAAACCTCTACGTCATTAGTATAAGTTTTATTCCCGTTGTGCTATGCTTGTGTTGGTTATTTGGTTAGGTTCATGCTACTTACTAAACTCATACTTACTAGCCATTAACCAATCCCCCGGTTTCATGTTCTATTTCACTCTTTCATATACTAGGGGATTTCACTTGGAAAAGAAAATGTTCCATACTAATGGATTCGGTTCCATAACCATGGGTTCCAATGTACGAGATCTTGTAGCACTTACCAATGAGGCCCTATCGATTAGTATTACGCAGAAGAAATCAATTATAGACACTAATATAATTAGATCTGCTCTTCATAGACAAACTTGGGATTTGCGATCCCAGGTAAGATCGGTTCAGGATCATGGGATCCTTTTCTATCAGATAGGAAGGGCTGTTGCACAAAATGTACTTCTAAGTAATTGCTCCATAGATCCTATATCTATCTATATGAAGAAGAAATCATGTAACGAAGGGGGTTCTTATTTGTACAAATGGTACTTCGAACTTGGAACGAGTATGAAGAAATTAACGATACTTCTTTATCTTTTGAGTTGTTCTGCCGGATCGGTCGTTCAAGACCTTTGGTCTCTACCCGGACCCGATGAAAAAAATGGGATCACTTCTTATGGACTCGTTGAGAATGATTCTGA